>CM034531.1:61143518-61263518 GCA_020002185.1 Paraescarpia echinospica | reverse complement strand
GTTCACTGAGCTGTATGAATAAGGACCTGACAACGGTGGATATGTGTGTAGGAATAGTTTTCGCGGTTTACTTGCAGCGTGGTTGAAAGTTTCCCACATAATTCGAGATGGTGTTCGATTGAACAGGTCTGTCAAGGAGTAATAAAGTGTGATGCGCTTTGAGCAGTCAAGAATTGGATGTACCAAAGTGTGTGTGTGTGTGTGTGTGTGTGTGTGTGTGTGTGTGTGTGTGTGTGTGTGTGTGTATTGATGTAGTATGTGGTAATTGATGATAAATGTAATTATTATATGTGTTGTAATATGTATGTATGTGTGTATGATGTATTTATGTGTAGTGTATATGATGATGATGTATGATGATGATGATGATGTATGAGTGATGATATGATGTGATTGTGTGTTATATGATTTATTGATGATGATGTATGTGTGAATTGATGATGATGATGATGATGTGATGATATGATATATGTGATGTATTATTATATATGTATGATGTTAATAATGATGATGATATATTGAATTGATGTATGATATATTATTAATTGATGGTATGTATTGATATATTGATGATATTGTGTGTTATTAATGATGATGATATATTATTGATGATATTAATTATTATTATGTGTATGATGATGATATAATTGTGTATTGATGATTATGATATGTGTGTATGTGATATGTATGTGATGATGTGTTATTGTTATTATTATGTGTATGTATTATTAATTAATTATGTATTATTATTGATGTATTAATTAATAATATTGATTAATGTAGTAATTGTGATAATGTATATTATGTGTTAATGTGTGTGTGTATGTGTTTGATGTATATTATTGTAATATGTGTATGTATATTATGTATTGTATTATGATGAGTATTATTATTATTATTAATATGTGTGTATTATTATTGTATTAATGTTGTGTGTGTATGTGTGTGATGATGATGTGATGTGTGTGGTATTATTGATGATGTGATTGTGTGAATTGTGTAATGATCAGTGTAGTAATGTGCATATTATTGATATTTAATGTTAATGTATTATACCTTTATTGGTTCCTTTGCACATGCAGTTCCGGACCAAAGTCTTTCAACTCATTACACGAAGTCAACCAAGTTTAACTCGTCGTTAGCTAATTTGCAAACACCATATCCATGATAATGTAGCAATTGACGTGTGAGTCGACGCGAATCTCTTGATTGTCGCAATCGTGTGCCCCTTTGTAAACAGCGCTATTGCTTTCATCAAACATTTGCGAACTGCGTCCAGCCCACAGCTTTCCCTGAGAACATGTTTTCAGATCCTACTCCCGCCGCCAAACCATGAACTCAAACCGCGTGCAGATGGCCTTTGGCCGCTTGACGTACTTTTCAAATGGGTTTAGGCGCAACAGCTGCAATTAACTGCTAATAGTTCTTTGCAGTTTGCCTACTCACGTCGTCAGTAAATTTGTCATAGGATTCGCCGAATCTGTTGCAGTATCGGTAACCGTAACCCAACGCATAGCCGTCGTGTCCACATGGAATCACGTTGTCTTCACATTTGTAGAAGTCACAATCACCCACGTCAGCCAGTGACATGCATCCTGCAATGCGTGGTTCAAGTTACTAATTCTACTAACAAATGTACGCATGCATCGAAGCTATATACGCACAGTCTAGCATATAATCATATATGTCAAAGCTGTCACCGTAAAATGTTTTATAATAATGTAATTGTATTCCGTTTTTTGGGATGATGAGGATGATGATAATTTTGTTGATGATGATGATGATGATGGTGATGGTTGTGGTTGTGTTGTTGTTGTTGTTGTTGGTGGTGGTGATGGTGATGGAGGTGGTACTGGTGGTGGTGATGGTGGTGGTGGTGGTGGTGGTGGTGATGGTGATGGTGATGGTAATGGTGATGGTGGCGGTGATGGTGATGGTGATGGTGATTGTGATGGTGGTGGTGGTGGTGATGGCGATGATGGTGGTGGTGGTGGTGGTGGTGGTGGTGGTTGTGTTGTTGTTATTATTGTTGATGTTGATGTTGATGGTGGTGGCGGCGGCGGTGGTGGTGGTTGTGGTGGTGATGATGGTGGTGGTGGTGGTGGTGGTGGTGGTGGTGGTGGTGGTGGTGGTGGTGGTGGTGGTTGTGGTGGTGGTGGTGGTTGTGTTGTTGTTATTATTGTTGATGTTGATGGTGGTGGCGGCGGTGGTGGTGGCGGTTGTGGTGGTGGTGGTGGTGGTGGTGGTGGTGGTGGTGATGCTTAGGCCCGTCATAGCTACATCCCAGTGTAACTACTTCCCGTTATAGCTACATTTTTTATATTACAGCTACAAATTATTATGTGTAGAGGATGGTGGCGGGAATTAAAGTCACAGGAAAAGTTATGGAAATAAAGTCACAGCTTTGACAAAGAAAAAGAGACATTTGAAGACTGAACACACACACACACACACACACACACACACACACACACACACACACACACACACACACACACACACACACACACACACACACACACACACACACACACACTAGACCTCGAGAACAGGACGTAAGATCTATATCTTAAAAAATATACTCCATATATGTCAAGATTCTCACCTTTTATGGAGGTAAACCAGTTGTGCGGAATGTAAAACGTAACGTGCGCGTAATACGTAAAACGTAATTTAACATCGCATGAACCACGCTTACGCAGCAAATACTTCGGATAAAAGGCCCCTGTGTCACGGACTTGGCAGCATGGAGTACACGCTGACATAATAATGCTTGCGTCTACCCTCATGCCAATAACACAACAATACGAATATTATTTGACATGTCTACACTGTCACGACTAGGGTGTATCGATGGACGTGAACTTCACATTCTGTCCGATCTTTGACATTTTGAAGAAACAACGAGTCGATACCTATCTGCGAGCGCGTTATGATGTTCATGTAACGATGCTTTGTGTTTGTAACATTTGGTAAATATTACTATCACTACTGACAACTACGAAGGAATCCCGACAGGTGACGGGCATTTTGCTTAGTAATAACACTAAAATATTATATCAACACTGTCAGTTATAATATCAACGGCGATAATAATAATAATACTATAGAATATTGATAATAAGTATATATCTAGTTGTAATAACATAAACAACGTACACATAGCGCGCATTCTTGTCAAAATTGCAAATCATGATTGGGCTGTAGACAAGACAGTCATCATGATGTAAAAAACTGAGTGTCTGTTTTACGTACATTTGTATGTCGTCAAATTATTTTGAATACCATCAACAACCCCGTAACACGTCTGCTACAACCGGTAATGTAATAATCGATCGGTAATGTAATAAATCGACCGGTCATGTAATAATCGACCGGTAATGTAATCAAAACGACTAAGTTGATTATGATAATGAAGGTGATGATGATGATGTTGGTAATGATAACGAAGACGGTGATGACGAGGATAATAAATGATTACGATGACGATGACGAGGAAAATGATGACAATTAAGGGGTCACCTTAGTAATGATGGTGAATATAACGATGTTGATTATGATGATGATTATTATTACGATGATGATGATAATGATTAAGACAATGCTAGTAATAACGTCAATGATGATGAGGGTAATAAATATTAATGATGACGAGGACGAAGAAAATAAAGACAATGAAGGCGTAGTCTTAGTGATATGAAGGTGTTGCTGATTATGACTATGATTATGACGACGACGACGACAAGGATAATGCTGATGATTATGATGACAAAGATGATGACCATGAGGATAATGATTATTACTGTGATGAGGACAATGACATCCTAACGGCTAACCATGCTGACACCTTATTGACGTTCACTAATCATCATATGATCAAATTAAGGGGTCATCTCAAATAATTTAGGGGAAATCTCAAAATGCAACGTTACGGAGTGATATCATAAAGTTACTAGAAACTTAAGGGTAATGGGTAATTTCAAAATAATAATAATCAAAACGAACAGCTGAAACAATTAAGGGGTAATCTTAAAAAACTAAGTTAAAGTTAAGCGTAATCTCATTCGACTGCATTATTATAAACGAACAACGAGCACCTAATGTATTTTTTAAATGCCTAATATTAAGGGATTATATAAAAAGTATTATTTTAAAAGAAGTCATTAAGGGGTAATTTTATAATGAACTAGCTGGTCATCTCAGTACACGGCAGGGTAATCTCATACAATTAAGACCATCTTCTCGAAAAAGTGAATTAAATTAAGGGGACATCTCATCAAAAGAGTGGGTCTTCTCAAAAAAGTATCATTACAAAATATATAAGAAGTCATTAACACATTAACTGATCATCTCAAAACAATAAAAGGACATATTAAAAATGTAAATGTTCATTAAAATGAACAAGGTGTTCATCTCAATGAATTAAAAAATCAGGTCTTCTCAGTTAAATTAAGTGAACATTTCACAACATACAAATATTGATTAAAAAGAACTGGCTGATCGTGTCAACAGATTCAGGGATCATTTCAAAACATTAAAGGGTCTTCTCACAAATAATAGGGTTTTCTCAAAATAAATTATGGTGTTTTTTTCACCAAAACTGTAAACGTTCATGAAAAACAAATAACTGATCGTCACAAAAATGTTGAAAAACCATCATAACATTAAATGGTCATTTCATAAAATAAAGGGGCCTTCTCAAAAAGGTTGAAGGATCATTGCCAAAATAGACGTGTTGTTAAAATAATTGGTTGATCATCTCAACACATTAAGGGATCATGTTAAAAAATACATAGTCATCTCTCAATAAAGGGGTTTTCTCAAACAACTTAAGGGATATCTCAAAATGTAATGTTGAAGAGTGCTATTATAAAATTATTATAAACGTAAGGGTAATCTCGAAATAATAATAATAGTAATAATAATAATAATTACCAGCTGAAACAATTACAGGCGTAATCTAAAACCCTAAACTTAAATGTTATCTGAATCAACTAAACGGGTCATATAAATGAGTAACGTGCAAATTATGTATTTTTAATGTGCCTAATGATAAGATATTATGTCACAAACAATTTAATGATGATCATTTAATTTGTTGAGACTATCAGCTCGTTAATGTGTTAATGACTTCTAACATATTTTGTAACAATACTTTTTTTAGAAGAACCATGCTTTGTTATGAGATGTCCCCCTAATTTAACTAACTTTTATTCGAGAAGACCACTTGACTTTATGAGATGCCAATATCATGTGTTGATTGAGCAGTTAGCATTATAAAATGACTTAGTAATGACTCCTTTTTTAGATTATTCCATAAAAATTGCTTTTGATATAATCCCTTAATATTAGGCATAATTTAAAAATACATTAGGTGCTCCTTGTTCGTTCATTTGAATGGAGTCGAGTGAAACTACACTTAACTTTAACTTACTTTTTTGGATTACCCTTTAATTGTTTTAACTGCTCCATTTTATAATAATAATAATTATTATTATTATTATTACTTCTTTGAAATTACACATTACCCTTAAGTTTGTAATATTTTTTAAATATCAATCGTTATCATTGTATTTTGAAATTCCTTTTATATTGTTTGATCAAATAATGATCAGGTATTTCATTTGTAAGCATGTTGTAATGGTCCTTAAATTTTTTTGAAGATGATCCCTTAATTTTGAGTAGATTATTCCTTTCATTTGTTGAGGTAACCCTTTTAATCACCCCCTCTTCTCCGTCACACTTTCTGATTCGGTCCTACTGTTTGCTGACATGTAGTTACTGCGTTACCTGGGATGTATGAACGGCATTCCGTGTGTTCTCATAGAATACAAACGGCTGACTTGTTCTGAGAATCCTTATTAAGTATACTTTAGTGAAGATCAACAGGATGTCAGCATGGCTAGCCGTTATAAGGGTGCACGTGAGAATGACGATGAGGTCGAGGAGAATGGTGAGGTTGATGATGTCATTGTCGTCGTCCTCATGATCGTAATAATAATAACCCTAAACGTCTTCATCTTCGTCGTCATAATCATCATCGTCATCATAGTCATAATCATCATCATCTTCATCACTAAGACAACGCCTTCGTTGCCTTCATCGTCCTCGTCTTCATCATCATCCTATTGCACCCACTTAGTCCTTCAACTGCACCCCCTCTTGAGGAGCGCACCAAACATGAACTGTACCTACCTCTCCACAACGATAACTGCACATACACTTTACACCCACAACTCCCCCTCCTTATCACTTCACCATACGGACATACTTTGCTTCAAAGTGTAATGGTAATTATAATTATAACAGTTATAATAATAACGTGACAATGAATTTACCAGAACGAAGATGTATTATTATATAATTGACAAACGTCTTACCTTTCGTCTGCCATAAATAAACTGTTTTGTCAGTGGTTGTCTTGGTGTAGTCTGTTATTTGATGCATATCTTTGCCGTCCCACAGCCCGACTGAACCAGCACTGCCGTCAGACTGAGATACGTCTAGCATCATGATGCCGCGTTGTCCCTTGAACATTGATACTGATTGGGAGGTCAGTGGATCTTTGTACGTCTTCGTCAAATAAATCTTCAGCGCTGCCAGGTCGAATACATACACCTTCTTGTCGGTTCCGATGAACGCCCCCTGCGATTGTGTCTTCGGGATGTGGTGGCCATCCAGATGATTGAGCATGTAGGACAAGCGCAGTCCGTCGGTGGCCGCGAGGGTCTTCACACCGTTCAGCCGCAGGTTCTTGGTAAGCTTCTTTAGTAGGTCCACGGCGCTGTCGCCCGGGTAAACTGACACGAGCATTTTGTAGTGGGGCAGAAACTGAGATCCTGTTGACGTGTGTTCATCAACTGAAATATGATCAAAGCAACAAGCATTGTAGTGGTATGTTTAGACAAACAATTAACCAAGTCTTATACATCAGTGAAGAACTACAACGAAAAGGCAAAGTAATATTCATACACAGTGTGTATATATATATATATATATATATATATATATATGTAGCCTGGCTGTCTGTCCCCATTATCATGTGTGAAAAAGGGCAGTCATTGGAGGAACTCACTTCAACGGACCTTTGCATCCATTAATTTTAGCCCTGCAGCAAGACTTCACACTATCTCATGGTCTCCTACTATGTAAACGCTTGGGATAACAAATACGCAAGAAGCCAATTTTACTCCAAAGGCAATTGACTTCACATTGTAGTCAGTCAGACGCGACTTATGTAGACAGAATCACCACTGGGACTAATCAACCAATCAGCTAGCACTACACGCGTCTAAGTCAGCATTTCAGAATACGTGTGTATTGTTTCTGTTCATGGGCAATGATAAGATGTTACTGTTTTTATTAATGGTAAAAACAAGACAATACCCGTCACATATGTCGGAATGAAATTAATATTGTGGGGGCTGAGCCATACGGTCAAACATGACATCGGAAGACAGGAGGGGGATGCTGTTGAAGATTTTTTGCTGCATCGTTCGTGTATTGTTAAGCTCACCAACGACCTCAGTTTGCATTCCCAAGGCTCACCAAAAACAACTTCAGGCTCACCAAAAACATCCAATTCCATCACAAAATGCACCACATTCTCTAAATATATCCAGCCCCTCACCAAACATTTTAATACTCAAAATGCAGACCTTCTCCCTGAATATTGAGGGGGCTGATCGTATATCTAACCTCTCCACAAAAAAACATTGGGTGGCCCAGCCTCCCAAGCCCTCCCCCTGGTTCCTACACTTATGCCCATGTATTGCAGCTTATTTTCAATTTAGATTGTGTTATTTCATATTATTTTATAATAGCTGTATGTTTCCTAAGTTGCAACTTGTAAGATTTGCTGTATTTGGCCCGCGGGTATGGGCCGAGCCTGGGCCAGGGGACCGTTTTACTAACATTCTTAAAAGCTCTTAAGCCCGATTTTGCTCCATAAAATCGAGTGTTCTACTTACCGAGAAGCAAAAATGAAAAACTGCATTTCACTAACAATTCATCGTGGATACTGTCCATAAAAACGGTCCTAAAAAGGCAAATTTCTAAGACGACGTTACACCACTCTTTAACTATCATAAACAGCTAGATTTTATTAACTACGTATTAATTTGGGTTCACTTTCACGCAAAGAACCAGTTGTTCACAGCCAAATAAGTCTTCCAAATGATAGCGATTAATAGTTTGCTAAAGCATGATTTGTTTACGCGACATTGGCATCGTGACCCGTTGACGTGCGCGTAGCGGTTTGCGGCTTCGCTGTTGTGACATTTGTTAATCAATTTTGAGCAAAGTTTAAGCTGTATCTAACTTAATCTTACGTACACACATACATACGTATATGCGCACATGCGTGCATGCATACAATCCTACATACGTACATACATACATACATACATACATACATACATACATACATACATACGTACATACATACGCATACATACATACACATATATACCTGTAATGTATGTCTTGAAGAACACACACATACATACATACATATACATACCTGCATGCATACATACACATATATACCTGTAATGTATGTCTTGAAGAACGTCTTCACCACCGACGGGACCTTACTCAGAAGAAAGTCTCTGTCCGCGTCGCCGTAGCTGGACTCGTGCGAATAGTGCCATGCCTCGGCGAAGGCCAACGCTTGAGCAGTCAATTCCTTCTCTGAGACGATCTCTCCGAATCTCACCGCTCGATTTGCCGAACTGTACATCCGTCCGCCGACCGCGATACCGTCCTTCTGGTAGTACTTGCTCAAAATTCTACTCAACTTCCACTTCTTGTTTATCTTCGGTATGATTGTGCCCAACACGAAGCCGTCGATATCACCCAACACTTCGGCGTCTGTCATTCTGGTATCCTTTGATTTGACCTTGTACACCTTGGGACAGGACGGGTTATCCCATTTCCCTTCCGGACTGAACAAACTGTACTCAGTCGTATCCGAGTAGTATGCCAGTGTCGTTTGTCCGATGTCTCCCGAAATCGTTGAGTAAAACAGATTATCGAGATGCGACGACGTAAAACTAAAACCACCGAACCATTCCGCAGCTGTGACCGAAGTGTCCCGGTTGTATCCGCCGCAGTCGACTCCAGCGATGACGTGACCGAAAGCGATTGTCCCATCACGAGTTAACACGACCCCAGTTTCGGTGTTCTTTTTGTAGTGGAACTTATGTCCAATCATGTTCTTCAATATCGTTATGTCGTCATCAGTCAACCCTGTCTTCTCGAGAGTTTTGCTACCACACATCCAGTTCCACTTGTAGTCGTTGTACCATAACTGACGTAGGTGGTCGGCCACTCTCGAGGCGGATGTGGGCGAACCGCCCGTCTCCATCTTCTTGACGAGCTCTATGAAGCAATCCACTGAGTGCTCTGTTACGCTACAATCTAGGCGGTGACGATTTCTGGAAATTATCCGTATCATAATTGTACACTATAAGTGAGTTTCACAAAATATTTTATAAACAAAATATTTAAAGTTAAATATTAGCAGTACCCGACTACGTAGCATTATGCAGCAATTATTGTAATCGCACATTGGAGAGATTTTGATGTTTGTGTATTAGTAATGCTATCGCAGCTGTTCGTTGAACCACCGCCACGGCGGCAGCTGTTGCAGTCTCGGTTGATGGCATTGGTTCCTTTGCCTTTGCGATATTCTTTGTGGTTTATTTCTACTTAAAAAGATGCACGTTCCTTAACGAATTAACCTCTTACCTTACAACGTTACTGCCACTGCAACCCCCGACGTCAGAATCTGCGAATGTAACATACTGTTGATTATAGATATATATTATATGTTATTCTCAATCATAAAGAAAACATATTATTAATTAATTATAACCGAGCTAGCGTATGTGTATAAAGTTCTATATGTATGTTATTAAATTGTTCCTGGAAGGTTTACATCTCCAGTGCAGCTGTTCATAAATGAGCCATGGGAAAAAGTGCCACTTTTATTTTGTTTCGTTCTGGACTGCAGACGATTGTTCGCAACGTTATGTGTTTTGCTTCGAGTGCTCAAAATTAATTACTGTCCACCGATTAGTTTGCGATGTTTTACTGAACTTACAACAATCGTAAAAAACGTCGCACAGCCTTGCGAAAACTGTAAATTTATGTATTAGTCTTTAAATGTAAGATACGAAACTTCAGGAAACTGTTCTCGCTTTTTTGTATGTAACACCTTAAGGTCTGAATTGGTTTACAGCTGATCTGACCGTGACCTGTGGACCATTTCCATAAGATAATGAGATCATGAGGAAAATCCATCATTAAATAGAATCAGTTGTTAAATTACTGTAGCTGTTTCAAAATGTCAAACCCCGCCACTGTGTCACCGAGGACACTATTTTTTTTATAAACCGGCGGAAGTGTTCCGGTAACGTATATGACAGTTTCAATCCACACGATCACTTATAATGAGCGAAATCTATTAAAAACTCAAAACTGCACTTATGAGTTGATAAAAATGTCAGATGCGCCTACTACAACAAAATTTCCCGTCCGACGAACAGGCATTTTTGCAACTGTATTGTAATGATGTAAAAGTGATTTGTGTGTCTGGAACTATCGTTTTGTAGAGATTACATCATTACATGCACACACATGATACTAACCACTAACAGCGACACGCAGCATTGACATCAACACCAGCACTCGCAGAACTACTCTTGTCATCGAAGCTTGACGAATCATACCTCGCTTGCACGTGGAGCTGTCAATATTAGGTCACACATTACGCCAATGAAGTGAATGCATTGTTATGGTGTCAACGATACACTGCTTGGCCACCCTCCCGTCCTCCCGCCCACACGCCCGCCCGCCCGCCCGCCCGCCCGCCCGCCCGTCCGTCCGTCCGTCCGTCCGTCCGCCCGCCCTCCTGCTTGTGTGATCCCGTAGGACTGTAGTGGTGAAAGCAAACCACCAGTCGGCATTCATGGAATATATTCAATAATGTTTTATGAATGGATAAAATGCGTGGGAGACACTGCGTAGTATATATTTTATTTTAATAATTATGACACATTCATTTTCCAATGAGAAACAGTAAAACATGTAAGGACTATTTTTCACTCAGACTCGCCGTTGTCGTGGTAACAAACAAAATGGCTGCCACAACCGAAGTTGAAGAAGCAAAGCTAGCGCACGGTCTCCTGCCATTACCAAAGCTAATAATATGATAATTCCGTCTCTGTCATGTGTGAAGTTTATGATGTCGTGTAACTATAACCGCATATTTTAGATAATTGTAAATGATATACTTTCTTTTAATAAAGCAAATTGTGTAAAAAATAAATGTTTTTCGTTATAAATACCTAAATCATAAACAACTTATGCAACGTATTACAACTATCTCTTTATAGTTGTGTGACGAATGTAATACCGAATACGAATACAACATTTTTAATGTGGGTGACTTAACATTTATATTATCCGAGTTATGTTAAACACAAAACTAATAAATTAATGTTCCTACAAATGGCCGCCAGAGATTGAACAATGGAATTTATTACTTGGTAATACTGTAAATAGAGTAAATGTGATGTAGACTTATGTGAAGTGAACTATCTTGATTGTAAATACAGAAAGCTGATGGAATACGTCGAAAACTCGTTTCCGGTAAATGATTCACAAATCGTAATTTTGGTAGTGTCTTCCCGTAATAGCTCGTGTTACCCGAAACATCATGCGTGCAATCAAGCGAGACGGTAGAGAGTGTCTGCATGCGCCCCGATCCCGATACTCATCCCTATCACGATCGCGCCACGCGCAAGGTTGGATTGTTGACGAGGCGCTTGCAGACACTGTAATATCCATTCATTACACGTACATATTTGCTTGTTTCGGCGGCTGTTTTTAAGAATGCGGACTCTGAATCTACCCAGTTCGGCAATACCAACTTCCTCATTTATACAAAACGTATGAACATGCATTTGTGTGATTTGGATATGTAAACGAATACGCAATGGAGTGTATGACAGTAACACCCATAAGGATGATACTAATAATGTGGTTTTGTATAGCGCCGTTATCTGCCTCTATCAAGGCGCTCGTGCCGCGTACACCATTATCAGAACATGTATGTTGACAGCAGCTAATACAGCGCTCATATGGGTTCCGGTAGATGAGACCATTTGCGCTCTGATTGCATGACGGGTTTTCCATATCCCGCAAGGGAATCCTTTACTTCCCCAGACACCAGGTAGAAGGAAGCATGCAGTGGGTTTCAGTGTTCTTCCACGGGTTGTGCGTTGCAGGTCACCTACTGCACCAAAGAGTAAGGAAGGTACAGATGATCTTGGTCGTCTGCGGGTGAATTCCAAGACGTTCTCTCGCTCGGACCTTTTGAGTATTATTTTGACAGATGATAGTCAAGGAATAGCATGTTCATATATCTTGTATACATGTCAAAGTTGAAGCTGGTATGACATGTTAGGTTTGTCTTCTAAAAAATAACTACAACAGTTTCATATAATAAGTGGATACTGTCTCGTTTAATTGTTCACCGGGTGCTTAGCGTACCACGAGTCATTATGGAAAGATACTAGGCCTTCACCTAAATGGCACTTTTTGAAACATCTACTCCAAATAGGGTTCCACCATATTCCAATAGATATGTATGTTTGCCATCAAGAACGTTTATTTTATAACAATAACGTACCTTTAAATCACATTAATTCGTGGATAAGTCATGCCTCTATCAAGAAATATATCCTTTGTTCTATAACTGGTAGGCTATTTACAGAAAATGGAATTTGTTGGATTACGTTCAACATATCTCAGGCATTATTAAAGCCAGTTCAATTATGTTTCGAACATCATTTTCCGTATTACTTTCTCTACAAACCTACAAAGAGAAATTTGTAATAGGTTGCCTTTTCGTGATTTAGGTATTGTAATGAAAAAACATAAATGATTCGAACTTGTGCTTTTATTAAAAATAATGTTTATAATTTACCAATATTAAAAATTTGCGGTTATAATTATATAACAACGTATGACCTAAATATGCTAGAGAACTTATCTGCTTTGGTGATGACATGAGACTGTACGCAAGGTATGCTATACTTTACCATTGCGTCAGCCATTTTGTTTGTTACCATGGCAACAGCTAGTCTGAGTGTAAAACGTTCCATACGTGTTTTAGTCCCATTGACCTACTCTTTCTCATAGGAAAAATAAACTTGTCGTAGTTACCCAAATTAAAATATATCCTATGTAGGTGGAGTGTCTCCCACGCATTTTTAATCACTCATAATAACTGAATAACTGACCAGATTCCCGGCCTGCTGACTAGTGTTTACTTGTTCTTTGCGGTCCCATTTAGCCAATTACACTGATGGTTTGCTTTTATTATTGAATTCCTACGGCCTCCTTTTTCCATATACAGACGGGAGCATAATAAATGAGAAAATCGAACTAAACAGTATGATAACAGATATTGCCACCCAAAAATATAATATAATAAATATATATATATATATATATATATATATATATATATATATACATATATATATATATATATATTATGTATATGTATATATATATATATATATATATATGTTATCATACTGTTTATCGATTATATATGTGTATATATACAGTGTATAATATATATATATATCAAATGTTGCCCCACAAATATAATATATTATGAGTATGGGGGACAATAGCTGCTATCATAGTGTTAGTCCTGTCTGTGCATACATTATATTTTAGTTGATCATAACTCCTGGTGTATAATAGCAATAATGCAACACTTACTTGTGTTGCATCTCTTCTCTGGTCGCTACTATACCAACGAATACGTTTCTAGTAGCGCGGTAGGTCGTGGCCTGGAGGGCTCTTTGACTCGTTGTATGCGTTTTGAAGATTAATGACTAATGATGTGTCGACGGTGAGGGAAGCGGCAAATGAACTTGTCGCTTACACAACTCAAACTGCATGTATTCATCTATGAAACGGAATATACGAAATACCATTGGTTGTTCAGAAACAAACATCAGTGAAGCGTGTCCAGCATAACGTCAACATGTATGTTCCCTGCAGTACACTGGCATACAGCTGGTCGGGCGTGTTATGGTTGCAAGTACCATACCGACTTCGCAACATGAAGTTTGTGGGTGATCGGCTGTTGCTGATCGTGTTATTGATGCTTCTCCAGACCAACGAGGAACTAGGTTTCAGGGTTGGAAGATACCGGGTTAGGTTGACGAGAATATGTAAAGAGGTTGACTGCCGATGGGGTGGTTGGTCGGAGTGGGGCAAATGCAACCACCCGTGCGGTAATGCGGGTGTGCAAAGCCGGAACCGGGGCCATTCTAGGGAAAGCAAATGTGGAGGCTCTAGTTGTTCGGGTCCTTCGACAGAAACCCGACCTTGCAACAGGTTCTGTGTCCACGGCACGCCCCAGATTGGATACTGCAGCGACTGTCCGGCGGTATACTGGGGAACGTGTTGCAACTATCGTAAGTTGAATGTATGTTGTATGTATTATCTGGGTATATATATATATATATATTAAAAAATTAGTATTTGTGTTTCAAAACAAGCGATCTTTTAAGGATATGCTTTGACGTTTTGCCAGATGCATATATATTATATTATATGTTATTAATATATATATATATATATATATATATATATGTAAGTATGTATGTATGTATGTATAAACGCTAATAATTTATACCAAATACGTATGACTCGTTAACCAAAAAAGTGTTGTTGCCATCGATCTTTGACATGAAACAGCATCTGTCAAGAACAGTGAAGGAACAATCTATTAATGGAAATGTGTCACCAAACAAAGACCACTGATGTCGTTTCCAGCATTACTGTTGGAGTATTTTTTCACTTGCATAATCACGCTTCCAAAATAAAATATATTTAACATATACACATAATATGGTATATATAATATGTACGTTTTCAGTGGTATTTATAATGACGACATATTTAATTTTAAATATATTCAGCAAACTGTAACGTTTCCTTTTTAGCCTGTTGTTAGCCTTTGTTATTTGAGACCAAAAATGTCACCGAGATCGGCATCGTGGCAATTTTTGTATAATGGTGCATGTGGTATAATTAGTTATTTACATGAAATTGAGCGTGTTGTAACTTGTTACTTGTCCGTATATTGGGGGTGCCTTATAGGTAAAATAAATCCAACTGCATGTATCTGGAAGCTCCCCGAAACATCAAACTATATATATATAACTGCCCTCCAACGCGAGGGTCCTAAAACATCATGTTGCACTCTCCTTTGAGACCCCGAAAACAACTTCATTCGAGCGGAACTATTTGGTCTCAGTGGGGAATGCGTACGTATCCATCCCACCCCAATCTACTGGCCTCTGTTTTTTGCTTACACGATACTAATTTACTCAACTACAACATATAACCGAATACTTAATTTGGAATAAACACACACGTGTGTATGTGCATGTGTGTGTGTGTGTGTGTGTGTGTGTGTGTGTATGTGTATGTGCGAGCGAGCGCGCGTGTGTGTGCGCGTGCGCGTGCGCGTGTGTGTGGGTGCGTGTGCGTGTGCGTGTGTGTGTGCGTGTGTGTGTGTGTGTACAATTAAAAAAAAATTGAAAAATATAATACTGAAATAAATGTTGCGTAGGATTAAACCAATCATGTTTTACCGGCCATGTGTGAAATATGTTTTGTTATTTATATGGACAGATAATCTGTTAACTGAGTTAACATAACATCACATATGTAAAGTGTGTTTGATTTTTCCTCATCACTTAGGCAGCTACACTACAATGTTACATATTTTTGTAAATACCAATACATTGCTTCTACCACTCGACATCGTACATCAGGACAACGTTTGTATTTCAAATATTGGGAAAGGGAGAGAGTGAAGGAAGGAGAGGAAGATAAAAGAGAAATTTACAGACACCAGCCAAACAATTTACACTGTTAATAGACCGCCCAATATATGTGAAACAAGGTTTTCACCCGATGATTTAGTCTTCCCTCAGATTTATATTTTGTAGATATATGTATGCGTAACACAGCAACGAATATCAAAATAAGAATAATGCCACTGTTAATTTACGTGAACTTGTGAATCAGAGAATATTAGAAGATTGTTTGGGCATTGTAGGTATTCGAAACCTCCCGACTAACTGCGTATCGGTAAAATAATGAAAATCGTTGTGCTTTCTATTTAAAAGGAGGCACTCTGTTCCTAGTTTGTTTCATTTATTAATTAATATAATATCTTTTTAAAGACTATACTAACTATATTTTAGATATACTGCTCGCCAAATTGTGTTTAGTAAACCCGTAAGAAGGTGCGCTATTTAGAAGGAACCTATGACATCAGGGTTTGTTCAACTAATAAACAAAACATCTTGTTTTAAAACAAACTTTATTGGCAATACCGCCGAATCGGGTTGAATTAATTGAAATACCCTTTAATGTTCAACGATGTCCCATTTTCAACACAGCACACTTGCTCTTATAAAATTACTACGCCCACTAATTCTGGGTAGAGGAATTGACTGGCTACCTTTTCACTTAAAGGCAAGCCTTCGTTGTCTGTTCGATGTACGTAAACCGTTGAGACGATCTTTTACTGTTTGATATAACCTTTAATATAACCACGTGGAGCTACCAAACGTCACCTTCTAAATTTGCAAATACTATACACACTCTCATTATCCAACAATTGCATTTACTTTTTGATCACAGTGACAATTTTTAAAAGGTAAACATTATGTTTGCATTATGCCTATTCGAGGGTTCGACTGAGCATCACCAGAAGACACGAGCATGGCGGCGCTACACGAATTGCCATCAATTATTAAATAGTTATTTTATAAATAATTCACAATAGAACCATTGATCTTATTTTGCTTTATTACCGTTATATAAATTGTTGAAAAGAAACTTAACGAGTATTACGAAGCACCACGGTACTATATATGTAGTTATAACTATAACTACAGTTACAGTGTATAGTAGCGCCGACCAGAGTAATGTTGGCGAGGTTCATCGTTATTGGCATAACACAAACACATGGTAACGGTTCCTGTGCATGCAGATCATTATAAGAAAGCAAGAGAAATTGTTTCATAACATACCATGTAAACATGCATGTTAGATAATTCTAATGACTCCTAAGGAGTGTTGGCCAGTACGCTGTCAAGACAAAGATATGAGAGGTGAGACCTGGCGTGTCTAGCTGGTTGTTTTCATAGTTATGTCAGAAATAAATATATAGACGCGCTTACGAACTTATTTTTTTCGAGGGAAAATAAAATACATTATGCATTGGGCTTATTACAGGTAAATTGAACAACATACTCCAGTATTCAGAACAATTTACCAAAAAAATTTACTAACCCAGGGGTCAGACGTAGTCGTTTTTAAGATGTGTCGATAAATAAAAACGCTTGGTGGTTCAGCCGCGTGTGCGTGTGCAACCGCTGGCGAATTGTTGACGAGGTGCTTGTTTTTATTTCTAGCGTGCCAGACAATCGCCAATTGTCTTCTTCTTGAATGCACCACTGGTACGAACCAGCACTGTAATCGCTGCGAGCTTGACTACGGCGGAGAAATAAAAGCGTATCGACTTGTAAGCAGGGACGGATACAGCAACAGAGTGTGTGAAAGTTAGTATATTTCACACCAACACATGGTGTTACGCTTCTAGTCAAAGTTAATGATAGCAGTGTTTAGAGGATGTATCACTGCATAGGTATATAATAATAATAATAATTATTATTTAAGCGCCATTTCCGATAAAATGCTCAAAGCGCTGTACAAAATCTAATTAACGTAAAACATTAATTGTAGCATAATTATGAGAACAATGCAAATACATTGTAAATCGAGTAACAACATGATATAATAATTATTAAAAAAAACAATCAAATACATTATAAAATGTGTGTGTGTGTGTGTGTGTGTGTGTGTGTGTGTTGTGTGTTGTGTGTTGTGTGTTTGTGTTTGTGTTCGTGTTCGTGTTTGCGTTTGCTTTTGCGTGTGTGTGTTTGTGTTTCTGTTTCTGTTGGCGTTTGCGTTTTCGTGTGTGTTTCATTTGTGGTGTATAAAAACCGCATTCATCTTAACTCTTTTTTTCTCTCAGAGATATGTTCCTGGCGACGCGACAGCACCTTCTGCTACCCGGGAAACTGCCCGAATGTTCCGTCGAGTTGTCGATGTGCATCTGGGTTCGGAGGTACCAACTGCTTGACAAGTGAGTGCACACTATGGTAAAGAAATTGTCCATCCATACGTTTTATTGATGTAGCCACACCTGAGCCGGGGAATTATTCAGGAACCAACACGTAAGCCTCTGACGCAAGCTTTTTAAAATGTATTAAAACAACACGTAGTTGCAATGGCAGGAGAAGAAATCGATTTCAAACGGGGATAGATATGTAACATGTGATGGACTTCATCGCTCAGCCCCGCGTACCACGGCGGAAACGTTAATTGTGAATTATGCCGCCTACAGGAGGACGCGATTGATTAATTGAGCGCATTTAAGTTAAATGTAGCATAAATTATATGAAATCAGAGTAGTCAACGTAAAGCTTTTTCCACTAACAGCATAAATTAGAGTTTAATATGTCACCGATCTAAAACTCCTTGTTTACCATGAGATCATGCGTAACAAAAGTACACATTTGCAAGAAATACAATACACACATACCGCTCGTGATGTTGTGGGGTAATGATATGTGTGTGTATGTGTGTGTGTGTGTGTGTGTGTGTGTGTGTGCGTGCGTGCGTGCGTGTGTGTGTGTGTGTGCGTGCGTGCGTGTGTGTGTGTGTGTGTGCGTGCGTGTGTGCGTGTGTGCGTGCGTGTGTGCGTGCGTGCGTGTACACACACACACACACACACACAGTTCTACAACCGTGAATGTCCTATTTATATGTTCGAATAAATTACCGAATATGTTTACCGTATCACCAGATTATGGACGTAAAATAATCATATGTGCAATATATTTAATCATCTTCGTCCTATTTTGAGATGTGTTCTGCTTCAGTCAATACGAAGCCGATCATCAGCTACTGCCTTATCACAGCGGAAGTTGACATTGGATCTAGCATAGAGAACGTGGAGATAAGTTGTGCTGATGAATCCAACCCAGTCATCTATAGCAACATTGTCGCGACCACGGTGAAGGTAGGTGGGCAGCGACGGACGCTATTGGAGGTGTTGTTATTTAAATTCCCTTCGTGTTTTTGCACACGATCTCAATAAAACGGTTACGTTTATTATTGGCAGAATAGTAATCACGAACGAGTAAGACCTGTCCATGTTTACCTTCACAACCCACATAAATTAATACATTTGAGGTGTAACGACTTCATGTCGACGTTAGTGTGCTGTTTTGCACTTGGTCACACAATTTCCAGTTGCAATTAATGGTTATGTTTTGATCATCCGGCGCAACGTGAGATGCATAATGACTCTCCTTGTTTATTTAGGGTCCATCGAGAGACGCGTACTGCTAATTAATGTTTATAATTCCATTTCCTGTGGCAGGAACTGGTGTATGTCACCGAATAACACACGGTTTGTATAATAATATTATGTCACGACGGCATATAATATTCGCGAGTGTTGCACTCATTCGCAGTCAACGATAACACTCAATTAGCAACCGTGCAGCCTAAGTAGTTGACAGGGCTCTCCACTCATCACAAGCGTTCAATTGTACGAACCGTAAAACACGTGACGACAGCTATTTTCTGTGTAATTTGATAAGATATCGTAAACGATAATTGCGTGCTTTTGAAAAAAAATACTGAAACCTGCCCGGTACACACGTGTGTCTCGCGGTTGCGACTTCAAACTCGGACGTGTTGGGTCGGATCATTTACGAGGGAAGTCTTTGGTATCGTCACCGTACGGGCATCATTAACTGGAGCACCCGATAACTTCGACAGCTTTGATGTTCATGACATTGGTCTTGTATTTACTATTTGTTTTATTTCCAGTGCCAATTGACCATATTCATTGCTTCACTGATGTCAGTTGTGACAAATATGACTAAGTAAAAAATGCAAATAGAGTTATAATTGCAAACTCGTCGAATTGAAAACGCGTCGTCATCTGAACGATGTGGATGCAGTTCAACTTTGTTAGTCATATAAATTCCTGTTGTGCTAATAATAGGTCGTTGATGTCAGTTGCACTCAATGTCTGCATCATAACGTCATCAAACGTACTTGCATATTAATCGCACATTAATTAATCGCACATGTGTTGTCAACCGGCCCAAGCCACCAACGGATTTGCATATATGGTTATCACTGCAGTATGTTATCCTGGAGTAGCCTATATATGGTTATCACTGCAGTATGTTATCCTGGAGTAGCCTATATATGGTTATCACTGCAGTATGTTATCCTGGAGTAGCCTATATATGGTTATCACTGCAGTATGTTATCCTGGAGTAGCCTATATATGGTTATCACTGCAGTATGTTATCACTGCAGTATGTTATCACTGCAGTATGTTATCCTGGAGTAGCCTATATATGGTTATCACTGCAGTATGTTATCCTGGAGTAGCCTATATATGGTTATCACTGCAGTATGTTATCCTGGAGTAGCCTATATATGGTTATCACTGCAGTATGTTATCCTGGAGTAGCCTATATATGGTTATCACTGCAGTATGTTATCCTGGAGTAGCCTATATATGGTTATCACTGCAGTATGTTATCACTGCAGTATGTTATCATTGCAGTATGTTATCACTGCAGTATGTTATCCTGGAGTAGCCTATATATGGTTATCACTGCAGTATGTTATCCTGGAGTAGCCTATATATGGTTATCACTGCAGTATGTTATCCTGGAGTAGCCTATATATGGTTATCACTGCAGTATGTTATCCTGGAGTAGCCTATATATGGTTATCACTGCAGTATGTTATCCTGGAGTAGCCTATATATGGTTATCACTGCAGTATGTTATCCTGGAGTAGCCTATATATGTTATCACTGCAGTATGTTATCACTGCAGTATGTTATCCTGGAGTAGCCTATATATGGTTATCACTGCAGTATGTTATCCTGGAGTAGCCTATATATGGTTATCACTGCAGTATGTTATCCTGGAGTAGCCGATATATGGTTATCACTGCAGTATGTTATCCTGGAGTAGCCTATATATGGTTATCACTGCAGTATGTTATCCTGCTGCACTGCAGTATGTTATCACTGCAGTACCTGGAGTAGACTTCAAGGTCGGCATCACTGCAGTATGTTATCCTGGAGTAGCCTATATATGGTTATCACTGCAGTATGTTATCCTACACACTCTCACTGAGAGGCAAGTGAAATACAGGAATAAATTTATTTTATTTGTAGTTCGACTTCAAAACTGCATTCACCGGTCCTTCTGCTACAATCTACCCGTATTACATCAACGACTTCAAGGTCGGCATCACAGCAGCGACATTTGACTACACTCTCACGAGAGGCAAGTGAAATACAGGAATAAATAAATAGTTCCTCAAATAAATATATCAATCAATCACACAATTATTCAATAAATCGTTACGTCGTGATAGGTTGGCAATGCTGTGTTACAAAACATTACCGTAATAGTTATTATGTATGATAACAATTATGTTTGTCAATTGCAAGTCGCACCATGCGACTCCTGAAGGGGTTCTTCGGGGAGTGGGGGGTCGGCAGCATGACATCCACATAAATCATGGCAGAGGTGTAACATTGCAACACAGGTAGTTACAAAAGCACATCTAGGTTAGTCAATGTCAAATACACATATTTTCTCCACAACAGTATAAACATTACACTCTATTAGCGGTCTCCTCCCAACGAGGACAGTCACTTGTATTAACGCATTCTGACGCACGACCGCTTCTGCTCATCTGTCGTTGGCTTGGTAAGCAGTATGCATGCGCTAATGTATTGCTGCGGAAGCGATGTTGTGCTCCACATAGCAATAAAAAAGTAATCACTCAAACCTCCACACGTAAATAGTAGCTGCAAGGTGACCTATATAACGCGACATTCAGTCCCTATCAATGTTCAGAGTAACAACCAAATCATACAAACACACACACACACACACACACGCACGCACGCACGCACGCACGCGCAGATTACGATACGTGGTAGTGCATAGTTGCCATCTATCGATCAATAATAGCATTGTGTCTAAAGCAGTGTCTAAAGCAGCATCCTTGATGTGTTTGTTAAAAATCTGCTCCAGAAATAAACAGTTGAAATATGTTGTTGCTGCGTAGTATTCTGTAAGTTTACAAAATGTACTTGTTCCATATGCTGAACTGTGTTTTGCTAACATAAAGGATATCGGTAACGTACATCCTGCAGAGTCGTCGACTGGAAAAACGACTGCGCCTAGTGCCACTCACAATTGTGATCCCGATACTTCCCAGTCTAACCCTGAGATAAGCATAATCGACTGCAATCATCAAAGCACCATTGTGAATACGCCACTCCAACACGCCGATAGGTATGGTACTGTTCTTTTTATGCAACTAATGATCGAACATAAGTATGCTTGACAGCCATTCAAATTTGCCTAGTAATTTGGATCATTCGTCTTTCTTCCCGTGGCGGTCATACTCATATTGTATACGACACATCTGTATTGTGCTCTTGACTGTCGTATTTCGATACATCTAGCCAGGCTGTTAGCCAGAGACCCGCTGTCCCGTTATTGGAACGGTTTATTTAGTAATCGCAAAGAGTTTTTTCTTTGCCAAATAACGGGTATTTTGGTCTTTGTATAACGGGAGTGTTTTTTTTTAGATACCGTGATCTAGAGTTGGTGACGTGGTTTTCTATTTCCAATAACGACTTCCAAACTGTGTTTGCGCTGTTACAAAACTGGCCTTGCACTATGGGCGAATGCGCGTGCAGGAGTGTAATTTGAAGTTTGAGTACATCGCGAGTTTCAGCGGGGTGCAGATGGAGGTTTTTGAAGAACTACCACCCCGGAATATTCTTTATGTTCCGACGCCAATGACCAGTGCATGAGCAATGGGGTTTTTCATGAGCATTCGTGTACGAGCTATTGCGATATGTAGAAGTTAAGTTGAACTCGCAGCGTATTCCTACATGCAGTAAACATTGAGATGTGACTACCCCTTTTATTCAGACTTCACTTCGAAGCATCGACATCGAATGGCGGCTACGTGACGATTAATAACTACGACAGTGGCGCCTATCCGAGTGTCGAAGCTGCAAAATACTACTCTGGTCAGACGACGACACACAAGGCTGTCTTAGTCATTGATTTGGTCAAGCCGTTCCACTGTTCCGTTGGGTCAACATGCACGGAGAACATGTTGGACAGAGGGCCCCCGATCACCAAGTCGGTATGTTCGAGGAACCTATACACCAAGTATATATTCTATCGCTAAATTTTAGCACAGTTTCTTAGATTACAAATATTATATAACGAACATGTCAGGAGCTGACATGAATATAACACAGTTAATTATAAAGACACGCAAACTTATGTATATTTGTCTATTCAAAAGCAGCATACAGTGACACAAAAATCTTCCAGGTAAAGCTAATCTACATAAAATGTCATAATTATTTTATAATCTTAAACAAATATTAAACTACTTAAATGAAATATGTTTTGTTTTTCACATTCACAAGTATTTTAATTTTTCAAGTATATTAGAATGTTCAGCCACGTGTTCGTTTATAGTTATATATTATACCCCCTGTCTCTCGTTGTCTCCCTGTCTCTCTGTCTGTTTGTCTCTCTGTCTGTCTGTCATTTTATTTCCACGTCTGCTTATCTCCACACATACACACACACACACACACACACACACACACACACACACACACACACACACACACACACACACACACACACACACACATACACACACACACACACACACACACACACACACACATACACACACACACACACACACACACACACACACACACACATACACACACACACACACACACACACACACACATACACACACACACACACACACACACACACACACTCACACACACACACACACACACACACACACACACACACACACACACACACACACACACACACACACACACACACACACACACACACACACACACACACACACACACACACACACATACATACATACACACACTCACACACACACACAAACACACACACGCACGCACGCAAGCACGCGCATGCACACACACACACACACACACACACACACACACACACACACACATACACACACGATTTCGCTGGATTGGATGATGACATTTTATTTCTGTTCTTCAAGGATAGTCTGACGATGCGCTGGTCGGGCTGGAGCGACTTACTGGCCGGAATTAAACTTTACGAGTTGGCTGTCTACAAATTGAAAGTTTTCGGATACAAGCTCACTCACAACGGGGAGAAAGCACTTGTCCGAGAAACGCTCGATGCAAGCACTCGTTTGTATAGTACCACTCTCGTCGATGCAGGTAGATACTTGTTAAATACTGATTTACTAAGGAATCGTTCAAGTGTTTTTTTAAATATATATATATGTATTCTAAATTACAGATTGTTTTGCGAATCTAAAACAACTTGTGATCTCAACGATTCAAAGTTTACAAAAATCGCAGTGCTGTCTTTCAATCCCCGAAACTCGATCGAAATCCGACGTCGGCGAAACTTCTAACGTCAATATGCGGTAACCACGGCCTCGTTCAAAAGCGGCACGCTGTTGTAGAAACAAAGTGTCAACTTCTTCCCCAAATACTTACCTTTCAACAATAAAACATGGTTCACTAAACACATTCGGGCGGTAAGTTTATTACAATTTATACTGCATACCATTTTTTTATAAACTATTTATATAATAATTAAATCTACCCTTATTAGGGATGTTATTGGAAATATTTTTTATAAAAAATGTTTCATATTTTTATCATATGGCGGAACCCGGGAGAAAGTAAAAAGTGAAAACAATATCAAAATCTAGAAATGAATGTTAGAAGATATTATAAATTTTACCATTTTTTTTTAGATTGTAAGCCCATCTCTTATACAGTACCAGTGAACTGGAAAAGGGCACCAAAACGCGTGCATATTTTTATTAAAACTATAATAAAAACAATTTTGTTCAATGTTTATTGATGAAATTTGGCACACTGACAGATTTTTAGTCCTTCTTGTCAAAAATGTCAAAAATATATTACTCATTTGTATTGGCATAATTGCATAAATTAGCATGATTTCAGGGTAATTTTGTAATTAAATTATATTTTAACATTATTGCAAATGTAAGATGGGAAGCTCAGCAACGAAAGTGTAACTGTTTGTTGCCGGAACACAATATTAATTAATTAAAATATCAATATTAATTAATAGAACGATACAGCATTTTTGTAGTGATCAGTGTGTAATATGGCAAATTAAAGCTGCATAGTTCAGCATTTAATATTTGTTTACTAAATATATAGACGGAACAATATGTTAGTTAATTAATTAATTAATATACGAAATTAATTAATTAAAAACAAGATGAATGTTTTAGTGATTACTGCGTGTAATACAGCAAATAAAAGCTGAAGCGCTCAGCAATCAATGGATACCTACAACTCGAGTAAACAGAAGAAACAAATTAATTAATAGAACAATATTAATTAACAGAAGAAAATAAAATGTTGTAGTGATCAGTGAAATATAGCAAATTAAAACTGTGTGGTCCAGCATTCAATGTATGTATACCATCTGTATAGACAGAACAATACAATAATTAATTAATCAATCAATTTATTAATTTAACAATATTAATTAAATTAATTACTAACAAGATGAATTATTTTACAACGGTCATAGTGTGTAATAAGCAATCGAAATCTGAGGATTTCGGCAATTAGTATGTATTCTTTTTTGTAGACAATGCAACTATTTACTTATTGATTACAAAAATAATCAATTAATGAATTGACCAAGATGAACTATACAGGTAATTTCCACTGAGCACAGTGTATCATCGATCAAATGAAAGCTAAGTAGCCCAGTAATCAAATGTGCATTACAGTTTTGTAGACGGAACAATAAAGTAATACAACAATATTAAATAGTTAATAGAACGAGAAGAATTATTTTGAAGTGATTCTTGAGTTTTATTTTAAAATATAATTATTATATCAAAAACTTCCTTCATTTGTATATTATGCCATTGTTGTAAGCTGAACAATAACATGTTAAATTAATAGAATCATACTCTATTGCAAGAGTACTGAGTAATGTGTATTATGATTTAAAGACGAGAAATTGCAGTACAGGTCTACTACACCTGTATAAATGTATAAATGATTCTGCTACAACAGAACATGTCAGAACACATTTATTATATTATTTCATAATGTTACAAGAAACTGATAGTAATACAATTCAGGATGTAATAAATATACTAAATTAGTTTTAACTTGTATGTAACAAAAGTCTGGGGGATGTTGGTCTCACGTACAATTTTTTTTGGAAATGCGTACCCCTAAACGGAAAAAACAGTATATGGTGCTGCCCTCTGGTGATCATCATGTAATACGGACAACAGTAACCGACGGATATTGCCGAAGCCGCTCACGGAAATATCCGAACGTTCGAAATTGGGGAGTGGTTGTCTTCTAAGCTCTATGGGCACACGAGCTGGACCGACAATGGGCCTTTTCTTTACGTATTTTAAAAGTAAAAATGTAATAGATTATCTTGACAAAACTTTCATCAAACTTACATTTTCACAAAAGTTATGGGAACGAAACAACAGTTGTTTTCGTTATAAATTTTCACAACGTTACACTAAACTTCATACAACGAAGTTCTATGTATAAACAGTTTATTATATTACCTTTAATTTGATGCATCACACTAATATGTTAGATATCGAGCTCATGTGCCCCTTTTTCGTTGAAGTGAGTGCCCCTAAACGCGAAGCCGGGCCCCGTCAAAACGATCGGACGCAAATCACCCGACGGGTAGCAACTTCAAAGCACGCTTGTGTAATAACCGTTTCAAATTGCAGCGAAATCGAAATCACTAATCCTAAAAATACTAATGATGTTAATGTAATTTTAGTCAAAATAAATAAAATTGTGATCAATGCATTGTTACGTGGAAACAAGTTGAAATTCGATAAAATCTTAATGGATTCTCGTCCGACTGAATTAGCGGCGCCGTCTGTTGACATCACTACCCATATGAGGATACTAATTTGTGTGCATAATTTTGTAGTATTTATGGAAAACGCAGCAGCTGTAAGTATGAGATAGTGGGTTTTGAAATATAGTAACATTGCGTGTTACCAGGTGTGTACGCCGTAGTGCTTACGGCAGAAGACAATGCGGGCAACTATCAAGCCGCCAGGCGCTTTCTCATCTTCGACAACGTGAACGTAGTCACCATTACCTCTGCTGAAAACAAAGTTCTTGTTGTAAACTCAGCCGCCGAGAACACTTCGTACTCATGGCTGACTTCACTGCAGAATCCCAGCAATGCAGGAGATCAGGCTAGTAACACTCTTTGGTTTATAATAGCTTACTTAGTTGCACGGGCGAATTTGGGATTATGGAGGGTCATGGGCAGTGATCGACCTGTTATCGTATCATAATAATTCTCACTCATCGTTCCCTCTACAATAGGCATTTCGCTAAGATTGATTGGCATCACATTGAAGCATTCAAGAAAAGTCTGAAATGTTTAGGCCCCAAAGAAATTACCCAGAAAGCGTTTTGTGGAGGTTCCCATAAAAGTAATAGGGGTGTATTGCGAGGGCAACTGCCCCATATGCCTGCCCTAAATCCGGCACTGCTTGGAAGAGATGCTTAAAGAGTAAGTATTTGTTATGCATCGGCATGTCCTGTACGCAATTTTTTATATTCTATTATTAGCATATATATATGTATAATATATATGTGTGTATATATATATATATATATGTGTGTGTATATATATATATATATATATATATATATATATATATTATACAGAAATAATACAGCACACATCAGCATTTGCAATAGTTCACATAATTATATTATTTGTCATAAAATATATACATATAAAAGGAAACGGTTTTGCTATAGTAATAACTACATCACCCATAGCATAGCACGGTTTGTAACAATCGGATGTTAAATTAGTTAATGTTAAAAAATAATATACACGTTTGTTTGTGAAACGTTCGAGTCTGTGAACGAGTAATCGTCGCTCAGTAATTGTAATGTGAATTAATGTTCCCCAGAAATATCGAGATGCGATTCGAATGAACAGCTCTGCCAGTATCGAACTATAAAGCAATTTCCGCACCTCATATCACTTGAAACCGCACTGTATAAACAGTTTAGCTATGTATGCCTTTTTGCAGGTTGGAGTTAGTTGGCGAGGTCATTTCGCCAACGAGTTCCATACCACTCATAAGTTTCTAAACGGGAGCGGACCCAACTCTCCACCCATACATACCGGCTACGAAGAGATGACTGGACAACCGCCGGACACCGTCTCTAGGGAGGTGGGTAAATAAAAATACCATCGTATGTATGTTGACGCTGACACCTGTACTGACACGTGGTTTAAACTTTCATACACACCTTTGGATAAATGTGTCTCTCTAACGTTGCGCAAATATGTGTGCTGTGCATTCAGCACCATGTGATTTTGTCGGAAATGTATCGTTGACATTGGATACATATGATATTATAAGAAATGTAAACAAATATCATATATTGTAAAAACAAGAACTTGTTATATTCTTTGAGCTGCCTTCTGTTGTCATGTTCGTGGTTTCACATGACAACAATTCCAAGAAGATTGCGAGGAGGTTATAACCGCTGTCTCTATTGGAGACCGAGTGTCTGTCAGTACTTCAATATCTCCATTCGCCTTCCTGCGTCAGACGAATTTTCCCTTGGTAAGGGTTTCCACTGTCCAAAAGACACGGGGAAAAAAGCACAAGAATGTGGCAAACGACGAAGAGGAAGACTAGTGTTGCGATGGAACGACAGCACGAAAAGATACCTTAGGAGGGCAGGTGGGAACAGCCAAGAATGGAAGGTCATTGCGGACAAAAACAAAGATGAGAGGAAATAACGAGAAAAGCAGAAGGAGCTACTTAGTGACATGGCCCCACCTCGCAAGGGAGCAAGGGAAAAAGAAGAAGAAGCAATTTCGCCGTGACTTTGTGTCCTTCAAATGCGTTGTGTTATCTACAGCCGTGAGTGGGGCTTTCGTGTTGCTGTGCTCAGTTTAGCCTGATCGTTGGATCTTGATAGGTATCTACTATCTATATATTTCGTTCATAATGATAATAATGAAAGCCGGAAACAATATATTTGCTGATAACTTCATTTTTAACGTGATGTCAGTACTACAATAGGTAGATGAGTATATAAATGTTGTAAAACAGTTGGTGATGCCATTCTTATCGCAGGCCATCCCCAACGTGAACGGCATTGTGAAGTACGAGGTGTCGTGGGCAGTGGACCATGACGGCGGGGGCTCTCTCAATAGCCCCGCCAGCTGGGTCAATGTCAATGACTTCCAGGTTAGTTCATATTTTTGCATCATGTTCCAGGCCCCCGTAATATGCTGAATAGTCGAAACACCACAGCTACGAATAGGGTTCATTCGCTGATTTATATTTTTTCATCATTACGCAAATGCATTATGCCAAAAGCAATAGTATAACGAATTTGAATGCAAATCAATTATTAATCAATATCAAGCACTTATAGTGAGTTCAGTATTAAAGCCATTTGTGTGCGCTAGTATACATTCGAGATGTATTGTTTACAAATGCGGTAATTTCCCGTTTGAATACATTCTCTGCCCCATAAGTATTGCATTTTATCAATAATTTTTGTTTTATATGCGCAAAAAGCCGATATATATATATATTATGTTTATCATATTCAATTTGAGTTTGCTGCCACGTGGGTAATTAATTATGCAGTCCGAGTATAAGTCTGCTCGCATGCTCAGTGAAGCCTACTTTTAAATCAATCCACCTGTCATGGACAGCCGCTGTATTCACCCTCCGTGTATTCCAGATATTGTCCCTTTCCCTTTTAGTACTTTTCTTTGCTGAATCCGTGACATAAACAGCAGCTAGATGTGGTCTTGTTCCATAAAACTTAGCGAAGCTAACGGAAGTCTGACTGACGGTACCGAATATTCATGAACGTGCAGATTGTGGATGCTGGCGCGAACTGGACACTGCGCGTACGCGGAGTTATGATATCAGTATATTATCATGGTCATCAGGGATTATCAAAACATAATTATAATAAAACAAATGCATAGAGTTGCTTGAATAACTCATATTAACAGGCTTAATGAATAAATGTGTACATTATAAAGAGATTACATTTAAATTGTAATTGCTTTATCACGGTTAAGACTAACTTGAACCATTCAAACAATAACGTGTCCTTGTAAATCGTTTTCATATCCTCTCACTGATATGCCAGCAATGTTTCATGTATTTGCTGCTCAAAGTGTCCACAGTCAAATCACCAACCTACAACTTTGCTATTTCGTACGATTCAGAATGAAGAGATAATGTTGGATATCCCGAGGGTCGACGCTGACTCTATGCGTGTGTGGGTGCGGGCGACGGACGTGATGGGTAACACGAAGACAGACTCTGTGTTGGTGCACGTAGACTCGTCCCCTCCCATCATTCAGGACGTCTGGTTGTCTCGTCACGGACGCACTCAGTTGGCTGTGCACCACTCGGCGGATCTTTCCGATCTCAAGTAAGTCACTCCTACAACTGATACAATGAGAACGAAATAGAACACAACTAATTTGACGTGCGCCATCGTGTTTATTTGTGCAATCATATTCGTACAAGGGCTTTCGGTGTCGCATACACGGTGATTTATAGAAATATTGTTGTTGTTTAGATTCGAGTTTGACAGCTACGACTTTCACTCTGGTCTGAAGGAGATTCACTGGCGACTCCACGACTCGGTTGACCCGGATCTAACACACGGCAGTGGACACGTGGTTGTCCGAAGACACACGGTACGGCAACTATCTCTGGTGCGTTTGATTACGCTGCAACATTGCTAGTCTCAATGACAACTGCCGTCTACAGAACATGTGTTGCGATTTCCGTATAGTTCTAACACTTAAATATTCAATGATATTTTGTTCACCTATTGCTGTGTTCTCTTTCCAGGGAACTACACAAGATTGCGTAGCTCCTCAGTGCTACTGCATTCCGAAAGACAACGAATGCTTTTGGCGTAACTTTGAGATCAAGCCAGACATGAGCAAGATGGACAAGCCGCACGGTGACCACGACTTCGACTACGATCTCGTCATTACTTCCACCAATAACGCCATGCTGTTCACCGTCTTCACGTATAAGGTATGACATCACATCACGTACATATTATATTAGTTACGTGTGAAAATATTGATATTTCCTACGTATGCATGTAGGTTATGGTACAACCTACGTATACGTATAACATATGGCATGACTTACGTGCCCATTTACGCTGTAGCATGGCCTACGTGTACATATACGTTATGGGATGACCTACGTGTAGGGCCTACATATAAATTATGGTACACCATAGGTGCATGCATGTTAGTTTATCGAAGTCCAAACATAAACATAGAAGAGAACGAAAAAATACAAAACTCTATAAGGGAAGTAAGCAAACGGGACTGTATTTTTATAGAGGATTTTAACCATGGGCATATACAATGGAAATCTCTACAGACTATGGGGAGTGAGGACCACAAGTTTTTAGTTTTAGTTCAAGATACTTTCCTTTCTCAACATGTGCTAAAACCAACCATAGTTTTGTCCTCACAGAATGAATTAGTTGACAATGTCAAGATATGTGAGCCACTGGGGAGTAGCGATCACAACCAGATACATTTTACCATCAAAGTAAAACCAGAAAGGAATAGTAAAAAGCAGCATAGGAGAAATTTCCACAAATGAAGGTATAAGGACATGAGGAAATATTTAGCAAAGATAGACTGGAATAACACACTGAAAAATAAGACAGCAACAGAATACTGGAATATATTAAAGAGTGAAAATAAATGCATAGTCGTTAAATTTGTACCCTTCAAAAAACAAGGGAAACGGTTAAAAAAGAAACACTTATCGAAAGAAGCCATTAAAAAATTAAGTATAAACAAATTACGTGGAAGTCATATAGATGTATTGGAAATGATGAAGACTACAACATTTATAAAGAAGCACTTAACCAAGCTACAGCTGAAATTAGAAATTCAAATAGAAGCGATGAACAACAATTAGCTAGTAATATAAAACATGACAGCAAGAGTTTGTATGCGTATGTTCGAAGCAAACAGAAAGTTCAGGATAAGGTCGGTCCTCTAGAATATAGTTCTGTAAATATAATATCAGAGGGATTCTTAATAGCAGAAGACCTGAATGAGTATTTTAGTTCAGTGTTTACCAGGGAAGATATTAGTTCACTGCCAGTATCAGAGGCTAAGTTCAAGGGGGCAGATTCAGACTATTTAGGACAGTTAATTGTAACCCCGGAAATGGTAGCTAAGATAATAAGGGCTATGAAGGATAATAAATCACCTGGAGTGGATGGGATTCCGCCCAAACTAATATTGAATATTGTAGAACAAATTAGCGTACCGCTTGCAACAGTTTTCAATTTGTCATTAGAAGAGGGAGTGGTTCCTTTAGAATGGAAAGAGGCAAACATTATACCGTTATTTAAAAAAGGTTCGAGAAACAAGTCAGATAATTGTAGACCAGTGAGTTTAATATCAGTGATTTGTAAATTATTCGAAAGACTAATTAAAGATCACATGGTGGATTTTCTTGTTAAACATAATTTGATAAACCCATCTCAACATGGGTTTTTTAAAGCGAGGTCATGCTTAACAAATATGTTATGTTTTTTGGAAGACATCACTAAGTGGATAGATGAGGGATCACCAGTAGATATCGTCTACTTAGATTTTCAAAACGCTTTCGACAAAGTACCACATCAAAGATTGCTACTTAAACTAAAGGCCCATGGCATAGGAAATGGTATAATAAACTGGATCGAAAAATAGCTGATTGACAGAAGACAACGTGTAGTAAGTAGTTGATGGGGAGGCTTCAAACTGGAAATCGGTATTGAGTGGGGTACCATAGGAATCAGTACTAGGACCTATGTTATTCTTAATATATATATCAACGATTTGGAAGGTGAAATAACAAGCAAGGTGTTGAAATTTGCGGATGATACAAACATGTTTAGAAGGATTAAAAGTGATGAAGATAGACAGCATTTACAAGATGATCTTGACAGGTTGATCAAATGGTCTGAAAAGTGGCAAATGCTGTTCAATGTTGGGAAATGTAAATGCCCCCACACAGGACATGGGAACGAAGAGGTAGACTATACAATGGGGGAGTACTGTACTAAGTACTACTGTAAAAGAAAAGGACATAGGGTTAACCATTAGTGCTGATATGAAGGTTTCAGAGCAGTGCGGAATTGCAGTTTCAAAGGGAAATCAAATCCTTGGATTATTTAGGCGAAATATAGCATATAAGGAAAACGAACTAATAGTACCGCTGTACAAAACAATAGTGAGGCCTCATTTAGAATATTGTAAACAAGCGTGAAGGCCATATCACAAGAATTACATAGATATGCTAGAAAGAGTACGGAGGAGAGTGACTAAGATGATACCAAAAGTGAGGGATCTTCGATATGAAATTCGCCTAAAAGAACGTGGTTTAACAACCCTGGATACCAGGAGATTGAGAGAAGATCAGATAGAAGTGTTTAAAATAATAAATGGTTATGAAATATTGATAGAAATACTAGAGGACATGTAGTTTCATTAGCAAAGGAGCAGAGTAGATTAGATATAAGAAAGTTCTCATTTTCACAAAGGACTGTAAATGAATGGAATAGATTATTTGCTGATTGTGTGGGTGCTAGTAGCTTGAAAATGTAAAAAAATAAAATCGACACATACCTCAGAAGGGCAGGATACACATAGATAAAAGGGTTGGACTCTCGATAAGCCAAAGGACTTTCTTGTCCACCTGCCACCTAAAGTTAAGTCTCTGGGTGGCAATTGTGTTAAATCTTGTTTAATATAAATTATAGCCTATGTTCACGTGTTTTCGGAACACTTTGAAACGTTTGTAACATATACATCTTCCTTTCTTTTCACAACAGATCACGGTAGACACAACTGCTCCGCATACAGGCGTGGTGACAGACAACGAACAGTCGGAACCAGACATCGACTTCCAGCAGGGTTTTACCCAGCATGCATCCTGGCAGGGATTCTTTGACCGCGAGAGTGGAGTTATGTTCTATCAATATGCCTTCTCTGACGTGTGTCTCGCCGCCAACGAATTCACAGTGCCAGCAACTGTCAACGTATGTTTATATATATATATATATATATATATATATATTTATATATATATATATATAGTTTTATCAGCCTCATATATATATATCTTTATTTTATATATATAACAAAGATATATATATATATGAGGCTGATAAAAAGTGTTAGGTAAGTTCTTATATAGCGCAGTATCCAGTCCTCAGGACTGCTCAAAGCGTTTTACACTTTACTCCCTGGCAGACCTGTTCAATCGAGCACCATCTCGACTTCTCTGAAGACATATATTAGTAATGCGGTAATAAGTGTGTGTAAACCTATGCTAACTATAGCCGAAGAAGGTTAATGTACACAGTCTTGTGCATTGTGTTTTTATTAATATGTCCAACATTTAGTTGTTGCAACTTGTGCAATGAACAATGACAATCTATCATAGGCACTGCATTGTTAACTTTAAATCATATCAGGTGACGGATACAACGCTGACGTACGCCAATAGGAAAGTGTCGGGCCCAGAGACCTACCACTGCACTGTCGTCGCCTACAACAAGGCCCTCGAGCCGTCGAAGCCCGTGTGTTCTGACGGCGTCACTGTCGACACGACAGCGCCAGAGATCCACGAAGTGTTCATTGAGAACTCGTGGACAAAGGATGGACTTGTGAAGGACTCTACCGGCAATGTATGGTACATTGACCGCAACAGATTTCGAATTATGATAGAACAGCCACCTGTCAGTTGCAGGTAATTGTATTATTGAAAATAGCTTTTAATGAAATGGGACTGGTTTCAATCTAGAGTCGTTCATATTACCTTTTATTGTCGACACATATACACAATATGTACGTGGTTATTAACTAATCTGGTATGAATATTGATATATAAATCTGTCTACGTACGTATGCAGATACTAACTGCTTACGTAAACGTGGATACGAACATAATGCGTGAACGCATGCCTAGTAACAACCACATGGCTTTGTATGCATATACAGGCAAAAGGCACGCGTGAAAACCGACATACCGTTGCTGTACCGCATCAGGCAACTGCGGAAGAGTTCTGGAGAAAGCAACATCACAATGTGCCAGAAACCTGCTCTTCCTGATCGGTCCACCATCCTCGTCAGTAAAGAAAATATGGTTAGTGTGAAAATAAATAGAAAATATGCAAAACGTTAGCTGCATCGATTGATATCTTAGACTATAGACTATCTGTGTATCTTTTTGCGGCTGTTCACACACGTAATATAATTATGCTATATTCCTGATAAAATGTGATATAGCAAACCATTTGTGTACAAGAACATATGCTTGGTAGCGTAAATAAAAATGTAACATTAATATGACAACATTATTTTGAAGAAGAAAATAATAAAGGCACCTAGTAAGACCCTCATTCATTATTAGACGGAGCTTTCGGGATCGCCATGGTCCCTTCCACAGCATCGTTGTGAACTACTTTCTGGTGTCATGTTATCATATTGGTATTTGTTTCATGAGAGCAGCACCAAGAAAAATACGGAAAGCTTTAACCTGTGTCTCTGTTGAGGGCTCGATGTTCTAGGAAGATGTTGGTCAACTCATCATCCAGAAAACTCCGTCGAGAAAAAAATAACGATATATATATATATATATATATATATATAAATTAAGACATTATTAGTTTGTTTTTGACAAAATGAAACATTAGAGAACGCTCAGTAAAATCGTTACATGTGAAGTGTTCTGTTCAGATTTACATCTTGTCATGTTTATATTCAGTTGGAGTTGTCGTGGTTTGGCTCGGATGACGAAAGTGGCATTCACACTTATGAAGTAGGACTCAGTTCGACGGGTTCCGAGAACATGGATTTGCTCTCGTACAAGTCGACTCACGGCCACCGCCACTTCATCACCTATCATCCAGACCTGATGGACAAAGAGACCTTCTACATCCACATCAAGGCCGTCAACAGGGCGGGACAGCAAACAGTTAAGGTAAGGTGTTGACTTTTTCTAACCTGACCACACCAAGGCCATCAACAGGGCGGCGGCCCAGCATACGGTCCAGGTAAGCGTGGGGTCTAGCTTTTCGCACGTGGCTACATCAAGGTCGTTAATAAACTGTCGTGGAAAGGGCCTTACTTTGTCTGACCTTGTTACACCATTTACGCCATTTTACATATGCAGCCGATAATATGTTCCCGGTAAATCGAACGTAAAGCCACAGTCGTTATTACACTTCACCAGTTGACAGATCAGAAGCCAATGGTCCAAGGAACAGCGAATGAACATAAAATGTGTCAAGTTGACCTTTGCATCTGGGAGTAGATATACTGACACTACCTCCAAGTTACCGTAGTAATAATATCTCCGTGACATATATCTGGCCACGTAAATCCCCCCCTGCTTTCTAGGTGATCGGACCCGTGTTGGTGGAAGTGGACGCTCCGACGTTCCGCGGCGACATTACGCTCTCCGTTCAGCAACAGGACGAAGTCGACTACTTGGTCGCCAAGTGGGACAGTCTTTCTTTCGAGTCTAATGAACTTAAAGACAACCTATTGCACGGCATGCGCTACGCTATCGGTAAGGTACCTGTGAACAAGAACAGAGTAACTCTTTTTTTAAATTCGTTATGTATTTGCTCATGTTAATTTGACATTAAGTGTCGTTTCTGGTTATATTTCTATAAGTATTATTGCAGAAAATTACCTTAATCGTGGAGAGTAAGATATATTATGTTATATATGATATAACGAAAAGTGATATCACATATACTAAACATACTAAACTCACAAAAATATGACTTTTTTTACAGGCCACATCAGTGGAACAGACAACGTGGAAAGGTTCGCGTCGCTGACGCAAGACGTCACTGTTCCTGGACTATGCTCGTGGACAGAGCCACCTACTTGCGTGGCGACACCTGTCAACGACCTACATTGGCGCCTGCACGGCCGACACACATACTACTTCACACTGAAACTGGAAGGCGTTAACGGTCTGGAGAGAGTGGTGACGTCAGAGGCTTACGAACATTACATTGGACCGCCATCTGGTGGGATAGTTGTAGAAATTTCTGTCGACACAACAGAAATGGTTTGTAAATCGCCGGTTTAAAAATGATTCTGTAGTTATGGCATTTACTTGCCAATACATTATGTGTTAGGTGTGTTACAATTCCAATATGTTTACACTGCATTACAAGTAGTTGCCCTTTTGAACAGCATAAATGTTTTACATGTTACCAATCTATCAAAGGTTGCCTCTCACAATTTCTTTTCGTCGCATATTGCCTTTTCGTTTTGTTGATTTATTGCTGTGGCTGCGAGCATATGGTTTTGTCAAGATATCTAGTGTTAATGTCATATCAGAACTAAACTGAGACGTCGGTCAATAGTTTCCACATAGATATTTGGAGAATATACGCGAATTAAAAGCAGTTGTATTGGCTGATAGGAGGCGCAAACCTCGGTAATACCACCCTCTACCGCCCGTTGTAGTTGTCAGAAGATATCGATCATCAGTCGAGTCAGTCTCGACTTCACATAACCTGGCACGGCTTCCATCACTTCGACCAAACCATCAACTACCAGCTCGCGATTGGAACGAACCCAGGCGATGAGGACGTAGTCGGCTTCACGGACGTCGCTGGATCCAGCCGGATGTTGTCTGGATTGACACTACAACCATTCAAGGTGGTAAATGTGGTTCTTACTACCATAAAAAAAAACCATTTAATAATAAATGTTTCCCAAGATTTAATAAGATTTTTACCCTGAGCATAAACCCCAGATGACAAGTGAACAAAGTAGCTTTTGGTATATCGAAAGTCAAATTTGTTGTTATATCTAAGTGAGTCCCGCCTTTCTGAGGTATATTTCTATTTTTGTTTGTTTAACATATTCACGTTACTAGCACCTACACGATCAGCAATCAATCCACCCCATTCATTTATAGTCCCCTGTGATGGTTAATAAATCCTTTTAATTTATACTCTATATAATGTATTAAAGTAGTCCGGTTATTTTGTTTAGAACTATCAATTAATTAGTAAAAAGACTTTATTTTCCAGAATTACTACGCTTCTATTCGCGCCAGTACGCCAGATGGCAATACGACTGTTAGTAGCGACGGCATAGTTATACTTCCGGTTGGGACACGTCTGGAAGATGTCGTCATTTACGACGCGATGCCATGCTCGTCAGGCACGTTTTGTTTTATTTCAAGTTACCAACTGCCCGTTTGTGTGCGGCAAATTGGTTGTGTGTGTGTGTGTGTGTGTGTGTGTGTGTGTGTGTGTGTGTGTGTGTGTGTGTGTGTGTGAGTGTGTGTGTGTGTGTGTGTGTGTGTGTGGTGTGGTGTGTGTGTGTGTGTGTGTGTGTGTGTGTGTGTGTGTGTGTGTGTGTGTGTGTGTGTGTGTGTGTGTGTGTGTGTGTGTGTGTGTGTGTGTGTGTGTGTGTGTGTGTGTGTGTGTGTGTGTGTGTGTGTGTGTGTGTGTGTGTGAGAGAGAGGGTGCGTGTTTTCGTGTCAATGGCAGTCATACATGACTTAGTTTAATACTGGAGTGTATGCAACAATTATACAATTTGTAAATGTTGTGGTTTGAACGTTTTAGTAATTAATTCTTGGCTGGCAATGTTCCTTCTGTGCCATTAAGCATGTAAATATATTAGCACAACCGTCCAACGTCTAACTAATTTTTGATGTTCGTTTTCTTATTTAGTTTTTCTTCTACACACTGCAGATAAATCACAAACTCGCCTCTCGACGTCGCATCATGATTTTCCTTTGCCAAACAAATCGTGCGAGGTCGACGTTGACTTTCAGTCTTTTGTTTCCCACATGGGCATCCGTTGGAATCTGCCAGCAAATATAACAACTTTTATAACGAATGTGAAGTGGAGAATCCAAGTATATGACACAAGGTATATTAACTCATTAACGTGTAATAAGACAATATCAATTTATTGATATGCATCGTATACTGATTATGGCGTTAATGCTAAGTTGCGTGTGGTATTTTATTTTACAGTGTTAATGCTTAATAGCGTTTCTTATGCAAAAATTGTCTTATGCAATGCTTTCTTACATATTCATAAAGATAATTAACGTATCACGACAAAAAATTGCAGTAAGTATAATAAGACATTGAAACCATGTCAGCCTTCTTAGTGCGATGCCATATTTAATTATAAACGTGATTTATTTAAAATGACGCCGACCATCACATATTCATATGTAGCCAGGAAGTATTCTAACCAAAGGTATTAGTTCGTGCGTGGTGCGGTAGCCTTGTGATTAGAATGACGGACTCTCAGTCGAGAAGACCCGTTTGGATTATTTCATTCCCCCACTTTGCTTCAGTTCACTCAAAAGTGTAAATGAGTACATCATGTTAATATATTGGTGGATATCGTTGTAGGAATAATACTTACAATGTGGCTGAATACTTCCAATATAAGTCGAGATGGTTTTCGAATGACAAATCTTCTGGGTGAGGGGGACGTGGAGGAATGAAAACCCTAAGGATGACACAATACCGCGCGATATCAACAACTTTACTTTTACCTTCTATTACTTGCTTTTGTTTTTGTTACACCGTCGTTTCATTTTGCACTGAACAGAATGTGGACGGAATTCCACGAGGAGACGGATGCTGGTGGAGTCGATCACGTGATCGTCACAGATCTTCACTTGGAGCCTGGACACACGTACCGGACAGTTGTCCAGTTCTGTCACCCCGACGGCTGTTTCCTGGTTCGTTTTTCCACACACACTGAATAGTAAAATTTCACCAGCAAATATTTTTTTATTTCACACAGCACAACAATAGTGCTACTGTGTAGAAACATATGCTATGTCTTTAACAATCTTAATAGTCATTATTGATTGCGAACCAATAGTCTTCGCGTTGGTTAAATCCAGCCACAAGTAATTCCATGGTGTTGGGTATTACCATGGCGCCATGTAGTGGATAGGTTTAAAAGCACACTAGAAAGGTTATCTGAACGTACGAATAGTCGAACGCCATTTTATATTTCGGCATACTGGAACCTGCTTACGAGCTGTTTGCTTTATCTAATCTTTCATTGGGTGAATTGTACCAACTTTTCCAAGCAAATTCACCGCCTACGTTCTAATATTTTATTAAACAATAACAGGGTGTTATTCCGGACATAATTATCGTTCGTGGTCGGATTGTTTCTGAATTAATTATTTGAAAAAGGAGGGCTGACCTTTAAAGGGTAAATAATTTGGTGCTCGTTTTTATAACAGGCATGGTATTGGATACGTTAATGGAAATAATGTGAATGCTCCTCTGACTGCATTGTTTAACGTGTTTTAATCCAGCCGCTTTATTCTGATGGAGTGACCGTTACGCCTGATGCCCCGGTATCGAATGGTTTCACCTCCGTCTCGCTGACTGACACAAATCTAACATTCACCTGGCACCAGTTCGAGGATCCATCTGTACCTTTGACGGCCTCAACAGGAGCGGTCATCTCTAGGCACGAGTGGACGCTGTTGGCCGAGTTGGACGAAGGGCACATGGAATACCTCTACCCTTGGCGATTGGTGACACAAAGCGACATTGTTTGCGCAGGAATAAATGATTTACCAAATAAGGTGAGGATGATTTATTATTTCAATTGCACCTATCGTATAATTGGATTGCATAATTTTTTTGACTTATGTTGATCCGTGTGATATTGCCTTTATACAGGATGCATAAATACTGTATTATTGATAGCAATTCTTCCTTATCCACAGTTGTTGTGTTCCTACACAATCCGTCTGGAGACGCCACTGGAAACGTCGAGTTGTCTCGTTCTGGCATTGATGGCGTACAACAAAGCCAGCTTGTATTCGACAATTACCCGCCAACTGAGTGGATGTGACGTCAGTAGCAAAGTAACGTTAACGGTGATAGATGCCGTAACAACAAAGCTGAATGGGTGAGTACACTATCTGTCATTTTCAATAATATGAATAATATTAAAAGAAATAAAAACAAGGCATTTGCTAAAATCCGTTTTCCATGTCTACACAAAGTTTAACATTGTATGTAACATTTAAGAACATTAAAAAAATACAGAAAAATACATTTGTAGCATAAATTCGATTTTAAGCGATTCCCGCGGAAATTTTTATTTAATGAGCTAGGCGATCACGTGGTATCGTGACGTCACATATGACATATGCTCGCATCAGGCCGACCCTTTCATGCATTCAGAGCATGTTTTCAAGGATACCTTTTGGGTCGAAACGAGCGTCAGAATGAGTTATTGTGCAATATTCCGATATAATACAAACACTAGTCACTAGAGGAACAAGCAGTTATCTTACCTTTCCACATGAATCCAATTTTATTCAAAACAATGAATGCGAATGGGCCTACAAGTCGACCAGGTTTCGCTGAGCTTCGGCTCGTTTTCAGAATAATTATATGGATTGCAACCCACGGGAGATAATCTACACCAATAAACATACATAATAAACATATATTGTATCCAGCTTCAGAAAGTAACGTGTATAATCTCATAATATCATTAGAATATCGATATATGAAGGAGGAGTTGTATAATTTATCATAACAATTTAAATCAGTCAGTGAATTTCTGTCGATGTCGTTAGCTCGTGTCATTTATTTTACAATCAGGTGACGCCGGTTCAAGCCTGACACCAAACCATTGATTTTCTTGACACTTTTTTGTTAATGTTTTCGCGAAGTAGTATAAACCAGATCATTTTATACTATGATGAACTGCTCGTAAATATTTTTTTATTTTTGTAGTAATTATTTATTTGTCACAAAAATGAAAATATGGTAATTATAAATAACGGTGTTTCTAATTTTTTTTTATCCAAACAAATATAATGTAATGGATATATAATTTATTAATTATATATATATATAATTAATACATTATATATCCATTTATTAATTATATATATATATGTATATATATATATAATTATTAAATTATATATCCATTACATTATATTTGTTTGGATAAACAAAATTTAGAAACACTGTTATATATAATTACCATATTTTCATTTTTGTGACAAATAAATAATTACTACAAAAATAAGAAAAATATTATATATATATATACATATATATATGGAATCGTAATATAACTCCTTGTTCCTCTGTGATGACTAGTGTTTGTATTACATCGGAATATCGCACAATAACTCATTCTGTAAACATGCTCTGAATGCACGGAAAGGTCAGCCTGATGCGAGTATATGTTATATGTGACGTCACATATCGGCATCCCGAAAAGCGCGCCAAAAATATGCATATTCAAAAATGTCCGAATGCACAGCATAAAATTTGGAATTCCTAATTCATTGAATTGTTTATTTTTTTGCTTGGTGGACATGAAAATAGATAGCAGGATGTAATATAATATGAATTCAAGCAATAGGTGTTTTTATTCCTTTTAATAATAATGTGACGTGTACATTATACAGATGTACATGTAGTTAACTGCCTGTTGGTTTGTACAGAGTCAACATATAGACGGCATGTCTTTCGAGCGACAATAACAACACACCAAAACAATTGTATCAAAATGAATAATAAAACGTAGACATCATAGATTCGTGGATTGACATTGATTACCTATATTGGATTTATGCACGTATGGTACATATTGTTATCAACCCACAGCAACATATTGCTGGAGAAGAACGCATTATGGCGACTGCCAGACCGCGAGTACACGCCGTCCGTGTCGACCTTAAGCGCTGTGTGGCCAGACCTTCGTTACGGCACGTACGCCTGGAAAGTCGTCTCGGACCGCGCCATCAATAGGTTCGCCTTCGTTAAGCCAGGGACTGCGCCAGACTACGGTGACTTTGATTGCTCGGCACAGGAAGTGTTGGCCTGCGGAGATACGCAGGTGTGAGATGTGTATTTGTTCATAATATTGTATAAGCTTTTGTGATGAAGCTACGTAATATATACATGCATTCTATGGTATAAATATTTATCTCTGCTCCAAGTCTTTCCATTGGAAGACTAACTAAATTTATTAGAGTTGTATAACATATTTATTTCTAAGCGCGGAGTGCAGTGGTGCAATGATTGGAACTTCGGACTCTCGACCGAGAGAACCCGGGTTCGAATCCTGTGCTGCGGTGTCGAACCTTGGACAAGTCCATTCACTCTACGTTACTTCAATTCACTCAGCTGTATGAACGAGTACCTGGTTATATACAGTGGTGGATAATTGTGTACGAATAATACTCTCGCATTAATTGCAGCATGGCTGTATACTTCCCAGAGAAGTCGAGATGGTGTTCAATTGAACAGGTCTGCGAGGGAGTAAAATGTAAAGCCCTTTGAGCAGTCCTAGACTGGATACTGTGCTCTATAAGAACGTACCTTTATAATCGAGCTAACGTATGCATACACGTTTGCCAGCATGTGGGCATGTTTATGTGTGCATATGGAATATAGGCATTTCTTGGGCAAATGCATCAAAAAGCATAAACAAGAAACAAAAACATTTCCAATTACAGAAAAAACCATTAGGTTAATCCAGTAGTATATTACAATAACTTTGCTGAAGACACATTATTTAAATAGTAACGACACCGCCTGGAAAGAAAAGTAACCTTTTATTTCTTTTGAAATTCAGAGTAGGATTATTATTTTCCAGATTAAAGGAAGATATTTAATTGTTGTAAGAATATGCGTGAACATCGTATGACTAAACTAATGCCTAAATAAGGTTTCCTTGTGCACGTGCGAATCTGTTGCTTTTCTTTCGTAATTTACTACGCTAAATCAAAACTACATGTTAAGAATAAAGCTTAACTGTAACTACGCTGATAATGTGCGATTTATGTCGCGTTTGTTCAGGACAACTTTGTGAACGTCCATGATTTAACTCTGAGCGAGGGACAACGCTACTACATATGTATCCTGGCCAACGCCACCGACCTCAAGTTTGAGAAGTTCACTCAACATCTGGAGCAGAACTCGGACTGCAGCAACGGAATCGTAGTGGACACAACACCGCCCATCGCTGGCCAAGTGTTAGTCGGCAGACACCAGAGCCACTGGCGCTACCAGGTAGTTCAGCCCAATGTTACGAACAACGCTAATTTGTGTGTATGGGTTTTCGACCACGCAGTGTGTAGCATACCCCTACCAAATTCTCATCAGCGACTAATCGCCGACGAATAGTCCATGGGATACAAACATTGTGGCCATCGGTACCATCTACAGGGACGAATGACTCTGACTCATGGACTATTCGTCGGGCGACGTGCTATCGCCGAGGAAAAGTTGGTACGTGTATGCCGGATATAACGCCAATCATAGTGTGTAGGTACCTAATTCACATTACATTCACATTTAATTTAATATAATTGATCGCATTAAGTACACGTGAAGCTAGGATTCCATGTTAACTGAAACGACATGCGGAATGAAAATTGCCTCTGCAGTGACGCCACTTTTGGGATTTTCGTATCCGATTCTTGTACAGAATATGATTCGAGTCGCGACATGGAGCGATTCGATTTTCCGCATCTACATCTACGTTGAAAAATAGATCTGCCGATGTACATAATTATGGTATTACTCCAATTAATCATGTTTGGCGCATATGGTATCCGCATGCCGTTTCCGTCTATATGGAACCCTAGCAAGACTAGTTGCGACACGCTTATGAAAAATGAATATTTTGCATATCTTTTAGATCGACCACTCACAACTTAACATTTACTGGAACTCGTTCGTTGATGTAGAAACTTTCGGGAGATCGTCGCATCACTCCAGCATACTTAAGTATGAGTATGCCGTTGGTGAGTATATGTGAACGATTCTTATGAACTATGCATGTAAATATAAATAGTTTGTCGTACAAACTCAGTGTCAACTATTAATTTTGTTGCTAACACATTTAATGTTAATACAGTATTGAAACACGTAATCAAAGTTCAGACTTAAACATTGCCGCAAAAAAATAATTATAAACGGGGCAACATTCTCCAAGTTAAAGGGCAAACTTGTAACTGCAGGTACGTCGCCAGAGGGTGTTGATGTGCGCGACTACGTGAATGTCGGGGTAACTAACATGGCGGTGGCAACTGGGCTGCAACTACAGGAAGGACACACGTATTACGTAACAGTCCGTGGTGAGTGACTACTGACTAATAACTATGTTACTAAAATCGTCAAACATTACTAAGAATTGACTGTAGGCTGACCAGCAGAATAGCTGTGCGTCGTATAATGCATTATTGTTCTTAGTATTTTCTGGTTCGCTGTTCTTTCCAATTATGCTGATAGCTGTCATTTAATTTATATATTACTTAAGTTTCATAATCTATTTTCCATGTGTCTTCCAAATTACAATGACAATAATCTTCTGACAGTTTGTTTATATCCACCTAATTAGGATGTTGTTTATTGATATATGTATGTCATCGTTGTGTCATTTATTTACTTCTCTAGCTACCGATCACGTGGGTCGATCGACTACTGGCACTTCGTCAGGAGTCACGATAGACTCAACGCCACCTGCCGTCAGTGAGATATCAATCGATGTCGGAAGTTCTTACATTACTGAGCACAAGACGTTATCCCCAGCATGGAATGACGTCTTTGACGACACCGAAAGCGGCGAGCACCGTTTTTTGGCACTAACAATATGAATAATAATATCGATTATGGATTATCAGTAATTAATAAAATAATTTGACTTAGATATTCCCTGAACTGTAGTTAGTGTTAGTTATATGCTAACTTAAATTTGCAATAAAGTGCTTGGCTGTTATGACGACACATAAACATTAAAATGTCTTAGTTGATTAGTGTATCTTCAATGTGTAGCGTATATCATAAGTACAAAGACACATATACACATTTACAATGGTAGTTCACTGGATATAAATACATTGGAATGCAGATAACAATTTATTATGCTATCTCTACAGTTGTTTCATGATATTTAAATACTAATGTCGCCGGCGTACCTGTAGGAATTGAAAAATACTACTGGTGCCTCGGCTCAAAGCCTGGCTATTGCGACATCTTGTCGTACGTGGAGACAACGGAACCAGAGTCGGCATCAAGGCCACAGGACAACCTTCAATTGACGGACGGACACCCGGTCTATGTGACGGTGCAGGTGAATCAGCATTGGCTAACGGGACAGGTGTCGATCATGTGTACAATGTATATAATTATACGTTAGTTTTGGATCAGTGAAGTGTATATTCTCCAATACGCCGATGTACACTCGTTTCTTTCTGTGTTTCTTCGCATCTTTGGGCCATTTGCGTCTCACTTACTAATTGGCGATGTATATCAGAAACCAAAGCGGTATTTATTTACAAACATATCAGTAGTATATTAATGCCCAATTGGTATTGACTTCGTTTCTCGCATTGGATGCGGCTATTTTAGATGATCAATTATTGTATTTACTCAAACATACCCCTCTAGTATGTTCTACGATATGATACGATCGCACATGGTATCTTACCAATTAACGAAGCGTTGTATTTCAGGCTGTAAACCGAGTGGGCTTAACGGCAGTGACCACGTCTAGAGCAGTCGTCGTTGACGCGTCGCCTCCTATTGCCGGCCATGTCTATGACGTCATCAGTGACGGACAAACTACCGACTCGGATTACACCGTTTGTATAATAATAATAACATGAAGACGAAGAACAATTCTTATTCTGCACGATACCTGACGTCAATGCGCTCACAATATAAAATTCATTACAAAACATTTCAAATAAATGAATTAATCAAATGAATAAGTTAATACATTAATGTTAAAAGTCACTGTTACTATGACTGTCTATTTAAACTGGACATTTTGTAAATGCGTAATATAAAAACATAAAGACATATAGTAAATACCATAATATGTGGTATTTCAAAATAGCAAATATTTTGGAACAGCTAGTGTTATATTTGTATGAACAAATATATCAATATATACATCGCAAACTCACTCACTCATACAAACACACGCGCGCGCGCACGCACAGACACACAAACACGCACACACAAACACGCACACACACGCGCGTACACACACGCATACACACACACACACGCACACACACGCACAAACGTCCACACGTATATGTGATCCAGACGGCAGCTAATGAAGTCAGGGCGATTTGGTCGGAGTTCCACGATCCGCACTCACACATAACTGGATACAGCGTCAACATCGGCAAGTGTCCACGTTGTGATGACATCCTGGAGAAATCCAATGTTGGAATAACCACAGGTGTGTAGCTCTTCGTAAATCTTTTCTGGAACTATTGTTATGAGTATAAATAATATGTTTGTTTTAATTATGTGTGGTGGGAAACATGATTCATATTTGCTGCACACTTACGTATATATATATTATGATAATAAAAACAATTATTAGGTAACTTAAAATAACAACGTGCAGGCAGTTGTTCAGATGGCCTGAAAGGAAATGTATTAAAAATAATGTTAATAATGTTATTCTATTATATGCCTGATTACACAATCTTATCGTTGATTGTAACTAACACATGGTTTTATTTGAGAAATATTAAAATGTACGCTCGTCGCTCCCATAGACAAAACGTGTCACCACCATTAGATATATTTCAGATATCCATTTGGATCACGTGACCCTGGAGCTTGGTGTGACGTACTACACGACAGTGGAGGCGTGTAATGGTGCTGGTCTGTGTGTCACTGTCACCTCTGACGGGGTCGTCGCTGATACGTCTCCCCCGGTTGTGGGTGACGTCTTCGACGGACTTTCAAATAAAGACATCGAACATCAAAGCTCCAGGTAGACTTAGGTTGATTATAAAAAAATCCAAACACAGGTACAATTACCTACAATATTATCTGCGTATTAAAAAAAATATATCCATTATATTCATCGTGGATCCAAGTGCGTGCGTGTCTATACAAGTGTGTGTATGTGTGTGCATAAAGCAATAAAACGGCAGTAATAATTTACTATTAATGACACTATTTCCATTCTTTATCTAACAAATTTGTGAAAAGTAATTCATGTATATTGCTTTTTCGTTTAACGTATTATTATGCTATAATGATGTTCTTTTGACACTTCTTTGTTTAAATTGTTGAAATTTTTTATTTTAGGACATCGTTGTCTGCTCACTGGTTCAACTTCCATGACCCGGAGTCCGGGCTGTTGTACATGGAGTGGCGAGCAGGGACGTCACCGGGACAGAGTGACGTCCTCTCCCCCACTAGACTCCATGTCATTGACAAGGCGACAACGACATTGACAGAACCACTGCCAGTGGGCAAGACAGTGTATATTACACTGAAGGTTTTCAACAAAGCAGGTCAGAGTTTTTCGTCTATTAATACGTTTACTATGGAATGTTGTAAAAAGTGTGTATCTCCCTATATTCGCTGTTTTTCAATACATTGCGAATTGGTGCATCAAATGTCAATGATCCCAGGAAGCGACAGATGCGAGTGTAATATACAACACTCACACACGCACACACACACGCACACGCACACGCACACGCACACGCACACGCACACACACATACAATTATTTTATATACAACATGTATACATACATATATATATATATATGTTGCTTTCCTAGATAGTATTTCTTATACATGAAAAATCACTGGTGATCAATTCACCAATTAGTGTCACTGTAAACGATGGTTTATTTCGCATGAGTGGGTGTATCTTAGGTGTGTATTATTTTACAACAAAAACAACTACATAATCATAACCACCACCACCATGATCAACAACAAAACCAACAGCAACAAGTACATACTCTTCCACACCGAATGCTCCGGTGTCGTTTCAGTTATGCGTCAATCACTCTTCATATGATAATTAACGATATGAAATATCGTATTGACATCCATATTAGCTATCCAGGTACACCATTGCAAGTTTTCGCATAGATATCTATATCGTCTCGTGGTCAAATACTTAGCTGCGAGAGATGCAGTAAGTTTATGAGTCTGCCGCACGCAACGCTGCCTTTCGATGTTACAAACATTCACCTTGTGATTGCTCCCACGTGTGCAAGCAGTGGTGCATCCTGGATATGTACGTTTTAACATGATACTAATGGTTAGTATGTACAATGTAAGTTTCGGTCGGCGTTCACACACACTGAATCGAGTACCACATTAATAGTGTTGCCCAGTTACATGTGTTACAGAAATCTTAATTAGTTTTAATCTTAATGCATCAATATTTAAATTTATGTAAGCAATGTTGGGACACGTTCTTACTTGCAGGTTTATCATCTGAGGCGACATCTGACGGATTCCTTGTTGACACAACAGCTCCCGTGACATCGACGCAAATAGCTCACGACAATCGACTTGGGATGTTGAACGAAAACTCACAGGTACAACCAACATATAACTCTGACGGAACAATGAACAATGGTTTTTTTATAATCCTCGTAAAGCTATCAAACTGACCAACCAATGACAAAGCTGAAATATGAGTCATAACGTACGCTCACTTGACAAACAATAAAGGTAAGTTCTTATGTAGCGCAGTACCCAGTCCTCGGGATTGCTCGAAGCGCTTTACACTTTTCTCCCTGGCAGACTTGTTCGACCGAACACCATCTCGACTTCTCTGGGAAGCATCCAGCTGGTCGTCATCATATAGTTTAGACTCGTGGTTCTGGCAGACCATGTCATTTACATATACAATGTGCATCTAAAAACAAACTAAAGTTGTGACACAATCACTGCTTCAATCTGCTCCAATCGCTTATGCCAAAATTGAACATTAGTATTATATTATTTGTCCATTTACAAAACATGACCGAATTAGATTACAAATAGTATTTCTTCGGTCATGCTCTTCCGATGGAAAAATACTATAAAAACCATGACCTTTCAAAAAAGCCCATGTTGTACTGACAGTTTACTTAGAATATTCACAATACTTTAATTCTCAATAAACACTGTAGTTATTTGATTGCCTGTCCAGGTTTGGAAATCGTCACTGAGTGTTGTGTGGAAGATGTTAGACACTGAGAGTTCCGTCGTCGAACAGTTTGTGTCTCTGACGACGAGAGACTCGATACATCACAACGTGCCGGCCGTCAAGGTAAGACGACCATCTAACAGTCTGTGTATCTGACGACGAGAGACTCGATACATCACAACGTGCCGGCCGTCAAGGTAAGACAACCATCTAGCAGTCTGTGTATCTGACGACGAGAGACTCGATACACTTGTCGACAGTCAAGGTACGTAAAATTTTGTAACACGCAATGAGGCATCACCGACACCTACTTTACAACAAGGAACATGCGGATGGGCATATATGCGACTGGATGTTCGTTGTCAAGGGTCAACGGAATATGGAGTTTCGTACTATGATTTTAGTGGTCAACAGAGGCAATTGTTGGCGGTTGAACAATACGAATTTGTGCATTGATGTGCAATGTTTGTTGTCATGCTTTGAACTAATATACCATTTCCAGAAACGAAACACACATGGTCATATGCGGATCCAATGGAGGCCTGGGGGCACGTGCCTACTAGACCTTTATAATTTGGCGTGCCAATAGACCTTTTTGAATGGGCCCACGTGACAGTGCCCCCTAGATCGTTTGAACTTTTCTACCGTTCAGATTAAGTGAAGGTACGTTGCCGCGGCCGCGAAAAATTGTAAACAGCACCGCCCCCTCGTCTTCGGATGTCACCAGTCGAGCCAAGCCAGCGGAGAAGCTGAAGTTACGATGGCGCGGCAGCGACAAATTGTCTACAACATTTGGTTCAGCCGTCTGTGGATGTTTTTGTGCCCCCCCAGACTCGCTTTCTGGATCCGCCCCTGATGGTGGCTTATTAACTTGGCTCAACATACCGGTTTGCCGCGCTCGTCCCACACGTGCTTATAATTTCCATAATGACTGTTAACACCGTACACCATTTTTACACAACATTCATACCAGGCTAAGCGCGATAATGGTGAACACAAATGCAACCTGATGAGAATAGACAGAGCAGCCTATTTGCAGCCTGCAAGAAACACAGTATTCATATGTTAACATGGTAAGCAGTTTTTTCTTTGTGGACATAGACGGAACGGTGACTGCCAACCGATGGATTTGATGGAAGGGTTGATACATTTCTGCTACAACTCATCTTAAAACAACCGATAAGCCTGATTAAAAAATGGAACAAATGTTGATAACCAAGTCTATTTAGGAAATGTTTAAATGACGGCGGAATTGTGCAATAGTTTCAAACGATGTAGCACACATTACGGCTGTGTACATATCTCGAAATGTCCACTTCTTACGCATTCAATGCAGTTGTACGGAGACGAGCACGAGTACACGTTCAGCAACGTGAGTTTGGCCGATGGAGAGATTTACTACGCCAAGGTGATCGCCTGCAACAGCGCCAGACTCTGTACAATGTCCATCAGTGAAGGCATCCTGGTAGGACGGTGTTCTCTATGCCTCTGTATCTGTCTCTGCTTCTGTCTGAAAATTCGATTAATAATAGAAAAACGTGGACTATTTGTTAATTAGGTAAGCATGCGTTCTGTGTTGATGGCATTTTTGTTGTTTGTTTAACGTTCTTAACAGTGTCATGTAATGTTCAACCCAGATGATTGTAATCCCGTTTAACTGCGTTGTTTTTGTGTCAATGCTAATCCCTCTATATACATGCCGGCTTCTAAATGCTTCTTTTGCCAGAGTCATTGTGCATATAGCACCATCGCGGATCTCTTTGACAGATTGACGGAACTCCGCCAGTAACAGGAGCCTACGCCGTCAAGACTGAACACACGGCCGCCTTGATCCGGCACCGACCCGGCTGGATGATCTACGACGACAAGACGCTACGACTCGCGTGGCTCGGCTTCACCGACGCACACTGCAATGTCACCATTTACTACGTGACTGTCGGACGAAAGTTCGGCTCTTCCGATCTCCTGGTCAGATTTCAGTTACACATGCTAAATCTGTAATGTCACGATAAAAGTGAAGAGCTTTGAAAATGCATGGTGCATGTGATTTGCAAAACACGTAATTGCCAAACCCCTTCAACCCTGTTATTTGATTGGTTTAGCGCATTTACCCGGTAAAGGAACAGTCACGTGCAAGTGATTATGAGGACTATGTACATCAACACTATTTTCTATCAGTTGTTCAATACATCAATACATAGTATTAGACTATACGCCAATGTTTTCTTTGTCATCGTGTCATCTTCAATTTGTTTTGTTGGACGGCTGTCTTATAAAATACGAACACCATTTGTTGTGATGTTATGTCATTATGTCAGGATATTATAGGACAACTGCAGCATTGTCTCCTCTGTTTGACTACTCGCAGACGGGAGACAAGCCTCTCTTGATCACACACACCACTGACGACCAACACAAAGATGAAGGCTTTGTTCAAAAAACAGAAGTTTCTGTCACGTCAAGCATTCAGCCAAACCAGCAAATGTACATATCAATATGGGCTGAGAACAAGGTGAGTGATGTAATATCATTATAACTAAGTGCCATAGCTACATAATTTTATTATCTTAGTGCACGTGCATGCGTCCACATGAACCACCGGTGATGTGTCCACCACCGGTGATGGGATCACCATCAGTGACTTAGAGAATGTGTCAGAGTCGTTTGTCAACGTGATCCATTCAAAGCTTGTTAAAGACGTCTGCTCGGCAAATACTGTAATATGCCTTCAAAATAGCAAATATAATACATACATATGGTTGTTTATTATAGCAGTCCTTAGCCACAACAAAATGCTCACGGATGCTAGACTATCTAGAAGTTATGTTTACTAGAAAATACAGGTCATTCCTTGAAAACCGATAATGTTTTGGCCATTGTTGAACGACTGTGTGACTCAACTTTCCAAGATGTTGGACACACGCTATCTTAGAATAACTATCAATGAAATGTTATGACATCTCACCAACAGGTCGGTCTGGTGAGCAGTCGTCTCCACGGCACCTTCACGGCCGTACCCTCTCAGTCTACGTCTGGCACGTTGACCTTGGAGCGACGTTGTCAGTCCGTCACCTGTGAGGGCCACTGCACCTGCGCTCCCCATGGACATCTGACTTGTGCTTCAACGGGCGGCTGTGTCGATGTCAAGGGTTTGTTGTCCCGCGTGACTATCACATCAAAACGTAGTCGTTGTTGTCCAGCGCAACTATCACAACAAACCATAATCATATGACAGACGCTGTGTAATGAGTGTAAATGGTTTCTGAGAAATGTCTTATAACAACGGTTATGTGGCTGTCAAAACACTAGGGTATCCTATAAGCTATACGTATAAGTTTTATTAAGTTTCATGAATGAGCAATGCGAATTTTCCAAGTAATACAGCCTGCGCTACTTTAACCCTTTTCGTCGTCATAATACCCAATAATTAGTCATTCGTTTTTTTTTCTTTCATATTACGGATTAACTCATGTTATTAAAGCTAGGCTAATTGTGTTATTACAACGTGGAATTGATCTTAACTATGTTTTGTAGACAAACCTGGCTTCCAAACTCTATCCGTCTACGATATAGAGAATTACTCCGTCAATCCGGAGTCGAACACCTTGGACGTCGGCTTCACTCGAACTCAGTGCACACTTGCTGCCACCTGGCGGACAACTGACGTACCGGGCAAGGCTCCTGATAGATATGAATGGAGTGTTGGGGAAGATGGACAGTCGATGGGCGGGGTTCTCCTAGATGTGCTGAAGGAGCCTCTGTGGAGAGAAACAGGACAACGCAACATAGCAATATACACAACAGGCAGCTCCAAGAACCCAGGTAAGGTGTGTGTGTGTGTGTGTGTGTGTGTGTGTGTGTGTGTGTGTGTGTGTGTGTGTGTGTGTGTGTGTGTGTGTGTGTGTGTGTGTGTGTGTGTGTGTGAGAGTGTGTGTGTGTGTGTGTGTGTGTGTGTGTGTGTGTGTGTGTGTGTGTGTGTGTGTGTGTGTGTGTGTGTGTGTGTGTGTGTGTGTGTGTGTGTGTGTGTGTGTGTGTGTGTGTGTGTGTGTGTGTGTGTGTGTGTAAGAGAGAGAGAGAGAGAGAGTGGAGAGAGAGAGAGAGAGAGAGAGAGAGAGAGAGAGAGAGAGAGAGAGAGAGAGAGAGAGAGAGAGAGAGAGAGAGAGAGAGAGAGAGAGAGAGAGAGAGAGAGAGAGAGAGAGAGAGAGAGAGAGAGAGAGAGAGAGAGAGAGAGAGAGAGAGAGAGAGAGAGAGAGAGAGAGAGAGAGAGAGAGGAGAGAGAGAGGAGAGAGAGAGAGAGAGAGAGGAGAGAGAGAGAGAGAGAGAGAGAGAGAGAGAGAGAGAGAGAGAGAGAGAGAGAGAGAGAGAGAGAGAGAGAGAGAGCGAGAGAGAGAGAGAGAGAGCGTGTGAGAGAGAGAGAGAGAGAGAGAGCGAGAGAGAGAGAGAGAGAGCGTGTGGGAGCGTGCCTGCGTGTTTGCGCGTGAACATATGTGCTTGCGGACGAGTGTGTACTTTTGTGTAAAATTTAATTTCAGGAGTGATGGAAAGAGTATTCATTATCAGTGTTGTATGCTGTTTTAGACGCGATTCTTGAGCCCCACAAGCGGTACAAAGTGTACGTGCGAGTGTGGTACGACGCCAACTCGTATTCCGTGTATTCTACGGACGGCGTCCAAACGGACAAGACGCCACCAGAGCTGTCACGTGCTAACAAAGTGACAGAGTTACGAAGTGACACGTCGCGAGGTGACGTAGACTTCATCACGTCGACGTCCAACGTGACGCTCTCATGGCTCGGAGTTTTCAGGGATTCTCACGCTGGAATTGCGCATTACGTAGCGTCCGTCAGTAAGTCCCTTGGAGGCAGAGACTTGGCCGAGCAGAAGCTCACGTCGACCGTGACACAGACTTGTATGAGTGGGCTGACGATGGACACCAGCGACATGTACTTTACCACGGTTGTCGCCTTCAATGAAGCTGGTCTCTTCAGGTCGGCCTATTCCGATGGATTCAAGGTAAACAAAGTTTTTAGACTCATCCGTACCCTCGTGTAATGGGAAATCACACATTTCTACTAAGCCAGGTTAAATCTGGTTAAATTGGCCAGGCTATGATGATCTCACATTCCGATAATACTTTCTTCAATGAAAAATACACAGACAGACAGGCAGGCAGGAATGCTTCACCTTCTCCTTCTCCTTCTTCTTCTTCTTCTCCTCCGCTGTCTCGCTTGGCTCGACAGTCGGAAGACGGGTTGGGGGTGCTGTTGAAATATGCTACCGTCGTCGCTGCGCGGTCATATGGCCAGCTCTTCCTTCAGCTTATCTGCTGTCTCGCCTGACTCGACTTTCGGACGAGGTGGGGGGAAATTACGAAAGGTCTAGGGGGCACGCACACACACACACGCACGCACGCACGCACGCACGCACACACCCACACACATACACACATCATGTGACAACACGGCTGAATAATAACTTCCCTCTAGGTAGACGTGACGCCGCCAGTGACCGGACATGTTTGGGACGGTCGAGGCCTCACTGACCAAGACTACAGCCCCGACAACCAGACAATGTCGGCGTGGTGGCGTGGCTTCAGTGACGACGAGTCGTACATTGACCACTACGAGTGGTGTGTTGGAACTGCTCCGGGAAAACAGGACGCCGTCACTTGTCGTGATGTCGGTCTGCACACGCGAAGTACCGCTGGACTATCCTCTGTTCTTTCATCAGGTTTGAAATTGATAAATTGCATCTTATAGTTTGGTAACCTGATTGCGAATTATTCTATGAAAGTAAAATTAAATGTTGTAACGTATATGCGTCATAATATTCTCCAAATGAAGTAGCAGAGTAATCAAAATCAGAACCAATATATGAAGACCACAAAAATTTTAGTGAGTGTTGACAAAGCAAAACACTTAGATTTGTTATACATAACGCACTATGTTTATGAGTTGATAGAGTTGTTATGATTGGTTTGATCAGTCGGATGTTGTTGACATTGTATAATTTCACAAGCATTGATTCCAGGAACGAGACTGTACTCAACCGTGTACGCGGTCAATGGCGCTGGACTCAAGTCTGCCGGAGTCTCTTCAGACGGAGTTGTCGTCGACTCTACTCCGCCGCGTCCTATTCATAGATTCCTCTTTGGTAAAAACATCATAAAGAATCCGTCCTTCGAAGAGGATACTCTCCAAACAGTAGCCAGGAAACGTGTTCCCAAGGAATGGACAGGGCGAGGGACAGTTTATCTGACGTCCGACAGTCATGGGACGACTGCTCCAGAAGGGCGCCAGTTTGTCGACATTGTGAGCGGTTACTTAGAACAGACGTTTGCAACGGTGACGAAAGCGAAGTACCGCGTGTCTTTCCAGGTCCACACTCCGGACACAGGCCGGTTTCATTCTCAACAACTTGGCATCATTCGGCTTCCGGGATTTCACTCTGCTTTTATGGTTCAGCAGAAAGTGGCGACATCTAGCGAGTGGCAGAAACATGTGTATTATTTTATCGCTGGTGATTCATCGTCGGTCGTTACCATCGGCGCAGTTGACCAGAAGACTGGCTTTCTGTTGGACAATGTCATGGTCCAAGAGGTAGGACTTGGCCGGCGGATCCTGTCCAGTGACCCAAGAGACCCGGTCAACTCGCACGACCAGCCGATGCACGTGCATGTGACGTCGAGGGGCAGATACACGGCCGTGACGGCCATCGGAACCGTGAGGGGTGCGTATTGTCTTACGATTTATACTAGAATTGATTCGATTTATTTTATTGAACAAAATGTGCAACGAAAGCAGCATTTCTTTCAGTCGTAGACATGTACATATTGTTTGAGGAAATAAGAAGTACAGGTAATAAATTATATGCGCTGGTACAGGTGATTTCAAGTGTGCCCTAAGCATCACTATGCAACATTACCTTGCAAAAGACGAACATTTGAATATATTAATAAAACACACGCATCTTAATTGCTACTTATCCAAAAATAAAAATAAATAATTTTATTGTACACGAGTCGATATGTCCTTATTCTGTAGGTGGCTTACAACTACAAAACTTCCGGTCTGTCGGTCGGCAAACTCACACACGCGCAGACACCCTCCTGGTGCAGCATGGGACGGAGGTGCACGTGACATTGGTGGCGGAGAACGCGGCCGGACTGACCAAGGTCATAAACTCCGACCCGCTCACCGTTGACCTTACTCCGCCTCAACTCTGCTGTCTTGTCGTGAGTGTCGTTTGTGGACTGTTAGTTACTCTTTGAAAGGGAAAACAGGCCCGTGTATGTACAAATACATCATAGGCAACTTGAACAAGTTCCTAAAGAAGATCGCTGCTTCGAACGGCACCGAAGCCCCCTCGCCTCATTCTCTATTTATACTCTTCCTTGCATCATTGGCGTCTGATCAAACAATCAGTGGTCAAATAAACGAGTTTAAGTTCACAATACTGTAATAATGATTATTGCTGCCATTGGTATGTTGCTCCACTGGTGGACGTAAGGTAATTTGGAATATTGTACGCATGCATGGTCGTCATATTGCAAGAAATACAAAGATGAGCCAGAAAGAGCAGAACCAGACTTGGCACACCTAGTTACAAAACTCGACTACAACGCTGTGGTTTGGCGTCAACCCAAATAAGGTCACTAGCAGGAGACAAAGTAGAAGTGTTATAAATATTGAATGGTTATGAAGATATTCATAGAAACCTTTCATTTAGCTACATTTAATTGGCAACAGAACCAAACAAACAAAGCAACAGTAGGTAAATTACAGTGTATGTTGGATATGAGAAACTAAAAATCATTCACGCAAAAGAGGATGCCTAGACAGGTCAAATACAAACAAAACTAGCGATGTTGCAGTTAGAATATGTTATATGTAGTAAAGGCGGGCATAGATAAAACGTTAGAATCGATACCCCTATAGCTTCCATATCCAATGCAGTGCAAGTCTTTGGTTAAATTTTACTAAACTTACCTCGAAATGACCAGCGTAGAAACCCTGGATTACCTCACATTTGTTACTTGTAGGACGGCAATAGCGAAGAAGACATTTCGTACCAAACGTCGCACGCTCTGGACATTACATGGTCGGTGAAAGATCCAGAAAGTGGAGTGAAGTACTGTGAGTGGGCTATAGGTAAGGACACGCCCTTACAGGAATGCTGTATACCTTACCTTGAATTCTTGCAGCTCTTGTGGACTGTTTCCCTACAAAACACGTAACGTCCACCTACCGTGAATTTTCCTTTAGTAAATACTTGCAGACCATGTTGTTTAACGTTCCATATTATATCGCGAAATTTGTGCTAACACACCAAAGCTTAAAGTTAACGCGTAATATTAATAGTAGTGCGTCCATGGTTCAGTTATCTCTGAAAATGATAAGAACTGTTTATCTTACATTTTGTTTTAGGAAACACGATACTAGACTGAAACATGCTACAAGTACAACAAATTAATGTCATTATAAATGTCACATTCACTCGGAACATAACTAAACCAAATGTAATATCAAACTGTATAACAAGAATATTTTGTTTTCTTGCGATTTTGTCGCTACAGGAAAAAGCCCCGGCTCGCAGGAGGTTCAGCCGTTCACGAGGATGACTTCGCTATCGAAAGCGTCTGTCACACTGGACGCCTCCGTCGGCCACGGCGAGACTGCCTTCAGCGTCGTCCGCTGCTTCAACTACGCCGGCCTGCAATCTACACTCCTCTCCAACGGCGTTGTCATAGTGACCAAACCACCCGATATCTCCATGGCAACGCTGAACATCATCACTAGCTCTGCATCGTACTACACGGCACGTGACAGTCATCAGTCGGACAGACAGCGACTGTTCTTTGGCTGGGAGGGAGTCCGGGACAAGTCCGGGATAGCGGGCTACGAGGTGGGTGGAACCGTCAGTTTGTTTCAGAAGTCGGTGTGTGTGTGTGAGTGTGTGTGCGTGTGTGTGTGTGTGAGGGTGTCGCGCGCGCGCGTGTGTGTGCGCGTGCTTGTGTGTGCCTGTGTTCGTGCGTGTGTGTGATTTGTGTGCATGTGTACTTGTGCGTATATTATTTTTCTTAACGTTTTCATTTGAATCCCTTGTTTTTGAAGGTGAGCATCAAACGAACGAACGCCAAGTTTGTTCTGCCGTGGAGAAACTTGCCTTCTGCGAAGCAACTGTTCGTCGAACTGCAGGACCTCGGTCTGGAATCGTACACCAGCTACACACTGATGATGCGGGCGACCAATAAAGCAGGCAAGACGAGTGACGTCGTCACCAAAAACTTCACCATTGAGACAGAGATTCCACAGATAAAGAGTGCGTAATCAGCTTCTCTTACTGTCCGCGTTCACATATGTACAGGAAACGTTTCCGTGTTGAACTGATATGAATCGGTTATAAAATGTGTTGCTAACTACGATGCTGTTTATATATATATATATATATATATATATACATAGTATCTATCTATATGTAGATAAGAATAGTAACTGGCGTAGATTGACATGCAACATGTTATGCTCTTTAGAAGATGATTAGTAATTCAAACGATGTTGTGTGTGCTTGAAACAATGTTTCTAGTCATGACTGACAAATAACAAGCCCTGGATGATCAACTCAAAGGTGTACTGAATGATAAAAACTAGCGTTTTTGAAGGAAGATGGTACATCTGTCAGAGTATTAAACAAAGTGTTTAGGAGCAAGATAAAAATTGCAAAATTGGAGTATAAAAACAAAGTTGAGCTTAAACTGCTGTATGGTAATGCCAGCGATGCCTGGAAGGGTCTGAACAGTATGCTGGGAAGAACACAACAAAAACAACAGCCTCTAATATCTGACAATCCCTCTAGTGATGAATGTGGCAGATTGTGCGAATCAGTAAGCTTCTGCCCTGTAACACTTGTCGAAAATGATGTCAGATGCTTTTCACGTATTAACCCAAACAAAGCACCTGAGTCCGATGGCTTGGGGGGGCCGTGTCGTGTTCTTTTTCACTAGGTTTTTCCATTAGCTTTTAAACACTCATTCTATGCCACGTTCAAGGAAACTATCTACTATTAGTATTATACCGATCGCAAAAAACCTAACGTTAGACAATTTAATGACTTTCGACCAGTGGCGCTTACATCTATCATTGTCAAGTGTATGGTAAGACTTGTATGTAATCAACTAATCACTTCTGTGGCCGATCGCATGGACCCCCCCAGTTTGCATATAAGGCCAAGAGGGGTGTTGAGGATGCAACACTAACTCTGTTTAATTTAATTTCTTGTCATTTAGACACCGTCCGCGTCATATTCATGGACTTTTCATCAGCTTTTAGGGGAAAGTCCCTAACGCGCACCCCCTCCCCAAAGCGCCCCATCCCTACCCTAGCGGATTGAACCAGCACAAAGCAGGCATTGCTTGTCACATTCGATAGATGTCGCTATTTGACGCATGCGCAGAAAAAATCAGCACATTCGCGATCGCCTTGACACGACACGACAATCGGTGAGTTTTATAACACTTTTTATCTTATTTTATGCATTTAGTGGAAAGCTTGTCAGTGCGCCAAATAATAATGATTACTGCTTACGATGACACTGTCAGTAGTTCAATTGTATGACCGAACCATACGCGAATACTATGAATTTCATTTATAAATACAATTTTGCAAAAGGCCGATTTAGTGTCACTAACAGTTTTCCTCAAAGCGCACCTGCCCCATGTTCCCAAAGCGCACCGCAGCAAAACTCATACAATTGGAGGTGCGGTTTGAGGACATTAAATTTGTTGGTGTATATCATAAATTAATTCATTTATTATGAAAATATAATGTATTTCTCGCGTTCTAGAAACAAATTGGACTAATACGCACTGTACTACAGTCACGGTTCACAACCGGTGCGTTTTGGGGACCCGCAAATGTGACACAATTTAGGATAGACTACTTTAATTAATTTCCGTATGTTAAACCAGTTTACTTACAATTTTCTTGCGGATTCAGATAGCATATTGCGATGATTGATTGTAATTTCCAGAAATTGAAACTATGCAGCCACTGTTTATTTCAGATGAGACGTGATCAACAACAGCGGAAATATGGAGAGGCAGATTTACAGGAGGCCCTCTTTGCTCTTCAACATGGCGAATCATATAGAAGCGTTGAACGGCAATACGGAATCCCCAGGCGAAGTCTTCAACGACACTATAAGGACCAGGTAATTGTTATGTAATTTATCAAAAAATTGTCTGAAAATTAGATTTTCATAATTCAGTAGTCATAATTACAATAATTATTACCATTGCAATAAAATGGGTTGCAACTCGGTCAATGTTTTATGCGTTCGAATAATATTACAAGTAATTTATAATAAAAAAACACCACACAGCTTAATTTCAATTGCCATGGTGTGGTACTACCGTATTACTGTGTTGTTTCAAACTTTATAAAAAGGCTTATGTGAAGTTATCCATACAAATTCGGCTCTGTCCTACAGGTTCGAGCGCCAGGTCGGCAACTTCTAGAGAGATTTCGCCAGATCCTAGACACCGACATTGAAGATATTATCGTCAACCATGCAATGGAAATGCAGCAAAGGTTCTACGGGTTAACAACTACCGAACTCCGACAAATGGCCTTCCAAGTGGCTGAGTACAAAGGCGTCGCACACCCCTTTGATCAAACCAAAAAGATGGCTGGTCGATACTGGCTAGCTGGATTTCTTGCCAGAAACAGAACACTCTCTATCAGGGAACCGGAAACGACGAGTATAAATCGGGCAGTGGGATTCAATAAGGCACAAGTCGATAATTTTGTTCGAGATATGGAGGTCGCTTCTTGAGAGCATTGGGCCAATAGATGATGACAGAATCTGGAACATGAACGAGAGCGGCTTAACGGTTGTGCACAAAACTGGGAGAATCGTCGCGAAAAAGGGTCAGAAACAGGTTGGAAAAATGACGAGTTGCGAAAAAGGGGAAACGGTCACTATCATGTGCAGCATGAGTGCAAGTGGGCGTTATCTCGCACCATTTATGATCTACCCGAGGAAGAAAATGAACGAGCACTTGCTCGTTGGCTGTCCACCTGGTACAGTGAGAGTGGTGACAGACAGTGGCTGGACAGACAGCAAAGTCTTCGTGCAGTGGTTGAATCACTTTGTCGATGCGGTCAAACCGATGCCTGCCAAAAAGGTCGTACTCTTTGTTGACGGACACATCAGCAACAAGTCGCTTGAAGCAGTGGAACTCGCCAGGGCGAATGGCGTCGAGCTCATCTCCTTTCCACCGCACACTACTCATCGACTCCAGCTACTTCGGACCGCTCAAGGAGTACTACAGACAGGCATGCTTCTATTGGATGACTAGCAACGCTGGAAAACGAATCACCTTCTATAACATCGCGGCCCTCTTTGGAGCAGCGTACACAAGGACTTGCACAATCGACAAAGCCGTGTCAGGGTTCTCCAGTTGTGGACTGTGGCCATTAAACCCTGCAGTGTTTAGATATGCAGATTTTGCGCCATCGTTGATGACGGACAGCGAACTGGCAGCCCCAGCAAGCAGCGCCCCGCCGGCGGTAACTGCTCCTATTGAAATTGTCGCATCTGAGCCTCTTCCCGGCAGCGCCCATGTTGAAGCGACTAACCTCTCCGAACGCGCACCAACAGAAGTTTGGCTGCAATGTCCATTGTGCCGCCAATGGTACCATTACAAGTGTGGAAACGAGAAATCCGCATGCGACCTTTGCATGCAGTAGACGCAGAATGGTAGACTGTCAGTGTAGGTTAACAATCAACAATGAGTCAATGGTGGCTAGACTATAGGCCTAATAGTAATTAGTAATTACCACTCCGTAATGTCATCTGTAATTGTTTTCACCCGCATACAACAATAAACGTTTAGCCTAGTCTACATTTTAGTTGGATTGCCTATGCGATTGACAGCATTTGGTGACCATGACACAGGAGGTGCGCTTTGGGGAGAGGCGGTGGGGCGCTTTGGGGACGCGTGCCCCCAAAGCGCCCCATTTAAAAAAAATTACTTTATGCAATATTGTTTTCTCTTATAACAATTATGACGTATACTGTATATATAATGATGAATTAATGTACCCGCGTCGAATAGTGCAAATAAATCGATTTTGTGACAAATACATTTCAAAATAATAGCAGATAATGCTTAGGCGGTGCGCTTTAGGGACTTTCCCCTAACACTATTCAACCCCATGTTCTCATAAAAAAAGTTGTTGAACCTTGAGGTAAATTCTGACCTTGTTCTGTGGATTAGGTAGTTTCTATGTGATCAGCCACAGCGTGTCAGAATGAACGCCCGTCTATTCACAGAGACCCCGTGCTATCACACTAAATATCGGACCTCCGCAAGGATGCGTTCTTTCTCCAGTTCTGTTTTCAATTTATATGAACGAAATATCGTGCAACAATTCAATAGTTACTTTGGACAAGTATGCAGATAACATGGCCCTTGTCGGTCATCTTAAAGATGACTTCAAGTACCTGGGTACTTTACTTGATCAAAGCTTGACGTTTTTGTGTGAACATGTAGACTATACGTACAAGAATGCCCAGCAGCGTATATTTCTCTTGAGAAAATTGAAAAGCTTTGATGTCAGTCAGCATATTATAGAACTTGTGTACAAGGGGTTGATAAAAAGCATTCTATCATTTAACTTCATAACATGATACGGCAACGTAACAAGCAAAAACAAAATAAAGCTCACACGTATTGTTGATTTAGCTTGCAAATTAATTGGCCGTGATCAGATACAATTGCCCAGTTTGTATAATGTTGCTCTAAAAAAAAAGCTACTTAAGTTTTATATAACCCGGCCCATCCTGTGAACACAGCTTTCCAGAAACTTCCGTCAGGGAGACGTTTGAAAGTAGCATTAACGAGGAAAAATATGTTTAAGAAGTCGTTTATTCCCTCTGCCATTTTAAATGCTAGTTTTAAGTAATCTGTTTGCAGCAGAACATGTATGAAATGTTGTGGTATGAGTGTTTTATTTATTTATTTTTATTATTTATTTATTTTTTATACAATTTGTGTGTGCTAATTATGATGCGTTTTACCAATTTTTAGTGCTGACCATAATGTCTTTTACCATTTTTATACGTTGTACCAATTTTAATACTGGCATTTCAGGGTGTATCAAAAGGGAATTTTTAGTTTTTAATGCAATGTTTTAACTGGACAAAAAGTTATTGAATCTGAATATTAATAGTTTCAGTTAAGAGTGCAATGGTATAGCATAGAGAGTATCTTGTGGAGCACCATAATGATATACTAGGAAATACACTTTATTTCTTTACCCGACAAAACGCACTAATATATGTTTCAATCTAGGAATGGCTTTCGGGGTGCACGAAATTGTATCACATACACTTTCTTAACTGTGTGGGGAAAATCTATTAATCTTAGGTCATTTCAATGGTGCATACGATACCCGACGACATACACTTTTTAACAATAATAATAAGTGTATTTCCTTTAGTCATAGAGGCTGAAAAATACAACAGGTATTGTCAATGATACCCTACGAAATGCGTTGAAAAATATACCGTAACCATTATATATTATAAATAGCCAAGAATATAATCCAGTTATTGTCAATTTCATGCATTTTGTATGATATTCCATATACATGCAAACATATGCACTAATAGATTATATCAAAAACCTAACATGTTCCTAAAGTCATTAAGTCAAACTATCCATAACTAATTAATTATACTATTAAGATGATAGCAACTCTAAGAAGCATCCCTTATTAGGCACCACTATGAACAGATTGTGCTGTTCTCTGCACTGCCGCATACTAACTAAGTATGTGCTTTCCCATCGAAAATATTGCGTTTCGTATGGTATTGCATTTCATGGATATTGCAGATCACTTCGACAGTCTGTGTCAGCTGGCATCATTTAACTCATTTCCTATTCAAAGTGAACAAACTACTACCTGTACGCAAACGACACTATTTTGTAAGCCTGCAATGCATTTGTTTTGCATATGTGAAGTACGTGTTACAGTTATATTTACGTGTTATTTATGAACGTTCTTGTAATGCAACGTACGATTTGCTTCACAGATCTATCAACCAGAAGCCGCTGGCCAAAAAAATGGATACTCAACTTGGATTGGACAGGTGTATTTCTCAGCAATTCATCTCTGTTCTACGAAGTCAACATAGGTAAGACATAGACCACACTGGTTTTCTAATGTCATAACATAGGACATTACTAAATTGCAGGCGTTTGGAAACATTTCATAAAACGAATATTAAATGTCCTTCTTCAATTGACATAACCTGTCACGAGTCACGTTCAGTGATGATCAAATGTTGTAATGATTATAAGTGTTCATGTTTGGCGAATGGCCGAATGGGTCTGAAAAGATCCACGTGAAAAATACAATCAACGAATAACCTATAACGTAGAATCTTAAAACTTTTCAAAATGTTTATGGCCTGTGTTGATAACTCGTGTTATGTCATTAAACAGCTTTATTCGAGCAGATACATACGCATGCCAAATCGTCGTGCTGTTTAGTTCTAGTGTCGCGGGAAGAGTGAGTCAGTCCAAAGTGCCACCAGCTCGTCGGCTAGATGGCTGCATTAGTGGACACGTATCATGTTTCAAGTCTACACTAACGGTATCTCTTAACATCCCCCTTTCTTTAGATAGTTCGACAGTCATTAGGGGTTGTCACTACCGACTACATTCTAGTCCTTCATCCAGATGGGCGGTTGTCGTGTCCTCATCGGCCTGTCCTGAATGGTGTCCGTGATTGCTTTCTGACGTCGGTCGCTGACACGCGTTCCCTGTCGCTGATTGTTCCCGGCTGTTCTAGCGCATCCTTTGATGTCACACCATTGTCGTCGTTCCTAGCCAGGCGAGCGTCGCCAGGGTTCTTTGCCGGAGGAATGCCGTCTGGTTTCATTCTCGAACGAATGTGTATTCGGTTTCGCCGATATTTATTGCCCTTTCGGTCGCTTACTACGTAAGACCTGTCATCCGGTTTCTGTGTCACTACGCCGCGTTCCCACTTGGCATTGGGAAGCTTCTTGAATAGGATTGGTTGTCCTTTCTCTAATGCATCCAAATCACGGGCTGATTTGTCATGATCTTTTGTGACTGCCTGTCTTCTTTTCTCTTTGCGTTGTCTAACTACCGCCGAGTCCACCTTCCTTTTCTTTATTGACGGAAGCAGAGAACGTGTGTGTCTCCCGACCATTAGTTGAGCAGGAGAGAAACGACAGTCTTGCTTAAGTGTGTTTCGTAGCTCCAACAGGGCTAGTTGTTGACATATCTCACATGCTTCGGCCATCTGCTTTACATCGCTCGACATTCTTGGCCAAAATATTGTTTCTCGGGCCCGTGCCATCATGCTGTCACAACCTGTGTGTGCAGCATGTAGTTTTCGTAGCATCTCACGTCGCAAAGCTCTTGTGATGACTACTCTCTGGCCTTTAAGAATCACTCTGTCTTGGTGGCTGAGTGTGTCCCGGATATCGAAATACGGTGTTGCTTCTGGTGGGACCAGCTGCTTGCTTTCAGCCCATCCATTCTGTATGAGATATAGTACTTTCTGCAAATCTGCATCGTTTGCAGTCGCTTGTGCCACGGCTAGTGTGATCGTATCAGGTACGTCTTGAGGAGCATTGATTCTCACGGATCTCACTTGGCTTTCTGGCATATCTAGATACGCTCGGCTTAGCGTGTCTGCAATGAGGAGTCTTTTCCCCTCCACATACTGGAACTCCACGTCGTATCGATGCAGTCTTAGCATCAGTAACTGCAGTCGTTTCGGTGCTTGGCTCAGTGGTATTCTCAGGATTGTTGCTAGTGGCTTATGATCATTCTGGATAATCACCTTGCGCCCATACGTGTATTGGTTAAATCGTTCAAGACCAAACATGACCGACAGAAGTTCCTTTTCAATCTGAGCCCACCTGCGTTCGGTAGTCGTCAAGGACCGAGAAGCATACTCGATCGGCTTCCCGTCCTGCATCAGTGCAGCGCCTAAGCCATCTTTGCTAATGTCGACTTGCAGTTCGAGTTCTTTGTCGGGGTCGAAGTATGCCAGGACCGGTGTTGCCGAGATCTTCTTCTTCACCTCGTTGAACGCCTCCCCGCATTGCTTCGACCAGTTCCAGTCAACGTTCTTCCGCGTGTCAGTGTTCTTATTGGTTCCAGGTCGCTTGCTAGATCTGGCATGAACCGTGCAAGGTATTGAATCATGCCACAAAATCGTTTGACTCCATGCACATCAGTCGGTGCTGACATCTCAAGAATTGCTTTGACTTTTCCGTCGTCTGCTTTGATGCTTTCAGTGGTTATCGTGTGTCCCATGAATGCCACTCTGTCCTGTTTCATCACGGCTTTGTCGTCGTTCAGCTTGATGCGTCTTTCTAAACACCTCTTCTGTAACTGCTTCCAGTTTTTATCGTGGTCGCGTTCCGCAGTTGTCTTTATGTCACCGCTTCCGCTGCATATGAAACCTGTCAGACCTTCCAGTGCTTCATTCAGCCGCTTCTGGAAGATTTCACTGCTCAATTTGAGACCAAATGGTAATCTGGCCCATCGATATCTACCAAATGGCGTAATCATCGTCGTCAGCTTGCTAGATTCTGTGTCAAGCTCGACGTGCCAGAACGCTTCCTTCACGTCGACTTTGTTGAATACTTTCGCGTTGTTCAGGCTTGGCAACACTTCATCAAAATTCGGCAATAGTGCTCTCTCATGAGTGCTTCATTCAGCGGTTGTGGGTCAATACACAGTCGTAACTGGCCGTTCTGTTTCTGAACGACTGCCATCTGACTTACCTAGGGGGTCGGCTCGTCGATTGGTATCAACGCACCTCGCTTCACAAGTGTATCTAGTTCGGCTTTCACAGGTTTTTGTAGTGAAATTGGTAATCTCCGGCTTGGCAGTACCTTGGGTCTCAACCTGCCCAAAGTGTCCACTTCTTGCTTACTCTCTGCGTGATAGCTCGGGGCGCCTCTAACCCTTACTTTAGTGGGGGCGCATTTCCCCTTACTACCAGCAGTTTTCTTGCATCCATCAAGCGCCGTTGTTTTCGTGGCAGTTCGCTGATTCTCTTTGTTTTGTTGTACTTCTGCGATGAACTTTTGTCCGAGAACGGTGAGTAGGCCCATGTCCTGTACTGTTGCCGATCCAATGAGACACGTGAGATCGTTGTTGACAACAACAAACTCAACATCTTTCAATTCGGCCAATTTTGGAGTCATTTTGGAACCGTTCCACATAACAAGTTTTCCTTGTGATTGGCGAACTTGGTGCTTGTATACGAATCTTTGCGTGATTGTATTTACATCTGCACCAGTGTCGAGTTGGAATCGGACATCGCAGTTAGTTACCTTCATAAGCGCTGTGATTCGATTCATTCGTTTGTTACAACCAATGCCATATGTTTGTAACCATTCCTGTCCATTGTCGTCGCTCTGACGATCGACAGTGCGGACTTCCTGCCCTTGTTGCCGTTTCTTTCGGCATTTAGCGCGGAAATGGTTAGGGCCATTACAGTACGAGCATTTCTTTCCCCATGCTGGACATTTCTCTCTACCTGGCTGGTGTTTGTACCCACAGTACGCACAATCGTTGTTCACATACCTGGGTTTCGGTCTCGGTGCTCCCTTCTTCTTGCTGGCATACGCTTTCTCGATAATGTGCTCCGGATTCATTTCCGTCACCTGCCTGTGTGTCATTTCGAACGCACGGCATATCTCGATCGCATTCCGGAGTGTTAATTGCGTCGCTCGCAAAAGCAATTCCTGTAGTTTGCCTTTTGCAGAGAACACTATCTTGTCCCGGATCATGCGCTCCATGTCCTGGTAGTCGCATAGAGCTGCCATTGTACGGAGTTCGGTGAGGTACACATCAAACGGTTGCTTCCACAGCACATTCCAGAAACAGTACGTGTTTACTACGACATTTCCCTTGGGCGCACAGTACTCTTCCAATTTCTAGAGTACTTTCTCGGTGCGATCTTTGTCGCCGTCTTCTGCCCACACAAAATGATCGTATACTGTGATGAAGTCTGGCACAGCACAGTTAAGAATTATTGCCACCTGGGTAGCATTCGCTTTCTTATTTTTCTCCGACGCCACCAAGTATATTTGAAGCTGTCGCTTCCATTTCATGAACGAATCCGCAAGATTCGGATCGTTGACATCTAACTTGGGCGGCGCGCGAAATTGTGCACCGTCAGCCATAGCCTGAGGTCACGGCGGGTCAATGGCCAGTACTTTTAAGCAGTCGCCGCGATGGCGAAATCAAAAGTAATTTATCGTCATGATGCGCCGGAAACTGCTTTCTTTCTTCCTGTTCGTGACGGCTGTCAGGGCTCGTGATTCGCTGCCACCATGTTGATAACTCGTGTTATGTCATTAAACAGCTTTATTCGAGCAGATACATACGCATGCCAAATCGTCGTGCTGTTTAGTTCTAGTGTCGCGGGGAGAATGAGTCAGTCCAAAGCGGCAAAGTGCCACTAGCTCGTCGGCTAGATGGCTGCATTAGTGGACGCATATCATGTTTCAAGTCTACACTAACGGTATCTCTTAACAGCCTGGTTCACCGAAATATTATTTATTGCAGAAAATATAATTTCCAATTATAACAACCACTTGTGTTGGCGTCCGCTGAACACTATATAGGGATGGGTTGCAAGGCGACGGTAGGAAATCTTTCAAAATTATGTAGCGGTTGTATTAATTTTATTACAATTACTGTTTTGTTTGTTTATTTATTTTATCTAACATTAGTTGAACATACGGTGCTGACATACAGTCTATACAAACATCAGCTAAGTATTCAAGATTTATTTCTAGACTTGTTTAGTTACCAGTACCGTGATTCTTATTGTTTGGTATTATCGCTCATGACGTTATGCACGTTATTTAATTTTACTTGTTTGATTCCCCTGTGACTTTGTTTATTCAACCATGACTATTTTATGTGCTACTTTTCTTCGTGTTGCTATAATTACAACTTGCACTAACACTTTATATTGTGCACATAATTATATAATATTAATGCCATTTGTATAATGTATACAGTGTATTGTTTTGTACGTGTTGTTGGTTTTTTCTTTCGCTAAGCTTCAGGGCCTGCATTTGGTTCTCATCCACCTAACAGGCCTTGGAGTTACAATTACGACTAGAGTTGACCCTAGTCATAGACAGTTAATTAAATAAATTATTATTCTATCATAATTTAAAACGCCTTTTCTCTGCAGCTGCACGCAGCCTCATAATTTGCATTGTACTTGTTACCATGTCCACGATGGGTTGCTAGGTGACAAAATAGCATTGTATTTGTTACCATGATGAGCAGTTTGTATACGAGTGCCTTAGTTATTCGGTTACTGGTTGTATTTTTGTTGTCCGCTTTAAATTAAACTAAAAATGTTCTTGCCATTGCCAAGATATACATCCGTGGATACTGTTGTATTTATTCTGTATAACCTTTGTATACGTAATATTATGTATGTGGGAGTAACCTATATGAGTTTGATTTAATTGGCTACCAGCTCGATAAGTATACTTCTCTGGTAGCCACCTCATCTGTGTTACATTGCTCTTGAACTGTGTTGTATATCATCTGGATGAGGAAATAAATTTACCTACTTACTTACTGTTGTTTCAGGTACGACACGAGGCGGAATCGACGTTCTGACAGGATTGGAAACTGAACGGACCACACTGAGGATCACTGGAGTGGACCACACGAAGCACCACTACGTCACGCTGACCGCCGTCAACAAAGCCGGGCTCTATAGGACCAGCACGGACATCGTGACTTACAGTCCGCCGCCTGGCACAGTGTGATGTCATCACAAGCACAACGTGGTTTTAAAGTGTAACATTGTCAAACCGAAGGGCAAGTTGTGAGAAAACTGAAATCATATGTTATAATGTGACATTACGTGGACCATGGAATCATGTTTATATATATAATAACACATACATGTATATGTATATATATATATATATATACATACGCACACACACACACACACACACACACACACACACACACACACACACACACACACACACACACACACACACACACACACACACATATATATACATATATATATATATATGTGTGTGTGTGTGTGTGTGATATTAATTTGCACTCTACTATGACTCAAGATTCAATTTAGTTGACGTTGTCCATATACAAGGTATATACATTAATACACTGGTAATATGAATGATATGTAAGGTCGGGGAGACTCCCGTTAAGACATAGCACGGGAGCCATCCCACAAATGTAAACCATAACAACATGTACATAGTATGATCAGATTAGTAAAGCATACTCATTGCTTTAAGAATTACAAATATAGCATTTATGGATAAAACAGCACGATTGATAATTTAGAATAACGTAATTTTTGATGTAACATGAGAAACCATGTAGACTGTGTATAAATTGTTTTAATGATAATGTCAGGTGTATTATTAACTGTCTCAACTACGCGATATTTAATGCATTTTTTGGCAAATTCATGTTTGACTCTAGGCATACGAAGATCATTTTGTATACGTGTGTTGTGTTGATGAATAACTACTACGCATTATTAACATTGATTACTTATACACTTTATACAGTTGTTTGATTTTTGTAGATATTATTGTTAACTGTAGGTGTATTCAGTATGTGTATTCAGTAGGTGTATTCAGTAGGTGTATTCAGTAGGTGTATTCAGTAGGTGTATTCAGTATGTGTATTCAGTATGTGTATTCAGTATGTGTATTCAGTATGTGTATTCAGTATGTGTATTCAGTATGTGTATTCAGTATGTGTATTCAGTATGTGTATTCAGTATGTGTATTCAGTATGTGTATTCAGTAGGTGTATTCAGTAGGTGTATTCAGTAGGTGTATTCAGTATGTGTATTCAGTATGTGTATTCAGTATGCTGGCAGATATTGATGCATTAGCACATGCTTAGAAAATAATATCTCTAAACAAATTAATATATACATGTTTTTATTACTTAATCGTTCTTTAACAAGATATAACAAGATTGCCACCCAGAGAATTAACTCTAGGTGGCAGGTGGACAAGGAAGCCCTTTGGCTTATAGAGAGTCCGACCCTTTTATCTATGTGTATCCCGCCCGTCTGAGGTATATGTCGATTTTATTTTTAAACATATTCACGCTACTAGCACCCACACAATTAGCAGATAATCTGTTCCATTCATTTACAGTCCTTTGTGAAAATAAAAACTTTCTTATATCTAATCTACTCTGCTCCTTTGCTAATGTAACTTCATGTCCTCTAGTCCTTTTATCTTTCTTAACTGATAAAAAAATATTTCTATCAATATTTTCATAACCATTCATTATTTTAAACACTTCTATCTGATCTCATCTCAATCTCCTAGTCTCTAATGTTGTTAAACCGCATTTTTAGGCGTATTTTGTAAATAAGATCCCTCAGTTTTTGTATAATTTTAGTTGCTCTCCTCTGCACTCTTTCTAGCATATCTATGTCCTTCCTGCGATACGGCCTCCACGCTTGAATACAATATTCTAAATGAGGCTTAACTATTGTTTTGTACAGCGGTATTATTAGCTCTTTTTCCTGATACGTTATGTTTCGCCTAATTAATCCAAGGATTTGATTTCCCTTTGATGCTGCAATTCCGCACTGCTCTGAAACCTTCATATCAGCACTAATGGTTAACCCTATGTCCTTTTCTTTTACAGTAGTACTTAGTACAGTACCCCCCCCCCATTGTATAGTCTACCTCTTCGTTCCCATGTCCTGTGTGGGGGCATTTACATTTCCCAACATTGAACAGCATTTGCCACTTTTCAGACCATTTGATCAACCTGTCAAGATCATCTTGTAAATGCTGTCTATCTTCATCACTTTTAATCCTTCTAAACATGTTTGTATCATCCGCAAATTTCAACACCTTGCTTGTTATTTCATCATCCAAATCGTTGATATATATTAAGAATAATATAGGTCCTAATACTGATCCCTGTGGTACCCCACTCAATACCGATTTCCAGTTTGAAGCCTCCCCATCAACTACTACACGTTGTCTTCTGTCAATCAGCCAATGTTCTATCCAGTTTATTATACAATTTCCTATGCCATGGGCCTTTAGTTTAAGCAGTAATCTTTGATGTGGTACTTTGTCGAAAGCTTTTTGAAAATCTAAGTAGACGATATCTACTGGTGATCCCTCATTTACCCACTTAGTGATGTCTTCCAAAAACATAACATATTTATTAAGCATGACCTCGCTTTATAAAAACCATGTTGAGATGGGTTTATCAAGTTTTGTTTAACAAGAAAATCCACCATGTGATCTTTAATTAGTCTTTCGAATAATTTACAAATCACTGATGTTAAACTCACTGGTCTATAGTTCTCTGACTTGTTTCTCGAACCTTTTTTAAATAACGGTATAATGTTTACCTCTTTCCATTCTAAATGAACCACTCCCTCTTCTAATGATAAATTGAAAACTGTTGCAAGCGGTACGCTAATTTGTTCTACAATTTCCAATAGTAGTTTGGGCGGAATCCCATCCACTCCAGGTGATTTATTATCCTTCATAGCCCTTATTTTCTTAGCTACCATTTCCGGGGTTACAATTAATTGTTCTAAATAGTCTGAATCTGTCCCCTTGAACTTAGCCTCTGGTACTGGCAGTGAACTAATATCTTCTCTGGTAAACACTGAACTAAAGTGATGAATAACACAACAGTTTAAAAGAAAGAACACATCATAATCACCGTGACATTGCGTGTAACATAAATCAAAAAATAATCTGTGGGATATTACCCAAAAATCGGCGCTACCACATGAAGATGATGAAGAATAACAAAACTGACACAGTCATTACACTGGGTTTTCTGTGTGAAGCTGTTGTTAACTTGTTATGTAACCAAAAATAATTAAATGTGTCACTTGACTACTCGAATGCTAGTTGGTGTATTATTTTATCCTTAATCAATATTTCATCATAATAGAATATCTCTCTACCTTATTGAACGCAACTTGATTGACAATATACCTGCATATTTTCTAATCGTAAGAATATTGTATTAATTAATTACAATTAAAAATAAGACCAGAATACGTCGTTATAAAATGGCACACACTTGACGATGAAGCTCTTAGAAGCCGCGGTGGTGCACAAGAACATTTAGAAACACAACTAGATCTCACATATCGCGCATAGAATTGACAACAATACGTCGTCTGGCTTTTTTCTTTTCTGTTTGGACGGTTGTTTCCACGACAGTGATGAAGGTCTGTTGCGCATTGTCAGTGGTTTCAGCAGTGCTCATCTGGGACTCACAGTCGATCGTATATTTCCTCTAATACAAAAATGCGATACTTATTTTAAGTAAATATAACGAGGTGAAACGGAGACTCTGACTGGTCTGAAGCGATGTGTGCAGTTGTACGCCGCAAAGTTGGAGAATAGACGTATTGTTGGATGGTTAAGATCAGGTTTCAAGGGGTGTTGCATTTGAAGGTTTTCCAATAATTGGATATATAACACGTTTTTTTTACAACACGCCGAACCCACGTTTATAAACCCTGAAAGTGGGCCTGTGATGTAATACTTTTGGAACTTGTGAAATGCGTAGCGATTATCTCAGACCGGAGACGGGTGCTCAAGTTACGGATTAAAGCCGACTTACAGTGTAAGCTCTACCCACATCTCACGTATTCACATGAACAAGTCTTCTCACTATTGCACATCTGGAATGAAACTCCAAGTACCAAATAGTTAACCTCGCAGGCTCACGCCACTCAAATTAACCCAAAATGAACATGGAACATATTTTGAACATGTACATCTACAACTACTCATCCTCGCAAGCCATGGGTGGTCACAAGGTGCTACGTACACTAGACCTACGTACTGAGACTGATGATGGGTCCCTTTACTTTTATATGTCTACCCTTGGACTCTATACTGGTACAGAGCCGTTGATATATATATATATATATATCAGCGGTTGTTAACCTAAATTCTGGTTGCGGAATTTACTTGGCGACCCATACCTTCAAACAGTTAACTTGTGATAAATGATAAAATAAATAGGCGTAATATAAATAAATTAATAAAATAAGTTCATTGATTGGTTTTATGAGTAAAAAGGGGACACCCCTTTCAACTCGAAAGCAAATACTGCGAATGTAGGCCAGACGTTCGTACCATTTCGATAATGTTTGAATAGCATTACACTAATTCACTTCATAGTTCTGAGCTACTGCTAGTGATGATAATATGAGGCACACATTCCGATAGACGCATGTATATGCTGGTTAAAGCTACATTTGTCAATGAAAGTGCATTTTGAAGGCTTCGATATGAAGTGAATCGAAAACGGCATCAATTTTCATTCAGTGTGCGCAATATACATTTTCGGCTGTATCATACAAAATATGACTTATGACCATGCAAGCAAAACGATCAACTGACAGCATATGTCGTGACTCGTGTGAATTCGAAATACTGTGTGATAAAATGGTGTGTAAATTGTTCGTCTTGCATGAATTTGGTTCGGACAAGAGGGATGATAAAGGAAAATTCGGGCAGTCACTTAACACTTTAAACTATTGGAGACCCACTGTAAATGGTTTGGCGACCCAATTTTGGGTCGCGACCTAGGGGTTAAGAGCCGCTGATAGATATAATATGGTCCGTTTATACAAGAGAAAAAGTGAGTCACGTGACACACGAGTGTCATTTTGTTTCCAAATAGTATGATGTGTACTACATACATACGATCCATGCTGGTGTTGCTTCATTGTGACGGTGTGCTGTGCATTTGTGCGTGCTAGTTGGTCAGAAAAGTTTGTAAAAATGTATCTAGATTACGAGGAAACACCACATGGAAAATAATATGAGTGAACAAAGCCAGGCGTACAGAATGGAAACCGACGCGTCTTCGATCCTGTGTCAGGTAATATTAATATTACAATGGTCTTGTCACTTCGTTCAAAACATTGGTACCAGTTGGATATGATCATTGTTAGACGCTCATCCCTTAAGTTCATGCTCCTCACACGCTCGTATCACAGTGCAGACTGCGACTCTGATCACTCCCTGGTATGCTGCAAGACCAGATTACAAACAAAGACACTGCATTGCTCAAAGCAAGGGGAAAACCGTGCATCAATGTTAGCGAGATGTCACAGCTTGAGCTAGTTGAGCAGTTTACCAAAACTCTTGAGGATGCTTGAGAGTGCCTCACAGTCCTGAGACTCTGCCACGGAGAATTGGGAATATCTACGGAACACTATTCACAGCACCGCTTTCGCTACCTATGGGAGGAAGATCTCGAAGACGGAAGACTGGTTCGAAGCCAAGTCACATGAGATGACTCCATTGAAGCCAAACGTGTCGCCCTGGTTCACCAAATGAGAAGACCCTCCAGATCCCCAGGGCCGCCAGAACCAAAGTCCAGCAGACTGCCAGCCGCTGCGCCAACGAGTACTGGCTACAACTCAGCTCAGACATTCAGACTGCAGCTCAGACAGGCAACATCAAAGGGATGTATGACGGCATCAAAACAGCCCTTGGCCCTTCTCAAGTCCACCAGCGGGAAAGTAACCACTGACAGAGGCAGGCAGATAGAGAGATGGGTGGAGCACTATTATGTGTTCTACTCCACAGAGAACGCTGTCATTCCCTCAGTTCTTGAAGCCATCGATTGTCTACCGACCATGGAAGAGCTCGACGCAAAGGCAACATTAGAAGAACTGAGTAAGGCTGTTGACAGCCTGATCTCCGGCAAGGCACCATGCAACGATGGGATTCCCCCGGACCTGATCAAGTGCTGTAAAAGTGTGCTACTGCACCCCCTGTGTGGAGTTCTTTGTCGATGTTGGGGGAGGGAGCTGTGCCACAAGTCATGAGGGGCATCTTTCTTGTAAGTGTTGTTAGCAAAGTGTTTGCATGCGTCATCCTGGTCCGGCTGCAAAGACTGGCGTAACGCGTCTACCCGGAGTCGCAGTGTGGACTCCGCGCCGAGAGAACTACGATAGATATGATCTTCTCCCTTCGCCAGCTTCCAGTGAAGAACAGAGAGCAGAAGAAACCTCTTTACGTTGCCTTCATTGACCTCACCAAAGCATTTGATCTGGTCAGCAGAGATGGACTTCTCCAGATCCTCTCAAAAATAGGCTGTCCTCCAAAACTACAAAGCACGATTGAATCGTTTCAATTCAGTATGATGGCAACTCATCGGACTCCTTTGACATCCGTAGCGGCGTTACGCAAGACTGCGTCTTGGTCCCGACCCTCTTTGGCATTGTCTTTGCCTTGCCTCTGAGACATGCACTCGGGTCGTCCACGGAAGGCATATACCTTCGCACCAGATCGGATGGCCGGCTATTCAACCTAGCACGCCTCAGAACCAAAACTAAAGTACGAGAAGTACTAATTAAAGATATGCTGTTTGCGGACGATGCTGCAGTTGTCGCACACAGTGGTGAATAGTACTTTGTAATTTATTATTCATGTTGTATTTATTAAGTTTTTTAGTTTGAGAAGGGCATAGCAACAGTTTCCAATATTATTGAGATTTGCATCTCTCTTGGCAGATACAAAGAATTGCCTTTCACTGCAGCTCAGACATGGCAGTGGTCTCCTAAACTATATACTACGCATCTTATTTGTTACCAGTACCAGTTAAATTACGCTACAATAAGCCAAATAATATCAATCTTCCCGCATCTGTATTGTTATTTATAACCACCAGCTGTATGATAAAATATTACAATCAGTCACGATTTATGCACCTATATTATGGCAGAATGGACCCACATTGTGTCCTGATGTGACATTCTAATAAATAAAAGCTAATGTTGGAACCTGTGACCACATGGGAGCATTTCCTAGTTGTTTTCAGCACTCAGCTGTTCTTTTAACTGACTGGTTGGTACCATTGAACATTATTGCCAAACCGACCTTTACATGCTGGCCCTGAAGGTGGTCACTGCCAGGGTGCTTGTCATCCTGTTATTCTTTTGTCCCAAATTGAGACGGGACCGACATTAACGTGATCTCGAGTCACGAGACGAGAGATACACCATCCCCAATGTCAAGAGCCAGGTTTTTACACCAAATATCATACCTGCCCAGTCCGGGTTTCGAACTCAGAGCGCTGGCATGCCATACGGTTGTGTTAACCACCATCCTAGCCGCGCTCCCGTTGTTTGGAATGAAGAAAAATTGTACAAATGTGACAGTTGCAATGTTGTTTGCAATGGAAATGTCAATGAATCAAAAGACCAGCACCATTTATGTTGATGTAAATTTAGATAAATCCCTTCCTGGTAATGTTGTAGCTTTTATTGCTAAAATCCTTTGTAAAAGAACTCCAGAACGTTTAACACCAAAACAAAAATTACTAATTACAAATCTCTGCTTTGATTCAATGTCATTTTGATTACATATGTTCAGCTTGCTATAATGTATTGTCAAAGATGAAGTGCTGAATGCAGTGTACTCAGAATAAGATTATCAGATTTATGTAAGAAGCTCCACCGAGGTTTCATGTTTCATTCCTTGCTGACAATAGAGTATAACAGTCAAAGTTGGGTCACACATTCAACAGTATCAGTAATAATGCATCAGCATATTTAAAGGAAATGCAAAATTAATTTCATTGGTGAATTGAAAAAATACACAAATGACTAATGCACACACAAACGCACGTGTGCACACACAAACACACACAGGGGTATCTTACAGCCAATGTGACATTTTCATAAAATAATTGAAAGGGTTACAATAGGGAGAGCCATAATATAACACCAAGCATTTAGCTCCGTCTGTACTCTGCTCACGTCAACATCCCAGATCGTCACCCAGCTTACATCCACGTCCTTGCACAAACAAAGACACATCCCTCGTTTTTGCACACATCCTATGTGCAGTAAAGGTTTATTAAGAAAATACTACTCTAAAAGGCAGCAACAAGAATATACAATATATATACCACAGCACCAAAGTTGACCAACCCTCATTTTGTAATGGAAGACGTAGTTTCTGTGAAAGTATATTTTCACCAATGATTACACAATATGACATGCTTTGAAACCATGTCATTACATTTGACACATCACATGATATCTAAACATATACTTCCTAATTATACATCTCAACATTCAACTGTCACCATCGTAATTGCTTTTACAAAATAGAGATGGTCTTCTACCACTGACCTCTACTGCAGTATGGCACTTATGTAGTATTCCGGATACTTGTCACTTCATGATACAGTATTTCACATCTAGTATAAGCACCCTTGCTGTGATGCGATGAAAAATAAATCACAAAACAAGTGGGCTAGTTCCCCATGTCAGCCTGTGTAGCTGCCAGACATGGAATCAATTCCATTATAGCAATTCCAAACCAATCAAATTGGACTCATCTATAAATTGCTATTTTTGATTTGGAATAAGTATGTACCAATTCCAACTAAAATAGCCGTTCCAGGATACCAATTCCAATTATCAAATCCATATCAAACTAATAATATATGACCATATCATAGTTGTACCTTTTAGAGCAACTTAATTTACAAAATGCACTTTCAAACAGCTTCCATTCCAAGTCTGAGTAAAATATAACGACAGACTTTGAAGTATTAAAAGAAAACATTTACATGATGTAAACGAAAAACTAATTCCTATTACACTTTCACCAATTCCAAAGACTTAAAAAAACATAAATTCTGGAATTCACATTTTGCACACAATGTAACTGATGCCCAAGTCTGATAACACACCACAGATCTCAATCACGGACACACCTGCAGTACAAGAATATTTACTAAACACGACAGAGAAACTGCAACAAGTAACGCAAAGTACAGATATACAAAAAATCATTATAAGTTATAAATAAAATAATTATGACACCAACTGTATACATATTGAAAGACAACCCTGAATTTACATAATTCTGTTGTACGTGAAAGCATTAGATGTAAATCAACAACATTTCATAACAATAGAGCTATATCATGCAGACAGAACTTGTACATCATTTAGAAATATATCCATCAAATTTAGAATGACACTGAAACGGAACACATGTAAGAGTTTGATGAAGTCAATGCGTATCACATTATCATTAGATCATATATATTTTTATGATTGAAAATATCTTATAAAATATCTTAGATAATCAGACAATTGTTTGTGCACTGATCCTGACTAACAATCAGCTTCGCTTACACCAAACCATTATACTAAAGCGAGACGACTGTCACACAAAAGCTGGACTAGAAACTAATAATTCCTTCAGACCCTGTGTAACCACTGGACAACTACGTAGTCTGCTTGTGGCCACCCTACAGCAAGATATAAATCACCAGACTCTTCTGATGGGAGTGAACACGCCCTACGATTCAATGCCATAAAAACTGTACACATTTTGAAAAAAATTTTGCTGAAATCACCAGATGCTTACATGGATATAGTCTCATAGTTATCAGTTTGCAAAGTCCAAAAACGTGATCCCTACAGTATTGGTTCAACCCTTCCCTACAGTATTGGTTCAACTATTCCCCTACAGTATTGGTTCAGCTCTTCCCCTACAGTATTAGTTCAACTCTTCCCCTACAGTATTAATTCAACCCTTCCCCTACAGTAATGGTTCAACTCTTCCCCTACAGTATTGGTTCAGCTCTTCCCCTACAGTATTAGTTCAACCCAACCCCTACAGTATTGGTTCAACTCTTCCCCTACAGTATTAGTTCAACCCTTCCCCTACAGTATTGGTTCAACTCTTCCCCTACAATACTTGCGATTCTTCTGAAATGGCTATTAGCATCAATTTACATTACTATGTTTCACTCACTAGATGGTGCCACTCTATCAATTTATTTTCACCGCAATAAGTGGTGGCAACCAGACACTGCCACATATATGCTTAAGGTATTCTGGGACTTAGTGTGAACTGATGCGACCACTTGTTAGACAATTTTAAATGCGATTGTTTGAATAAAATATTTCAAAAGAGTGTACAAATTGCCACTACCACATTGACTTGCATAACTGTTGCTGAAGATCTAAAACAATGGAAGTCCATTTTGATATGCACGACGGGCTGTTGGACATGTATTAGCTTGACTCTTCAGACAACCAAAGCAGTACAGAATGTGCTTTGTACATTCTGTTTGTTTGCATGCATTCGCCTGAGGGTATAAAACGGCAACTGGACTGGACAACATGAAAATAGACTTCCACTGTTTTCACTCGTCAACAGTGAGTATTTTCCCTAAAGCGAGGCTATGTGTCCTTCACCTGCACATACTGCTATGACTTCTACATCCAGCATTCCCTGGGTCCTGCCTTGTCTTTGCCCCCGCCATGCTCGGAGCTACTGTCTGAGCTATATGCATCATTGTCAAAGCCCAATTCATCAAGTCCCGGGGACAAACAGCCCTTTCCCTTCCCACGGGATTTGGTCTTACGGAGACAGCGTGCCTTCGAGTGGTAGGGGAAGGAGTCATGCTCAGAGCTAGAGAACTGGTGGGAGAGGTTGCGATGACTTCCCTTGGTATTCTTCCCAGGCACTGTAAGGCTGTTTCGAATGAGAGACTCTTTGCCCGCGAGACTGTCTCGACTGAGAGACTCTTTCCCTCGACTGAGAGACTCCTTGCCCACAAGACTGTGTCGACTGAGAGACTTTTTGCCAGCGAGACTGTCTCGACCGAGAGACTCCTTGCCCGCGACACTGTCTCGACTGAGAGACTCCTTGCCAGCAAGACTGTGTTGACTATCGCGACTGAGGATGGAGCAGATCTCGGCCCCACCGCTCCAGCTGGCGCTGCCCCCTGTATTGTCGGACTGGTTCAGCGTGGTCTCGGTGCTGCCGGGCCAGCTGTCAGTGTGACCGGAGAGGTCTTCGAGCGGGATGGAGTCCTGGGAATGGTGGTCAGAAGGAAGGAGGCAGTGCTGGAAGTCAGGGCTGACAGCCAGCTCTCCCAGGTCCTCCACTGGGTCCATCTCTGGCTCCCTCACCACAGACCGGCCTGAACACACACAACACATGGTGAATACACAACAGCCAAAGTGTAGGGATTATACGCAATCAACATTTGCCTATTCGTACAGAGCATACTAATTCTCTGACTCCCTCACCTGAATTACAATTTAAATGTTAATCATTTTCCAGATTAAAAGTAATTATGTAGGTATATAACAATGTTATGACAAAGGACAACCACCATCACGATGTTTACAAACTTGGTTACTATGGTTAGGCGATTAACCTATGACTGACATTATTATAATTAGTAGGTGGATCCCATAATGTTTTTAAGGAACATCTGCGCAAGCAATTTCTCAAAATGAGCTGGGGAGGTTTATCATAAGTTAACACAAAGCAGCAATCCAACACAAGGCATCACACAACTATCCTACCTGTCTCCCTGGTTCCCGTGGCATGACTGTCATGCTCGGATGGCGACGCGTGTCCACTGTCGCGGTCATTACTGGTCAGACTGCTGCTGGGTGCTGCGTCCGTACTGCTGTGACTGGCGGAGACATTGGAGCTGCTGGAACTGAGAGCCTTGTGGTAGCGGATGGTACTGGGGTACGTGGCCAGACTGGCCTGTTGGTAGCCCAGACTGCCATGATATGGGAGGAGGTTGGATGGAGGCTGCTGCTGAGCCATCTGCAGGTGGCACAGCGTTTCAAACTCGAGCTGAGACCTGAAACAAACACACGTTGGTTCTTATTTTGCAGTCAATTCAATTTTTTTCTACTGATTTTTTTGTAACTATCAGCAATCTTCACGAGACAATTATAGCAAGATATAAAGGTAAACTGACTGTGAAATAAGTTAAATTATTAACCATTTAACCCATCCAGTCTGATGACCCTCTTCACTCAACTTTACAACTAATGCATATAGTTCTCATTTTGTATCTTTCCGGGTGTTTGAAAAAACAATAACACCAACCTCAATATAAGCATGCAAAGAAACGTCCACAAAAACAATGCTTTGTTTTATGCATGCAGTGTATAAAACTAGTTTAATGTCTTTACCAAAGGACACAAGCAAAGTGATGTTAATAAAATTGCTCAAGCTTAAAACTTGCTGGAGGTTGATTCAAACCACCTTTCTCTCGGTTGACAGTCCAGTGTACTAATCACAAGACCACTGCTCCCCTCATATATACTGGAACAAGGATGGCCACTGACCTGAGTTGTTTCTCACTGATATCACCCAGGTCTCCGTGTTGCATGAGGTGACTGAGTTGGTGGTCAAAGTGGTAGAGAACACCGCCGGTGTCACGGTGCAGGTGGTCCAGGTGGTGCTCGTATCTGTCATCATCAAACGGCTGCATCTGGCAATGTCAAAGTGTTAATGCGGTTAAACCAGTCCCCTTTATGTTTCTGTTCACAGGCATTCATTGTCACAGGAAAGATAGAGGAAGAAAGGCAGAGGGAGAGGGGGGAGGGAGAGGGGGAAAGGGGGAGAGGGGGAGAGGGGAAGGGGGAGAGGGAGAGGGGGAGAGGGAGAAAGGCAGAGGCAGAGGGAGAGCATAACATAGAGATAGGAAGGGAGGGAAGGAGTGGGGTGAGAGCAAGTGAGAGATAGATGAAAGGCAGGGAGGGAGAGTAGGAGAAAGAGAGGGTGAGAGGGAGAGAGGGAGGGAAGGAGAGAGATTGAGCAAGAAAGAGAGAGACAGAGAGAGACAAAAAAGAAATCAACAGAATAGTGAAAGAAAGCAAGAAAATGAGAAAGTGAGAGAGAAATCGAGTGAGAAAGCGAGAGAAAGTGAGTGAGAAAGAGAGAGAGAAAGCAAGAGTGAGAAAGCGAGAGAAAGCAAGAGTGAGAAACAAGAGAGAAAGCAAGAGTGAGTGAGAGAGAAAGCAAGAGTGAGAAAGCGAGAGAGAAAGCAAGAGTGAGAAAGCAAGAGAGAGAGAGAAAATGACAGAGAAAACAAGAGAGTGAGAGGGTGAGAGAGAGTGTGCAAACAAAGCCATGTGACTTACGTAGGCCATGAGAGAGAGAGAGTGAGAGTGAGTAAGTGAGGGAAAGAGAGAGAGAACATACCTCTGAGCCGGTGGAGATGGCGTCCTCTCCCACCCCGTACGTTCCGTCTGAGTCAGTGAAGTAGATCGGAGGCTTCTCAGGCAGGTTGCTTGTTCCTGCAAGGGCATTCATCTTGAACAGCATCTCGTCCACCTGGTACTCTATCTCCGCCATCACAAACTCCTGCAACACAAGAAAAGCCATGGAAACTCTACACGTACGAGTGACTCAGTCATGATAACTTTCTACAAAAGAATGATCATAAGAACTCTATAAGTGACTCAGGATAACTTTCTGCATATGAATGGCCATAAGAACTTATTAGTTCGTAGAAAGAGAAGTAAAAAGTAACTCACAGGTGGCAGCACAATGCTGTCTTCATCATCGGAGTAAGAACGTTTGATGTGCAGTCGTAGCAGCAGATGGCGCCAGTAATAGCGTAGTGTCTCAAGCGGGCTGAGGACGAGCTTTGTGCTGTGTTTGTACACACGGATGTGGAAGGTCAGCGCGGCGATGATCTACAAACAACACACTACAGATGACACAAGTTTAAATTCCTTATTAATGACACAAGTTGACTCCTTATTAGAGCCACAAAATTACTTCTCTACTGCTGACAACATGCAACAGATGCTGACAAAAAAAACTGCACTGTAAGTCATTCGCACTAGATTTTAAACATTTTTATTAGCATCCCTCAGCCGCAAAGCATATTGTAAGTGAGGAGGCCAGATTCTATAGAAGAAGAATCTTAATTCCCTATCAGTGAAAGAAAGTTACTTTTCTACCAAAAATACCATGTACTCTATCTACAAGTCAATGATGATCAATGATGCGATAATTAATTATGTTTGAATCAAGCTATAATCGAGTTAGCATATACATATATTAAGCTTCATTTGTTTCCTAGCTACTTTACATCCCAGCCGCCAAACCTTCAGGGATTCATTGACAACTCCTCGGAAGAAAACACCAGTTTTTTTTTACATTCCCTACTGGTTAAGAGTTTTTACCGGTTTTAGGATACCTACCAGATGTAAGGTATCGATTTTTTGCAACTTTATGCATACTTTCTGTGATTGGCGATGTTATAAGTATTTTACATAACTACCGTTGCAAACAACTGCTAATTCAGGTACGAATACTTCAGAAAACTTTATTCTGCATCTATTAGGATGGCATTTTTAATAGTATTATCAAATTTGTATTACTTTCAAAAATCATACAGCTGACTGTGCAGCGTGTAGACACTGTAATGACTGCGTGTATCCACACAAATAAATACAACTAAATTCTCAGCAGTCTCAAAACATACAGTACAAAGAAATGTTTTTGGTGTCTGAAAACATATAGTACAAAAACATAATAATTTTTGTATATTTGTAGTGTGTTCAAAAACATACGTATATGACTACATACAGTCATTGCAGTACTTACATAGGCAATGAGTCTAAAAAGAGAGCCTTGTGACTTATACAGGGCTAGAAAGAGAGCCTTGTGACTTATACAGGGCTAGAAAGAGAGCAGCCTTGTGACTTATACTGGCCTGGAGAGGGTCTTGTGATTTTTGCAGGCCCAGAGAGAGCACTGTGATTTATACAGGCCTAGAGAGTTGTGACTTATACAGAGAGCCTTGTGACTTACATTGGCCTACACAGAGAGAGCCGTGTGACTTATATAGGCCCAGAGAGAGCCTTGTGACTTACATAGGCCTAGAAAGAGAGAGAGCCTTGTGACTTACACAGGCCTAGAGAGAGAGCCTTGTGACTTAGGTAGGCAGTGAGAGCCTTGTTACTTACATAGGCGGTGAGAGAGCCGAGAGCCAAGAGGAGGAAGGATACAACAAAGAGCCTCCAGCCCAGGGTGCTCCAGTAGCCCAGGGTGCCGTCTATCTCCTTGAAGTCATAGTGTCCAGTGAGTAGCCCAGTGAAAGACTGAATGGCCGTCGCTACACTGCTGAAGTTGTGGGACACACTGCCGTACAGGGCCATGCCAATACTGACATAGGCACACACCCAGATGACAAAGACAGCCTGCAGATAGACAAGGCACAGTGAATACAATAAACACACACAAACACACACCCAGATGACAAAGACAGCCTTCAGATAGACAAGGCACAGTGAATACAACAAACACACACAAACATACACCCAGATGACAAAGACAGCCTTCAGATAGACAAGGCACAGTGAATACAACAAACACACACAAACATACACCCAGATGACAAAGACAGCCTTCAGATAGACAAGGCACAGTGAATACAACAAACACACACAAACATACACCCAGATGACAAAGACAGCCTGCAGATAGACAAGGCACAGTGAATACAACAAACACACACAAACACACACCCAGATGACAAAGACAGCCTGCAGATAGACAAGGCACAGTGAATACAACAAACACACACAAACATACACCCAGATGACAAAGACAGCCTTCAGATAGACAAGGCACAGTGAATACAACAAACACACACAAACATACACCCAGATGACAAAGACAGCCTGCAGATAGACAAGGCACAGTGAATACAATAAACACACAAACACACACCCAGATGACAAAGACAGCCTGCAGATAGACAAGGCACAGTGAATACAATAAACACACACAAACACACACCCAGATGACAAAGACAGCCTGCAGATAGACAAGGCACAGTGAATACAATAAACACACACAAACACACACACCCAGATGACAAAGACAGCCTGCAGATAGACAAGGCACAGTGAATACAACAAACACACACAAACATACACCCAGATGACAAAGACAGCCTGCAGATAGACAAGGCACAGTGAATACAACAAACACACACAAACATACACCCAGATGACAAAGACAGCCTTCAGATAGACAAGGCACAGTGAATACAACAAACACACACAAACATACACCCAGATGACAAAGACAGCCTGCAGATAGACAAGGCACAGTGAATACAACAAACACACACAAACATACACCCAGATGACAAAGACAGCCTGCAGATAGACAAGGCACAGTGAATACAACAAACACACACAAACATACACCCAGATGACAAAGACAGCCTTCAGATAGACAAGGCACAGTGAATACAACAAACACACACAAACATACACCCAGATGACAAAGACAGCCTGCAGATAGACAAGGCACAGTGAATACAACAAACACACACAAACATACACCCAGATGACAAAGACAGCCTGCAGATAGACAAGGCACAGTGAATACAACAAACACACACAAACATACACCCAGATGACAAAGACAGCCTGCAGATAGACAAGGCACAGTGAATACAACAAACACACACAAACACACACCCAGATGACAAAGACAGCCTGCAGATAGACAAGGCACAGTGAATACAACAAACACACACAAACATACACCCAGATGACAAAGACAGCCTTCAGATAGACAAGGCACAGTGAATACAATAAACACACACAAACACACACCCAGATGACAAAGACAGCCTGCAGATAGACAAGGCACAGTAAATACAATAAACACACACAAACACACACACCCAGATGACAAAGACAGCCTGCAGATAGACAAGGCACAGTGAATACAACAAACACACACAAACATACACCCAGATGACAAAGACAGCCTGCAGATAGACAAGGCACAGTGAATACAATAAACACACACAAACACACACCCAGATGACAAAGACAGCCTTCAGATAGACAAGGCACAGTGAATACAATAAACACACACAAACACACACCCAGATGACAAAGACAGCCTGCAGATAGACAAGGCACAGTGAATACAATAAACACACACAAACACACACCCAGATGACAAAGACAGCCTGCAGATAGACAAGGCACAGTGAATACAATAAACACACACAAACACACACCCAGATGACAAAGACAGCCTGCAGATAGACAAGGCACAGTGAATACAATAAACACACACAAACATACACACAGATGACAAAGGCAGCCTGCAGATAGACAAGGCACAGTGAATACAATAAACACACACAAACACACACCCAGGTGACAAAGACAGCCTGCAGATAGACAAGGCACAGTGAATACAACAAACACACACAAACATACACCCAGATGACAAAGACAGCCTGCAGATAGACAAGGCACAGTGAATACAACAAACACACACAAACATACACCCAGATGACAAAGACAGCCTGCAGATAGACAAGGCACAGTGAATACAACAAACACACACAAACACACACCCAGATGACAAAGACAGCCTGCAGATAGACAAGGCACAGTGAATACAACAAACACACACAAACATACACCCAGATGACAAAGACAGCCTGCAGATAGACAAGGCACAGTGAATACAACAAACACACACAAACATACACCCAGATGACAAAGACAGCCTGCAGATAGACAAGGCACAGTGAATACAATAAACACACACAAACATACACCCAGATGACAAAGACAGCCTGCAGATAGACAAGGCACAGTGAATACAATAAACACACACAAACACACACCCAGATGACAAAGACAGCCTGCAGATAGACAAGGCACAGTGAATACAATAAACACACACACACACACAGATGACAAAGACAGCCTGCAGATAGACAAGACACAGTGAATACAATAAACACACACAAACATACACCCAGATGACAAATACAGCCTGCAGATAGACAAGGCACAGTGAATACAATAAACACACACAAACACACACCCAGATGACAAAGACAGCCTGCAGATAGACAAGGCACAGTGAATACAACAAACACACACAAACATACACCCAGATGACAAAGACAGCCTGCAGATAGACAAGGCACAGTGAATACAACAAACACACACAAACATACACCCAGATGACAAAGACAGCCTGCAGATAGACAAGGCACAGTGAATACAATAAACACACACAAACACACACCCAGATGACAAAGACAGCCTTCACATAAACAAGGCACAGTGAATACAATAAACACACACAAACACACACCCAGATGACAAAGACAGCCTGCAGATAGACAAAGCACAGTGAATACAACAAACACACACAAACATACACCCAGATGACAAAGACAGCCTGCAGATAGACAAGGCACAGTGAATACAACAAACACACACAAACATACACACAGATGACAAAGACAGCTTGCAGATAGACAAGGCACAGTGAATACAATAAACACACACAAACACACACCCAGATGACAAAGACAGCCTGCAGATAGACAAGGCATAATGAATACAATAAACACACACAAACATACACCCAGATGACAAAGACAGCCTGCAGATAGACAAGGCACAGTGAATACAATAAACACACACAAACACACCCCCAGATGATAAAGACAGCCTGCAGATAGACAAGGCACAGTGAATACAATAAACTCACACAAACACACACCCAGATGACAAAGACAGCCTGCATATAGACAAGGCACAGTGAATACAATAAACACACACAAACACACACCCAGATGACAAAGACAGCCTGCAGATAGACAAGGCACAGTAAATACAATAAACACACACAAACACACACACCCAGATGACAAAGACAGCCTGCAGATAGACAAGGCACAGTGAATACAACAAACACACACAAACATACACCCATATGACAAAGACAGCCTGCAGATAGACAAGGCACAGTGAATACAATAAACACACACAAACACACACCCAGATGACAAAGACAGCCTTCAGATAGACAAGGCACAGTGAATACAACAAACACACACAAACATACACCCAGATGACAAAGACAGCCTGCAGATAGACAAGGCACAGTGAATACAATAAACACACACAAACATACACCCAGATGACAAAGACAGCCTGCAGATAGACAAGGCACAGTGAATACAATAAACACACACAAACACACACCCAGATGACAAAGACAGCCTGCAGATAGACAAGGCACAGTGAATACAATAAACACACACAAACACACACCCAGATGACAAAGACAGCCTGCAGATAGACAAGGCACAGTGAATACAATAAACACACACAAACACACACCCAGATGACAAAGACAGCCTGCAGATAGACAAGGCACAGTGAATACAATAAACACACACAAACACACACCCAGATGACAAAGACAGCCTGCAGATAGACAAGGCACAGTGAATACAATAAACACACACAAACACACACCCAGATGACAAAGACAGCCTGCAGATAGACAAGGCACAGTGAATACAATAAACACACACAAACACACACCCAGATGACAAAGACAGCCTGCAGATAGACAAGGCACAGTGAATACAATAAACACACACAAACACACACCCAGATGACAAAGACAGCCTGCAGATAGACAAGGCACAGTGAATACAATAAACACACACAAACACACACCCAGATGACAAAGACAGCCTGCAGATAGACAAGGCACAGTGAATACAATAAACACACACAAACACACACCCAGATGACAAAGACAGCCTGCAGATAGACAAGGCACAGTGAATACAATAAACACACACAAACATACACCCAGATGACAAAGACAGCCTGCAGATAGACAAGGCACAGTGAATACAATAAACACACACAAACACACACCCAGATGACAAAGAAGCCTGCAGATAGACAAGGCACAGTGAATACAATAAACACACACAAACATACACCCAGATGACAAAGAAGCCTGCAGATAGACAAGGCACAGTGAATACAATAAACACACACAAACACACACCCAGATGACAAAGAAGCCTGCAGATAGACAAGGCACAGTGAATACAATAAACACACACAAACACACACCCAGATGACAAAGACAGCCTGCAGATAGACATGGCACGGTGAATACAATAAACACACACAAACACACACCCAGATGACAAAGACAGCCTGCAGACAGACAAGGCACAGTGAACACAACAGGTAGGATACATGCACTCTCTCCTACTTAACCCTTAAATTCTCAAGTGCCTGCAACTGGCTGATCTCTCCTGATCCATAACTGCCCATAACTGCCCACATGTAAGCCAGATTATAGCGACTCATGTATGTGCTGCCATATACTAGTCAATTACTACATGTCACTATAAATCTTAGTCTATTTGCTGTGCACAATGGATACTGGTATATGTCTTTACATTGGAACTTACATGGATGGCACCGTTATCATCTTAAAACTGAAATGATGCCCTTTTACGTGATGCTCATAACTCCATACTACCTCAGGTCTGAACTATCATAACTCCATACTGCCACAGGTATGAACTGTCATAACTCCATACTGCCTCAGGTCTGAACTGTCATAACTCCATACTGCCTCAGATATGAACTGTCATAACTCCATACTGCCTCAGATATGAACTGTCATAACTCCATACTGCCTCAGATATGAACTGTCATAACTCCATACTGCCTCAGGTCTGAACTGTCATAACTCCATACTGCCTCAGGTCTGAACTGCCATAACTCCATACCGCCCCAGGTCTGAACTGTCATAACTCCATACTGCCTCAGGTCTGAACTGTCATAACTCCATACTGCCTCAGGTCTGAACTGTCATAACTCCATACTGCCTCAGGTCTGAACTGTCATAACTCCATACTGCCTCAGGTCTGAACTGCCATAACTCCATACTGCCACAGGTATGAACTGTCATAACTCCATACTGCCTCAGATCTGAACTGTCATAACTCCATACTGCCTCAGGTCTGAACTGTCATAATTCCATACTGCCTCAGGTCTGAACTGTCATAACTCCATACTGCCTCAGGTCTGAACTGCCATAACTCCATACTGCCTCAGGTCTGAACTGTCATAACTCCATACTGTCTCAGGTCTGAACTATCATAACTCCATACTGCCACAAGTATGAACTGTCATAACTCCATACTGCCACAGGTATGAACTGTCATAACTCCATACTGCCACAGGTATGAACTGTCATAACTCCATACTGCCTCAGGTCTGAACTGTCATAACTCCATACTGCCTCAGGTCTGAACTGCCATAACTCCATACCGCCCCAGGTCTGAACTGTCATAACTCCATACTGCCTCAGGTCTGAACTGTCATAACTCCATACTGCCTCAGGTCTAAACTGTCATAACTCCATACTGTCACAGGTCTGAACTGTCATAACTCCATACTGCCACAGGTATGGACTGTCATAACTCAATACTGCCACAGGTATGGACTGTCATAACTCCATACTGCCACAGGTATGGACTGTCATAACTCAATACTGCCACAGGTCTGAACTGTCATAACTCCATACTGCCACAGGTCTGAACTGTCATAACTCCATACTGCCACAGGACTGAACTGTCATAACTCCATACTGCCACAGGTCTGAACTGTCATAACTCCATACTGCCACAGGTCTGAACTGTCACAACTCAATACTGCCACAGGTCTGAACTGTCATAACTCCATACTGCCACAGGTATGGACTGTCATAAATCCATACTGCCTCAGGTCTGAACTGTCATAACTCCATACTGCCACAGGTATGGACTGTCATAACTCCATACTGCATCAGGTCTGAACTGTCATAACTCCATACTGGCACAGGTCTGAACTGTCATAACTCCATACTGTCACAGGTATGAACTGTCATAACTCCATACTGCCTCAGGTCTGAACTGTCATAATTCCATACTGCCACAGGTCTGAACTGTCATAACTCCATACTGCCACAGGTCTGAACTGTCATAACTCCATACTGCCTCAGGTCTGAACTGCCATAACTCCATACTGCCTCAGGTCTGAACTGTCATAACTCCATACTGTCTCAGGTCTGAACTATCATAACTCCATACTGCCACAAGTATGAACTGTCATAACTCCATACTGCCTCAGGTCTGAACTGTCATAACTCCATACTGCCTCAGGTCTGAACTGCCATAACTCCATACCGCCCCAGGTCTGAACTGTCATAACTCCATACTGCCTCAGGTCTGAACTGTCATAACTCCATACTGCCTCAGGTCTAAACTGTCATAACTCCATACTGTCACAGGTCTGAACTGTCATAACTCCATACTGCCACAGGTATGGACAGTCATAACTCAATACTGCCACAGGTATGGACTGTCATAACTCCATACTGCCACAGGTATGGACTGTCATAACTCAATACTGCCACAGATATGGACTGTCATAACTCAATACTGCCACAGGTCTGAACTGTCATAACTCCATACTGCCACAGGTCTGAACTGTCATAACTCCATACTGCCACAGGTCTGAACTGTCACAACTCAATACTGCCACAGGTCTGAACTGTCATAACTTCATACTGCCACAGGATGGACTGTCATAAATCCATACTGCCTCAGGTCTGAACTGTCATAACTCCATACTGCCACAGGTATGGACTGTCATAACTCCATACTGCATCAGGTCTGAACTGTCATAACTCCATACTGGCACAGGTCTGAACTGTCATAACTCCATACTGTCACAGGTATGAACTGTCATAACTCCATACTGCCTCAGGTCTGAACTGTCATAATTCCATACTGCCACAGGTCTGAACTGTCATAACTCCATACTGCCACAGGTATGAACTGTCACAATGTCTCACACACATACAATTATATATCCCAGCACAAAACACAACTACCTTGGTAATAATGCATGATAACGTACATAACAATCCTAACTGTATACTGCACCAACTCACCCCAAAAACAACAATGTCGGATGCAGCATGTCTGAGGACGCTACTGTAGGTGACAAAGGGACGCTGATGACACAGCAACTTGAGCACTTGGAGAATGGTGAGGAAGAGGAGAAGGCCAATCAGACTGCGCAAGATCTGAAAATTAAACGCGATATATATTTATAAAATGATTATAATTGTCAAGTAAAAAACAAAAGTTCTTATATAGCACAGTATCAGGTCCTTAGGATTATTCAGAGCGCTTAACATAAGCTGGCAGACTTGTTCAATCAGACACCATCTGGGAAGCATTCAGCCACGCTGAAATTAATGTGTGAAGATATTTGTACACAAATGTCCACCACTATCTATACTAAGGTACTCATTCACATAGCTGAGTGAAATGGAGCAACGTAGAGTGAATGAACTAGTCTAGGATTCGAAACTGGGTTCTCTCGACTGAGAGCCCCATGCTGTAGTCATTGCATCACTGCGCTCCACAAGTGACCCTGCCTGTTCTTTTACCCATAATCTTCCTCTCAAACCAGCTCAAATATCTGAGTGAATTACTCTGTCAAATGTTTCGTAACTAATTACAACCACCGGTTTCATAAAATGTCATTTTGACGGTTAAACTTCGTTCAGTAGAAGTGTCAATACGTACGTGGTCCCAGAATGCAATGTGCGAGACGTCGACATATTGACTGTGGTAGGTTGCCCGGAGCTCCTCTACCTTCTCTTGAACGAGGATGAAGCGATAGATGAAACAGGCAATGAAGGACAGCGCCACCGTGCACAAGGTCACCTACAACATGAAGCAAGGACAAGGTCACAGACAGGTCAAGGCCACATATCATAGCACTGGTTGATTTACCATAGCGGTCAGTGGAATTAAAGTTGTGAAGTCAAACAATACAACAAGGTGTTAAATATGTTATAACAGTAGAGAAAGACATTACAGAAGATAAAAAGACAATGACACTTACAGTTTATGAAATTACCATTTAGAGATTCTAGTAAATAACTAGACATGTTTTAGCCAGTCTTACATGCCATTAACCACCAGACCAGATATTAGATTGTTTAAGTGCCTGTTGCATGAATCAGTGGGGTAGATGACACCTCTTGCACCAATCACTGGCAATATAACTACTCTACTTGCATAAGAAAAAATCCAAAATTGAGTCCAGCCTCACAATGGACATTCAAGAAAAAAAGGAGATCAACAACCTAGAAAGAGTAGTTACCACTTAAAATTATTTTAATTTTCAAAATGTCTAGATTTGAGAGGTCATTAGTACATGTCACATACATATTCATAACGTGTTCATCTACCAAGACTGTACCTGCACACAGTTCCAGATGTTCTTGAGGTACTGCTTCCTCTGCCATACGGCCTGCATCAACTCTGACCTCACCCCCAGCAGGGTGAGGATGATGAACAGCAACTGCAACATAACCTCACATCAGTCAGCTGTCTTCTGCAGTAAGAAATTACCACATCTTCCCTCAGTAAGACATCATCAAATTTTCCCTAAAATATACCATCAATTATTCCATCAGTAATACCCCAATCTTTTTTCAGTAAGATGCCCTCAAAAGCTCCCCCAGAAAGACACTCTAAAACTTTTTTCAGTAAGATACCCTAAAACTTTCCCTCAAAAGATATCCTAAAATCTTCCGTGGTAATATCCCCCAAGTAAGATGCCCTAAAAAAAATTCCCTCATTAACACCCTTAAATCTTCGGTGATTAACACCTATTAACCCATATCTTCCTTAACACATCTTCCATCAAATAGAAACTTCAAACCTACCATACTTTAACTAAATTGCCTTCAACCCATAAATATGAACCCCATCCATTTTAAAAGTACCCCACTCCAGTGTGCAATACTTACCTCACACGCCAGGACGACGTTGTCCAGTACGCCCATGTAACGGTAGAGATAGGTTGAGGTGACATGGTAGTGCGGCGATACACCACCAGAGGGAGGCACATCTAGCCACAGTTTAACGGAACTGCAACAGAAGGAAGCAAGGTTACTATGGGAGTATCTTACTGGCCTTCTTTATAGGTCGTTACGTTGGGCAGATTTTAAAATATTTCCACTAGTCATTTATACAGACAATATCATAAAATGGGTTTATACTATCAAGAAACAAGGTTCAACTTAATATGTACTAAATTAGAATAAACTGACACAAATAAAAAAGACTAAAATTAATTCAAAGTTTACACGACAAGTCAAGCGAGAATAATAATTACACTGTGTTACTAAAAAATCTTGTTGTAGAGATTACCTGAAGAGGTTGGAGGGGGCGTAGAAGAGGGTGAGTTCGACAGTAAGCTGCCTTGTGTACTTGTTCACCCAATTCCCTTGGCGTAGGTGTTGCAACAGTCGGTAGACATCACTCCTGCACATGCACAGTATCATTAAAGGGTCGTCTCATAAATTCTCAAACTAAACAAAATGTACACTTCGTATTAGTTCAAACCCCCCCAAATACGTGGTGTGGGAACTGAGAATAGTGTTGTTCTAAGTAATAAGTTTTGTCTATGACTAGTTGATTTGTGCTTACAATCAATCATTATTAATCAATTACAATCTTGTATTATCGATGAACATTTTGATTACATAAAATTTGCTTTGAGTGAATTATGTATGATTACCGAATGACCAAAACTGTTTTGTGAAAAAGACGACACTGATATCATTGAAAACAGCTATGCTCATGGTGTGTTCGGTAATCTCACATTACAGGAAGACATAACGCATTAAACATATCAATATTGATGTTTCCTGAGGTGATTACTATGAAAAGGTTCAAACATTTTCACCAAACAAATACGAGTCATTGCTTAAGTAATTAACATGACATGGTTACCAACCACCATCCTGCTCTGTTCAGATATCTAAAACAGCATCAGTGTGCTTAAATAACATTTCACTTTTTAGGAAAAAATTTCCTGTTTGTGGTAAAGCAGTGAAAACATGGTGAAATCCAGACCACCACTCAATATGTAATGATACAAATATGTGTGTGTGCCTTCGAACAACTAGACTCTAAAATGGCAATGACATCAGAGGGGAGTTAGTATGAAGTTGTGACCTAACCTGTTGTCTCCAAGCGTGACGAGGTAGCCATCACCCTCGTAGTAGCCATAGTTGTCATACGCGGTGGACGACTTCTTGCCGTGACTGCCACCACCTGACGCGTCACTGTCGGTGCGTCGGTGGTCGTTGTGACACAGCTCCGACATGTACTGGTATGGCAGGTCACATGGCTGCGGTTTCATTCGCTGCTGTCTCACAATCACTTGACCAATCAGGACGCTGCCTCCAATGTAGCCCTGAACACAATGGTTGTCTGTCACACCAGTAATGGCACATCACCACGGAAAACAAAACAATTTTCCTATCCATCACGTAACCTGATGCTGTCCTTGGGGTGACCACAGGATTATATACCGAATGGTTCTTCCCGTTATCGATGTAGACCTAGCAATAAGATTGGTCATGCCTTTAAAAATGGGCGCTGACCATGTGGTGCACTTGGACAGTCCATCATATTTTTTACCAAAATTTTGGCCCCAAATTTTTTCGTTATGACGAGAAGATAAAGTGATGTAGTTCGAGTGAGAACTGCACGTGGGAAAAGTTCAATATACAGCTGAACCTCGCTTTACAGTCACCTGAAATTATTTTCGTAACAGTAAAGTACGAAAAATGTGTTCCGCTAGCACGGTCACCTCACCATTCCCCAGGGAGTAATAGTGAAGGACCACTGTAGTTAGATCAACATCCAGAAAGGTATAAACCGTGAGACAGGGAAGTACTGGTACCTTCTCCATGTTGGTGGTTGCCTGGCCGTTGTACCACTGGTCCCAGTAGACGGTGTCGAGGAAGTCAGTCTGCAGCCACGTCCACCAGGCAGGCACACTGTTGATGGCCGTGAATGGGGTCTCGCCCGTCCTGGAGCAGACACGGGACCGTGAGGTGTGGGGCAAGGTAGTATAGTGGTTGGAGCATCGCATTCATAACTGAGAGATTATGAGTTTAAACGTTCTGATGCCGTTTCAACATTGGGCAGTTTCGTTCACTAGACAATGGTCCAGTTCAATCAGCGGTACGAGTACTTGGCAATAGACATCGGTGGGTATATAAATAGTCTTTGTGGTGGATACATATCAGTATGAATATAGAAGCCCTTATGCAGTAATTGAATATCTTTGTGCAGAGATTGCAATGTGGCTGAACACTTCCCAAAGGTCGAGAATGTGTTCGACCGAACAGGTCTGCAATAAATAGGGAAATGTCAATAATTGTGAATGATAATTGTGAATGACCCCTTACGTAGCATATGTTGAATGAACTGGTTTAGAATACGGCCTGATAGGTCAGCCTCATCTGGCAATTATATCAAGATTCTGTTCATTACAGGATACCTTTTCAAAGTCTGACAAGCAGCATTCAGGATCAGGAGTTGGTGAAGTAAGATAAAGTTCTCACCTGACAAAGGTGTTTGAGAGCGAGGTGTTGAGAAAGTATGGCGTGCCTGTGTCCTTGCCAAACACCATCAGTATAAGCAGCAGGAACTGTAGGCCAATGTGGAAGCTCTCACTGCAACAAAGTGTATTTCACACCTTAATAGTTAATAGTGACGTTTACTGAAAACACCAGCATGCACTACTCAGACATTTTCATTGGTGTGTCACCGAAATAGTATTCTCATAATATACTGACGTTTTTTGCATTAAAAAAAAGAGTTTTAAATTGAACAATGAATTCTGTTTAATGATGGATTTTCCCTATGAGCCAACTGCCTAAAGTGACACGTACCTGAGCACATAGGATGCAACTTTCTCTTTGATGATCTTCTTCCTGCTCTCAATGAGTTGTTTCTCTTGTGGCGGTCTCGCGAACCGCAGATAGCGAGACCTCTGTCGCGCTGCCACGCCCTAAACACATCGACACAGTGCATCACTACTTGTGTCACAGCGTGTCACTACACACCACAACATGTGTCACTAGGTGTCACAACCAGGTGAACAGGGAGGAAGGGAGGTTCTGTTTGTCTTGAAAACATCAGTCCTTCCAGAAAAATATTTCTATTTTCCAACTGATCCTGTCAACTGTAGCCAATGCTTACATGACAAGAAATTATACTATTTGTTTGCCACCATGTATACATCCAAGCACAAAGTGTAAGATATTTGTTGACACAATCTCTAGATGTCATATCTTTTCTCTCATTTATCTGAAGAAACTTCCTCACACAACATTTCCAAGAACTTCATACCTGAAGAAAATATTAAAAGAAAAAAATATGTCCTACATTCCATAATTTTTTTAAGCACATAACAGGAAACAGAAATATGGTTCGGATAGGCTTTAGGGGTAGTCCCCCAGGTTTGTATAATCTCAAAAAATATGTTAAGCGTTACGTAGGGGGTGAGGGTTTGGTCACCACCACTTATTGCTGGAGAAATAAACTGCTACAATGGTGCCACCTTGCAGGTGAAACATATGCTAATACAAACTGATGCTAATAGCAATTTTGGATCTTAGAAATTCCCAAACCATGTCTCTTAGAAAGTGCCACACCACGTGCTGCTGGGGACGGTTTGAACTAATGCTAGACGCATAACATGTTCTTGGAGTTTGCAACCTTCTGAGACCATTCCTTACCATGGTGAGGTCCAGCTCTGCCTCCTCAGCCTGAGACAGGTGGGTGGGTGAGGATGTGAGATGCTCCGTCTCCTTGCTCCGTCGGTGGACCACGATCCAGCCGTCGTCATAGTGGTCAAAGATGGCCATACTGTTCTTGTACTTGACCGCCACATAGATGGACAACAGCAGGATCTACATGCAGACAGACCGATCACCAGAGCACGTCACATTCAATAAACAATATTAGACACAACAGCACCAACACCCATCCGCCGGAATGGATATAACTTGGTAGATCGAAGGTGGCTCTAAGTGATTGTGTTAATGTTTTGGTCAGAAACCAAGTAACCTGGTCCTATGTATGTTCGATATTATGTGCCAAAGGGCTTTACATAAACATAGACACTAGGGAGAGTTTTGCGTAGTATTCATACATGACGTTTGAAGATGTAACGTAACTTCAAACAGTTGTTTACAATGGTATGCATGTTTTCAATGAGTGTTCCAATTTACACAAACCTTCCACCGATCAGCTAAAGAACATTTATGTAACTTGAAACAATCGTGGCAAACACACATAGTGCTGTGAACAACATCAAACATCTCGTATGAACATCTCGTATGAACATCTCGTATGAACCTTTAACCCTTGGGGAATTTCTAAAAATAAAAGCGTTACGATCATTCCTGAAGAAACAGAAGAAACCCTGAAAGGCAAATGATGTGAACCCCTCCCCATAAGGGAGCACGGGGAAGAAAAAGACTTCTGACTGTTTAGATGGATATTAACCCTTGCTGCTGGGTGAATATTTCTGTGCGTAGACAATGGGGTGAACTACTTACCAGGAGGGGGTGTGTGATGAACACGCACTGAATGAAGCTAAAGACGAGAGACTGCAGCCACAGGATGCTTTTTGTGTGCCCAAACCTGAAATATACACGAAAACACTTTTCATGTGCCCAAACCTCAACCATACACATCTCGTGTAACCAAATCCTGCACTATAATTTTGCAAAATAATCAAACAAAATAGACAAATATGGACTGCTGCTTGTCTGTAAACTTGTACATCTACAATTGCACTATATTGTTCAAAGAAATGCTTTTAATAAGACCGTTTTACAACTGGACACACAACAATATCTCAATCATCTCTATGTTATCAACATAATAACATTTTAAAAATACGTCTATATGTCTGATCAAATGAGTGATAAGTCGGAAAAATTGTAACATTGTTTTCTTACAACCTTGTAAAGGTTTGGTAGGGTGCTTTACACGGTTTCAAAAATTATGACAGCTACACAAATTGGCAAAGTTATGGAGCATTAAACATGGTAGGGATAAAAAAGTGAAAATGAAGAAAACGGCTGTTGAAGTTTTACATTATATATGCAAATGGATTGCATGGAAATATTACATGCACAACATTCAAATGTGGCACACAGTATGTAAAGTGTATGTTATGCTGCAATGATACACTGGAAATACAAATGTGCTGCTACAAAGACTTATCAAGTTATGCCAGATTATGTCTTTATGTGTAAAACTAAGAGGACAGATTATTTGAGAGCAAAAGGTAGACTCATTGTTTGACACAGTTTAAAGCCTACAGGCAACTGTCCAGTTTAACAGGGGTCTAGTGGCTTAATGCTGTCTGTTGACACAAGCTACTGCCAGTGACCAATTACACATTAGTCACAGTTTCCATCAAACAATAGCAGGTAGAGAATCTTAGCTCCATAGCTGGGTGTAATACACAACCAGAGCCATCACTGATTCATGGTCAAGTAGATTAGCTCAATGCACCAACTAAGACATTACACAACACTGTGCTTGACAGTGTCAAGAGTGAGGCCTAAGCAGTGTCCTCATTGCTGAATAGATCAATTAAACCTGCCAAGTGGGTGACATTCTGCACAAGTGTTCATTAATCCTTAGTGATTGTTCAGAACACCAGACTGACCACATACCTAAACAAAGCGAATGTAATAGGTGAAGAACAGGCATTGTTCAGATAGGGGTTTTGGTTGAATTGTGTTTGTCTCGACGTAAAAGGCTTTATTATGCCTTCATCGATTATAAGAAAGCATTTGATTTAGTAGACCGGTCCTCCCTGTGGTCTAAGATAATTTCATGCGGTATTAATGGTAATGTGTTAAAAGTTGTATACAACATGTACAAAAATGCTAATCATGTATAAATCAGGGCCAGGCTGTGTCAGCCTTCTTCTCATGTTATGTATTGGTATGGCAAGGAAAAACTTGTGTTCTTTGTTATTTGCTATTTACCTGAATAATTTTGAACACCGTTAGTCACAATTATAACGGACTTGACATGGCAGCTGGTGAAATTTACAACAACCTTAGTGATGATGATGTAGAAAATGTATGTTCTACTATATGCTGATGACACTAGAATGATTCAATCAAATACAGATTTCTTGCTTGTGTATAGCGGAACTATGTCAACTCTTCTAATGGTTGACATTTGGTTGTTTCAGGTGTCAACTATATTGTGAATCTGTAATTATTAGTCTATATTGATACAATTGATTTACACAGTACCATGTCTACACAAGGCATGGCAAGCGTAAACAGAACAGTAGAATGCATTTGATATCAATAAAGTGTAGGATATTTCACTCTACAGTTGTCCAGAATATTAATTTTCTATGTTTGTCACCTACAGGTGACAGAATATTAATTTTCTATGTTTGTTACCTACAGGTTTCTACAGACAATACATCTTTAACCAATAGACACCACAGTCACACCATTTTATAATAATTAAATGAACATCAAAATAAACACAACTTGCAGTTATAGAAAATCAATAGTTTTGAAGATACAGTTTAAAAGTGTTAGGCAACTGTTCAGTCTAACAGGGGTCAAGTGTGTCTACTCTGCCTGGGCACTATGACCAATTAAAGATTAGTCAAGGTCTCAATGGAGCAGTAGCACTAGGCTGCAGAGTTTAGTCATGCTGCTGACTTTGTGGCACATTAAACAAAATCTACTGTTGGGGTGGTCTCAAGGGCCCTTCTCAAAACCACATTACTAGATAATGTAAAACTTTTGCACTTTGGGGCCCCCTTAGGTGCCCTTAGAATGATTCAATCAAATACAGATTTCTTCTATATAGTGGCAGCACCCTACATCTATATACATCTATGCAAAATTAGAAAAAAAGTTGCTGAACAGTTTTTGAAAACATAGGCAAAATGTTACATTTTCACCAGTTTTGGGGTCCTTGGAGGCCCTAGAGAGCCCTTAAAATGATTCAATCAAATACAGATTTCTCGTGCATAGTGGCAGTGCCCTAAGATATGTCTATGCAAAATTAGAGAAAAAGTTGCTGAACGGTTTCTGAGATACGGCAGCTAACGGCAGACGGTAGACGGCGGATGCAGAGTGATGGCAATAGTCCCTTGGACCTTTGGCCAAAGGACTAAAATTAAACACTCTAATTGACTCTTGTAATTAGAAGCTTTCTACTGTTATATAACTGTAATACATTACAAACAGCTATAAATATAAAAACCAGAAAAGAAGATAATAAGGTTAAAATGGAGGAGAATCAAAACAATCAATATATGAACAGATGTCGCATGTAAGAAACTCAGTAACTATATTCAAAATAAAAAGTTTAGTAACCAGACTAACCTGAAGCCATAGAGGATGGTGACAGTGCCACACCCTATGATGACCACCCAGGCCAGCACCCAGCCAAAGTAGGTGAAACAGCAGGGCAGAAACACACGCCCTGGCTTGGTCGAATGATGCCCTTCATCGTAGAAACCTACAATAGGTGGCGCTGTTCAGTCAAGACATTGATGCGACTTCATTTACCAAAAATTCTACATTGAAAATAACAATAACTAGAACTGGTCCAATTGTTTGCACTACTCTGCCAACATCTTAGTTGATTCATGGGTGATGAACTATGCAGTTTCCAATCCAATAACAAATTTCAGCGGCTGTTTTGCCATACGCCTAAACAATCACACAACTATAATAATTCATGCTGAATCACGTTAAAAATTATTCAAAAGTCAGATCAACTAATTTTTTTACAATTTCATGGTAGCATCTGTAAAATATTAGTATGCGTTTTACTGGTACAAGGTATTCTTTGCTGAAAATGTGTTAAATATTTGTTGATAATGTTCAGGCACGTTGTTGTGAATACACTGTTGTTCTGATTTTAAATTTTAAGAAGACTAAATATTGTATGTAGTGTCATAATATTAACATGAGGCACCACGGGTATTTCGGGCGGTTTCTACATCCCAAATTCTGAGAGTGGTGCTTTAATATGCACTGTGATTAGAAGTATACAATGAAGATAATATCTGCTCAAGTATATTAACTTACAGTATATCATAAATCACCATACCAAAACACAAAGTATGTGAACACAACTTGAGAAAACTGAAGATAGCGAGGAAAGACTGGAGCTAGAATGACAGTAACTAACAGGTGAATACTGACTTTTCTCAGAGAACCTGTCGTCACTGCCTTTGTCACAAGTAGTCTTCATCTTGATGTGGTCATCTCCTTCCTGGGTCTTCTCATGTTTTTGGCTGCCTGACTCTGTCGACAACAACACATACTCAGACTGGTCATCTCTTCAGGTTAGGGGTCATCTCATGAACTACACTGATCTAAGGGTTGTCTCACTAACTAAATTGATCTAAGGGGTTATTTCACTATCTAAATTGATCTAAAGTGTAGTATGACTAACTTGATCTAAGAGGTTGTCTCACTAATTTCCTTGACAAAAGGGAATCATCTCATATGAACTTGATCGAAAAGGTTGTCTCAGTAACTGATCTAAGGGATCATCTCACTAACTTGATCTATGGGGGTCGCCTCACTAACTAACCTTATCTAACGGGTTGTTTCACCGACTTGATATAAGGGGTCGTCTCACTAACCTGATCTACGGGGTCGTCTTACTGATTTTATCTAAGGGGTTGTCTCACTAACTTGGTCTACGGATCGTTCCATAAATGAAGTAAGGAGTCATCTCACTAACTTGATCTTGGGGTCATCTCATAAATTAACTAAGGGGTCATTTCACCAACTTGATCTTTGGATAATCTCATAAATTAACTAAGGGGTCATTTCACCAACTTGATCTTGGGGTAATCTCATAAATTAACTAAGGTGTCATCTCACCAACTTGATCTTGACCTCAGTCCTACAGTGTCACCATTGCCAACAAGCAGTGCATCACTCACCTGTGCGTGACTCCTCCGAGCTGTCTTCCAGGTGTTCCGTGTAGTCAGTACTCAGTCCACTGTCACGGTTGTTATGGTGACCAGTGGTCAAGCGGTCGTCGTCGGGCTTCTGCTCATAGATAGGCTGGACGCCGCTGCTGTCAACGGACTGCTGGTGGTGCTTGGCCCAAGTCTTCTGGGCCCACTCCTGCAGACTCTGCCAGTTGAGGATGGACTGGTCAAAGATGGACGGCGCTAGCACTGGCTGGAGGAGGTCAGACTCCAGGGACATGATGCTCTCTCGCTTCGAGTAGTTGTACATCTCCTCTACGGCATCCTCCTCTACACGCTGCACCTACAACACCAGCCACCATCTTACTCGTTATACCATAAGTAGTGTTTTCAATTGATCTCTCCATCACGTGACTAACTGCACAGCAACAAAGCCCGTCGAGACATCAGAAATGAATGTTTAACACACGTAGCGTTCAGACATTCCGTCGTACATTTTGTTGAAATTCAGGCCACAAAACATTTCTCTTTATGACAAAAAATAGGGTATAGTTGTTTAAACAAAAACTGCATACACTGCTCATAGGCTGATTTAGCAGATGCCATGCCGTGCATCATGTGTTTTCAATAGTTGTTAAAACTTGTATAAACTGTCTACAACTTATCAGTGGATGGTTTTTCTAGTAGGAATACTCAACCATTCCTTCAGTGTAAAAATTAACTGTTGCGTGGGGTCGTATAAACATATTGGTGGAACCGCAACAAACATATAGAAGTGTCATGTGGCAATGACAAGTATTGACATGTCACCTTGCTGCGTCGGAAGAGCAGGATAATGAGCAGGTTGACGGGCAGCACCAGCAGACTGTTGATGACACCGATGACGACAGTCCTCCACGACACGTCAATCAGGCCAAACTCTCCACGGTACTGAAACATAAACATCAGCCACCATTGAGGTGCAGCATATACTGCCAGTAACTGTGGATGAAGATCACTAGTATATAATGTAAGAAGGTAAGATAAGTGCCAGTGGGTCAACAAGTTGTGCACGTAAGCAAATTATGGGTATAAGATACAAATATTATGTAATAAACTAATGTCTTACAGAAATGAAAAATAAAGTGAAAAAAGATAAGGTAGGGAAGGCGGGAGATAGGAAGGGTGGGAGAGAGAAGGCAGGAGATAGGAAGGGTTGGAGAGAGAAGACAGGAGATAGGAAGGGTGGGAAAGGGAAGGCAGGAGATAGGAATGGTGGGAGAGGGAAGGCAGGAGATAGGAAGGGTGGGAGAGGGAAGGCGGGAGATAGGATGGGCAGGAGGGAAGGCGGGAGATAGGAAGGGAGGGAAAGGGAAGGCGGGAGATAGGAAGGGAGGGAGAGGGAAGGCGGGAGATAGGAAGGGAGGGAGAGGGAAGGAGGGAGATAAGAAGGGAGGGAGAGGGAAGGCGGGAGATAGGAAGGGTGGGAGAGGGAAGGCGGGAGATAGGAAAGGAGGTAGAGGGAAGGTGGGAGATAGGAAGGGTGGGACAGGGAAGGTGGGAGATAGGAAGGGAGGGAGAGGGAAGGAGGGAGATAGGAAGGGAAGGAGAGGGAAGGCAGGAGATAGGAATGTAGGGAGAGGGAAGGAGGGAGATAGGAAGGGAGGGAGAGGGAAGGTGGGAGATAGGAAGGGAGGGAGAGGGAAGGCGGGAGATAGGAAGGTAGGGAGAGGGAAGGCGGGAGATAGGAAGGGAGGGAGAGGGAAGGTGGGAGATAGGAAGGGAGAGGGATGGAGAAGGAAAGGAGGGAGAGAGGGGGAGTAATGAGAAAGGTAAGGTGGGAAGGAGGGAGGGAAGGATGGATGGAAGGAGAGAAGAAAGGTGGTTGGAGCAAGGAAGGTAGAGAGGGAGTGACTGACCTCCTGCATGGATGTCTTGTACCAGGCTGCATTGACGGCGAGGTATGACATAAGGAGAGAGAGACAACAGGTGAGTCTCTGTGCGCGGGTGAAGCGGCTGTAGGATGGCCGAGTGATTGTGGAGAACCACACGTGTAGGTCGGCAAAGTACTGCGTCCCTTTGGCCCACAGCACCTGAAACACACACGGCTCAGTGACCAATACAACCTAACTATAATCAAACCATATGCATTAAAGCTTATTATCTGTGAAATCCAAAAAGGTACAAAACTCAATTTCACAATTTTAAGCCAAAAAGGTACAAAACAAAATTTCACAATTTTGCGACTTAATACCGACTTTGATGTGGCAGTTCGCATTTATCCAATAAGAAAGCAAAAAGCAGCTAGCACTCCTCTCTAACTGTTGAGTGCAGAGGATCCAACCAATATAAAAATACTATCCCAGTGTGTTATCATCATCATCCATTTATGTCTGCTACGGGTGTAGGATATCATGACCATCCATTTGTGTCTGCTACGGGTGTAGGATATCATGACCATCCATTTGTGTCTGCTACGGGTGTAGGATATCATGACCATCCATTTGTGTCTGCTACGGGTGTAGGATATCATGACCATCCATTTGTGTCTGCTACGGGTGTAGGATATCATGACCATCCATTTGTGTCTGCTACGGGTGTAGGATATCATGACCATCCATTTGTGTCTGCTACGGGTGTAGGATATCATGACCATCCATTTGTGTCTGCTACGGGTGTAGGATATCATGACCATCCATTTGTGTCTGCTACGGGTGTAGGATATCATGACCATCCATTTGTGTCTGCTACGGGTGTAGGATATCATGACCATCCATTTGTGTCTGCTACGGGTGTAGGATATCATGACCATCCATTTGTGTCTGCTACGGGTGTAGGATATCATGACCATCCATTTGTCTGCTACGGGTGTAGGATATCATGACCATCCATTTGTGTCTGCTACGGGTGTAGGATATCATGAACATCCATTTCTACAGTCATAAGCGTGTAACTTTTGACACCAAGTGTAAGACTGTTGGAGCGTTGACGTGCCCTCACCTTGCGGAAGCCAAGTCCACCCTCGACGGCCATGATCTCCCTCTCCACCTTGCCGTCCTCCTCCTCTACCGCAAACCACTTTTCACAGTTGAAGTAGTACGTGGTCCCTACAACAGGATGCAGCACCAAGTGACAAGTTGGATACTGTGCTACGTAACAACTTACCCTTACTTTTTACTTTACTTTTACCAAAGGGTGGGGGGTTTGGGAATGTGACCAGGCATCAGGGTCTTTACGACATGCCATCCACTGCATCATTACGATTTCTTACCTGCCATTGCACTATCATAAGGTAGAGACTTAACTTACGTTCACACCTTAGTCTTGAAATTAAATAAACTGAATACATTTTAAAACATAATTATTCAGAAAGATGTATTATGCATCAAATAGCCCCTACTCCAGTCTTCAAGTGTATACTGCTAAAAAGTAATAATTCCTGCAGCAGATTTTTTGGCAAAAAAATAATCCCTATATGCAGTTTTACTGAATCAATATAAAGCCTTGTCACACAAATATTAGCAACATAATAAAATAAACAGATAACTTACATTAACATTAGCAACATAATAAAATAAACAGATAACTATATCGGCACTTAAATCCTTGGAACCATACTCCAAGGCACAACATAACTCTCTCATTAACTGACTGTCAACAATGTACCGTACTGTAATTGAGCAACGTACTAGCAAAAACTCCGTCAAGCCCTCACAAAATGGTGGGTTTTGACATTCTGTCATATATTTTGTTGAAATTCTGGTCCCAAAAGTCTTTCTTTATGACAAAAACATAAGACAAAGTTTCTAAAGTGACAACTGTATGCGGACATTTTTATTTATGACATGCAGCAATAATCATGTAATTCACGAATATAACCGTTATCGACATTGTTGGCAAAGACAAAGCTTGACAGAGGTCATGCGCAAAATTGTGATTGTGACGTAGACAAACTGCGACACACTGGATACATCAACTGTAAACTGAATCTACAGTAGCCTTACCTGTGACAGTGTCGAGGACTGACACGCGACTCAGGTACCAGCTTGGGAACAGACCAGCATTGTTGTGCCAGATTTGTACCTTCCAGATGCGGCCAAGATTCTCCGGCAGCCTACAATGACAGTGTCATGTTACTGCTTCAGGGTGAATGTCAACACCCTATGTTGGTGTGATGACTCTCGTGACAACAATGTCAACACCCTATGTTGGTGTGATGACTCTCGTGACAACAATGTCAACACCCTATGTTGGTGTGATGACTCGCGTGACAACAATGTCAACACCCTATGTTGGTGTGATGACTCGCGTGACAACAATGTCAACACCCTATGTTGGTGTGATGACTCTCGTGACAACAATGTCTGTATAGCAATGCAGATGACAATTAAATAAGATCTGTCTGTGGAATGACTGACATCACAACTGACTGGCAGATGTAATGTTAGTTATCAAAAACATCTGTGATTAGTCACTTATTTGACAAACCTGTCATTACACTGATATGACAATGAATGCATCATTATACTGACATATATGACAATATACATGTTACTATAGTGACTTACATGACAGGTGTCACTGACTTATAGAGCAAGGAATGTATAAAAACGTCGACTTAATAATAATAATACACTTTATTTAGACACTCTTATCCAGCGTACTCTCTGTACAAGGATGCTTACAGTTGGTTAAAAATGATGAGATTTAATAACTTACTTACATAACAACGAATGTATCCCTAAACTGACCTACATGACAACGAATGATTCACTATGGTGACTTACATGACAACGAACGTGTCCCTGGAGTTCCTCTCAAAGAGAGGCTGTCCTGTCTTACTGACGAGCTCCCTCGTCTCGCTCATTCCCTCCTCCCCATGGAGCACAATGCTCACCTACACAGAGACAGCAACACTGGTGAAACATACGTTTACATGGTGAAAACACACTAAAGGCACACACCTTACTGACTGTAGAGTGCGCAGTTCTAACACTGCTCTACGTTATCAATGACACACTAAAGGCACACACCTTACTGACTATAGAGTGCGCAGTTCTAACACTGCTCTACGTTATCAATGACACACTAAAGGCACACACCTTACTGACTATAGAGTGCGCAGTTCTAACACTGCTCTACGTTATCAATGACACACTAAAGGCACACACCTTACAGACTATAGAGTGCGCAGTTCTAACACTGCTCTACGTTATCAATGACACACTAAAGGCACACACCTTACAGACTATAGAGTGCTCAGTTCTAACACTGCTTTACGTTATCAATGACACACTAAAGGCACACACCTTACACAGTTACAGACTATAGAGTGCTCAGTTCTAACACTGCTCTACGTTATCAATGACACACTAAAGGCACACACCTTACAGACTATAGAGTGCTCAGTTCTAACACTGCTCTACGTTATCAATGACACACTAAAGGCACACACCTTACAGACTATAGAGTGCTCAGTTCTAACACTGCTCTACGTTATCAATGACACACTAAAGGCACACACCTTACAGACTATAGAGTGCTCAGTTCTAACACTGCTTTACGTTATCAATGACACACTAAAGGCACACACCTTACACAGTTACAGACTATAGAGTGCTCAGTTCTAACACTGCTCTACGTTATCAATGACACACTAAAGGCACACACCTTACAGACTATAGAGTGCTCAGTTCTAACACTGCTCTACGTTATCAATGACACACTAAAGGCACACACCTTACTGACTATAGAGTGCTCAGTTCTAACACTGCTCTACGTTATCAATGACACACTAAAGGCACACACCTTACTGACTATAGAGTGCGCAGTTCTAACACTGCTCTACGTTATCAATGACACACTAAAGGCACACACCTTACTGACTATAGAGTGCGCAGTTCTAACACTGCTCTACGTTATCAATGACACACTAAAGGCACACACCTTACAGACTATAGAGTGCTCAGTTCTAACACTGCTCTACGTTATCAATGACACACTAAAGGCACACACCTTACAGACTATAGAGTGCTCAGTTCTAACACTGCTCTACGTTATCAATGACACACTAAAGGCACACACCTTACAGACTATAGAGTGCTCAGTTCTAACACTGTTCTACGTTATCAATGACACACTAAAGGCACACACCTTACAGACTATAGAGTGCTCAGTTCTAACACTGCTTTACGTTATCAATGACACACTAAAGGCACACACCTTACAGACTATAGAGTGCTCAGTTCTAACACTGCTCTACGTTATCAATGACACACTAAAGGCACACACCTTACAGACTATAGAGTGCTCAGTTCTAACACTGCTCTACGTTATCAATGACACACTAAAGGCACACACCTTACAGACTATAGAGTGCTCAGTTCTAACACTGTTCTACGTTATCAATGACACACTAAAGGCACACACCTTACAGACTATAGAGTGCTCATTTCCAACACTGCTTTACGTTATCAATGACACACTAAAGGCACACACCTTACACAGTTACAGACTATAGAGTGCTCAGTTCTAACACTGCTCTACGTTATCAATGACACACTAAAGGCACACACCTTACACAGTTACAGACTATAGAGTGCTCAGTTCTAACACTGCTCTACGTTATCAATGACACACTAAAGGCACACACCTTACAGACTATAGAGTGCTCAGTTCTAACACTGCTTTACGTTATCAATGACACACTAAAGGCACACACCTTACAGACTATAGAGTGCGCAGTTCTAACACTGCTCTACGTTATCAATGACACACTAAAGGCACACACCTTACACAGTTACAGACTATAGAGTGCTCAGTTCTAACACTGCTTTACGTTATCAATGACACACTAAAGGCACACACCTTACACAGTTACAGACTATTGAGTGCTCAGTTCTAACACTGCTTTACGTTATCAATGACACACTAAAGGCACACACCTTACAGACTATAGAGTGCTCAGTTCTAACACTGCTCTACGTTATCAATGACACACTAAACACTGCTCTACGTTATCAATGACACACTAAAGGCACACACCTTACAGACTATAGAGTGCTCAGTTCTAACACTGCTCTACGTTATCAATGACACACTAAAGGCACACACCTTACAGACTATAGAGTGCTCAGTTCTAACACTGCTTTACGTTATCAATGACACACTAAAGGCACACACCTTACACAGTTACAGACTACAGAGTGCTCAGTTCTAACACTGCTCTACGTTATCAATGACACACTAAAGGCACACACCTTACACAGTTACAGACTATAGAGTGCTCAGTTCTAACACTGCTCTACGTTATCAATGACACACTAAAGGCACACACCTTACAGACTATAGAGTGCTCAGTTCTAACACTGCTTTACGTTATCAATGACACACTAAAGGCACACACCTTACAGACTATAAAGTGCGCAGTTCTAACACTGCTCTACGTTATCAATGACACACTAAAGGCACACACCTTACAGACTATAGAGTGCTCAGTTCTAACACTGCTCTACGTTATCAATGACACACTAAAGGCACACACCTTACAGACTATAGAGTGCTCAGTTCTAACACTGCTCTACGTTATCAATGACACACTAAAGGCACACACCTTACTTACAGACTATAGAGTGCTCAGTTCTAACACTGCTCTACGTTATCAATGACACTAACACTAAAGGCACACACCTTACAGACTATAGAGTGCTCAGTTCTAACACTGTTCTACGTTATCAATGACACACTAAAGGCACACACCTTACAGACTATAGAGTGCTCAGTTCTAACACTGCTTTACGTTATCAATGACACACTAAAGGCACACACCTTACAGACTATAGAGTGCTCAGTTCTAACACTGCTCTACGTTATCAATGACACACTAAAGGCACACACCTTACAGACTATAGAGTGCTCAGTTCTAACACTGCTCTACGTTATCAATGACACACTAAAGGCACACACCTTACAGACTATAGAGTGCTCAGTTCACACTGCTTACGTTATCAATGACACACTAAAGGCACACACCTTACAGACTATAGAGTGCTACAGTTCTATAGAGTGCTCAGTTCTAACACTGCTTTACATTATCAATGACACACTAAAGGCACACACCTTACAGACTATAGAGTGCTCAGTTCCAACACTGCTCTACGTTATCAATGACACACTAAAGGCACACACCTTACAGACTATAGAGTGCTCAGTTCCAACACTGCTCTACGTTATCAATGACACACTAAAGGCACACACCTTACAGACTATAGAGTGCTCAGTTCCAACACTGCTGTATGTTATCAATGACACACTAAAGGCACACACCTTACAGACTATAGAGTGCTCAGTTCCAACACTGCTCTACGTTATCAATGACACACTAAAGGCACACACCTTACAGACTATAGAGTGCTCAGTTCCAACACTGCTCTACGTTATCAATGACACACTAAAGGCACACACCTTACAGACTATAGAGTGCTCAGTTCCAACACTGCTGTATGTTATCAATGACACACTAAAGGCACACACCTTACAGACTATAGAGTGCTCAGTTCCAACACTGCTCTACGTTATCAATGACACACTAAAGGCACACACCTTACAGACTATAGAGTGCTCAGTTCCAACACTGCTCTACGTTATCAATGACACAATAAAGGCACACACCTTACAGACTATAGAGTGCTCAGTTCCAACACTGCTGTATGTTATCAATGACACACTAAAGGCACACACCTTACAGACTATAGAGTGCTCAGTTCCAACACTGCTCTACGTTATCAATGACACACTAAAGGCACACACCTTACAGACTATAGAGTGCTCAGTTCCAACACTGCTCTACGTTATCAATGACACACTAAAGGCACACACCTTACAGACTATAGAGTGCTCAGTTCCAACACTGCTGTATGTTATCAATGATAATTAAAGGGAGATTATCTGTTTGTTTTTATCAAACAATTATGTTATACAGTTTTGTTTACACTTTTGAAGGTGTGACCTCAGATTCAGTTACAAATGAGATGCATTTGTGTATCACGCAATACATCATCATACCCCTGTAGGATAACATCCTTTCTCACAACTCTCTTAGCTTGCATTTCGGAGATTTCAGTGATGGCACTGCGATTTTTGTAAACATTGATTGAACTGTTGTAAGCTGATTGAATACATAGTTTATGTTGTACAAATGGAAAACCTACCTTTAAAACCCCTTCGACCTCAGGTCAGCCAAACCCACCCATAGACTGACACTCCAAGTCAGCCAAACCCTCCTGTAGACTGACACTTCAAGTCAGCCAAACCCACCCGTAGACTGACACTCCAAGTCAGCCAAACCCTCCCGTAAACTGACACTCCAAGTCAGCCAAACCCTCCGGTAGACTGACACTCCAAGTCAGCCAAAGCCTGCTCAAAATAACTCTGTAATGTTGCATTGGCCAGTGGCACCATCTAGTGATAGACATAAAAACACATCAGAAATTATGTTTGAACGTATAGACCTCACATTTTCATGTTTTGGGTCAAATAAGTGGGGAAACAGTGGGGAAAAACTAACGGAAAAGAACAATGAAGCAGAGTGTCCCTTACCTTGGCCGTAGTGCCGGCGCCCTTGCGGAATCCCGTCTCAAACGTGATGATGTAGCGCTGCTGGAACTTGGCGAGGTTGTCGACCAGGTGCACCAGACTCCCCTTCTTCTGGTCATGGAAGTCGCAGCGGACGCAAAGGTACAGCATGACAAAGTATACGGTCAGTAGAGTGACCACTAGGGCCACACAAACTGGGTTCTCGTTGATGCTACAACAACAAAACCACTTATGTTGGTTGGTGCAGAAACAAAGGGCTCGTCAATAACATCCTCATCAAACAGAATCAGTGTATAATAAGTTGCTTGTTTTCAAAATGTCTTCGACATGGATTTCTGCTCAAGCAATCTTGTCTGTTTAAATAAATGCAATGTTTCATAATAATGCTCAATTTGATAGTTTTTATTCAATAATTGTTTTTTTAGAACATAAACAGCAGGTACTTAAAATATATTATCTATGTCAGTTTCACTATCATAAATGTGATAAAATGTTAAAAATCCATTCATCTTCGAAGTTCAGCTTATCCTAACTAATAAAAAGGAGCAGTGTTATGATGATTTTTATGAATTTATGATTGAGTAAACATGTCTAAAATCAAAGGCTTGTGACTTTATTTTTGTTATAGAAAGACTTCAGTTTATCACACCTGATATTTCCACTCCAGCCACATGGGTGTGGAGAGCTTAATCAGTTCCTGGAAGTAGCACTTGTTCCTGGCACAATTCCTTGTTGATGTGAAACATCATTAACACCATATGTTTATCTGGATAACTTCAAGTCAACTGGGAGTAATTTAATATAAACCGACATTTCAGGGACCGTTCAAAGTGCATGCATGTGTTCATGCATGTGTGCGTGCAGGTGTGCGTGCATGTGTTCATGCATGTGTTCGTGCATGTGTGCGTGCATGTGTGCGTGCATGTGTTCGTGCATGTGTTCGTGCATGTGTGCGTGCATGTGTGCGTGCATGTGTGCGTGCATGTGTGCGTGCAGGTGTGCGTGCATGTGTGCGTGCAGGTGTGCGTGCAGGTGTGCGTGCATGTGTGCGTGCATGTGTTCGTGCATGTGTGCGTGCATGTGTGTGTGCATGTGTGCGTGCAAGTGTGCGTGCAAGTGTGCGTGCATGTGTACGTGCTTGTGTGCGTGCATGTGTATGTGCGTGCATGTGTGCGTGCATGTGTGCATGCATGTATGCGTGCTTGTGTGCGTGCATGTGTGCGTGCATGCATGTGTGCGTGCAGGTGTGCGTGCATGCATGTGTGCGTGCAGGTGTGCGTGCATGTGTGCGTGCATGTGTGCGTGCATGGGTGACTACTCACTCAAAGAAGTCTTCCACGTTGATGAAGTTGAGGTCATTTGGCGTGAGGGAGAAATGAGCTCCAAAACTTGTCAGGTGGCTACAACTGATAAACACAACACTGGTTGTCATCTCTCATGTCATAATATACTGTTACATGACAGATTGTTGAGACAGTAAGGCTGCTGGGTCGATGAGAGAACAAATACAAGTCAAGGGGAAGCAATGAATCATGGATGTTTGCATTTTTAGAAACTAAAGACAATTCACTAATGTGCGATCTGCAGTGACTAGCCAACATTTTGAACAATACAATTTGTAATTAGGATCTTTAAACATGATTATGTGACAGCCTCACGGAGACCAACCTGCAGTGTGCTGTGTGATAGGAGGATGAGCTCTGGACAGAACAGCCGTCGGTGGCCCAGCGTTGGAGAGTCTCCTCCCAGTAAAGACACTCACTCCACCACATCCTAAGGCTGTAGTCCCGTCGTTGCACCTCTCCCTTGCGAGGGCGCCCCGCATTGTAGTCAGAGTCCACGATGCCCACATCGTATGTGGTCGAGTCTGTAAACATGACATCAGAAACTAGTGTCGGACAGCCACAACTACTACTATTACTACTATAGTCACCGGATCGTTGTCTGACCCACTCCAAAATGTGTTGCTTCGAATCTCGCGAGATCTAACCGCTAATCTCTCTGTATGACTTACAAGAATTCAGCGTGACTTCCCAGGGCATTTACGTCAGGTGCGTCAACATGTGTTTTTCATTGGTTATAACGCTTGCATGCTTAACGCTGTTAGTAAACTTTTCGCGGGGTGCTTTGTTTTTGTATGGGAAATGTAAGTATTTCACTAAAACTAACTTTTCTGACAATTTATTTGCATAACATGACAAATTAATAGTAGGGAGTTACAATATGGATATCTTTTGCAAATGTTTCTTCAGATTTTTTATGAAAACAGCATATTTATATTAGTCGCATGATCGTCAACAAGCCCATAATACCACTAACTAACATGGTCTTAGAATCAGATCATTGTCTGAGTTCAAACCCTCTTGCTGCCATTTCAAGGCTTTATCAACAGCGGTCAGATCATTGGAATCAAGAGAATCTGAGTTCAAACCCTCTTGCTGCCATTTCAAGGCTTTATCAATAGTGGTCAGATCATTGGAATCGAGAGAATCTGAGTTCAAACACTCTTGCTGCCATTTCAAGGCTTTATCAACAGCGGTCAGATCATTGGAATCAAGAGAATCTGAGTTCAAATCCTCTTGCTGCCATTTCAAGGCTTTATCAATAGTGGTCAGATCATTGGAATCGAGAGAATCTGAGTTCAAACCCTCTTGCTGCCATTTCAAGGCTTTATCAATAGCGGTCAGATCATTGGAATCGAGAGAATCTGAGTTCAAACACTCTTGCTGCCATTTCAAGGCTTTATCAACAGCGGTCAGATCATTGGAATCGAGAGAATCTGAGTTCAAACCCTCTTGCTGCCATTTCAAGGCTTTATCAATAGTGGTCAGACCATTGGAATCGAGAGAATCTGAGTTCAAACCCTCTTGCTGCCATTTCAAGGCTTTGTCAATAGCGGTCAGACCATTGGAATCGAGAGAATCCGAGTTCAAACCCTCTTGCTGCCATTTCAAGGCTTTATCAATAGTGGTCAGATCATTGGAATCGAGAGAATCTGAGTTCAAACACTCTTGCTGCCATTTCAAGGATTTAGCAATAGCGGTCAGATCATTGGAATCGAGATAATCTGAGTTCAAACCCTCTTGCTGCCATTTCAAGGCTTTATCAATAGCGGTCAGATCATTGGAATCGAGAGAATCTGAGTTCAAACACTCTTGCTGCCATTTCAAGGCTTTATTAATAGCGGTCAGATCATTGGAATCGAGAGAATCTGAGTTCAAACACTCTTGCTGCCATTTCAAGGCTTTGTCAATAGCGGTCAGACCATTGGAATCGAGAGAATCTGAGTTCAAACACTCTTGCTGCCATTTCAAGGCTTTATCAATAGCGGTCAGATCATTGGAATCGAGAGAATCTGAGTTCAAACCCTCTTGCTGCCATTTCAAGGCTTTGTCAATAGTGGTCAGACCATTGGAATCGAGAAAATCTGAGTTCAAACACTCTTGCTGCCATTTCAAGGCTTTACCAATAGCGGTCAGACCATTGGAATCGAGAGAATCTGAGTTCAAACCCTCTTGCGGCCATTTCAAGGCTTTGTCAATAGCGGTCAGATCATTGGAACTGAGAGAATCTGAGTTCAAACCCTCTTGCTGCCATTTCAAGGCTTTACCAATAGCGGTCAGACCATTGGAATCGAGAGAATCTGAGTTCAAAACCTCTTGCTGCCATTCCAAGGCTTTGTCAATGGCGGTCAGATCATTGGAATCGAGAGAATCCGAGTTCAAATACTCTTGCTGCCATTTCAAGGCTTTATCAATAGCGGTCAGATCATTGGAATCGAGAGAATCTGAGTTCAAACCCTCTTGCTGCCATTTCAAGGCTTTATCAATAGTGGTCAGACCATTGGAATCGAGAGAATCTGAGTTCAAACCCTCTTGCTGCCATTCCAAGGCTTTGTCAATGGCGGTCAGACCATTGGAATCGAGAGAATCTGAGTTCAAACACTCTTGCTGCCATTTCAAGGCTTTGTCAATGGCAGTCAGATCATTGGAATCGAGAGAATCTGAGTTCAAACCCTCTTGCTGCCATTTCAAGGCTTTGTCTTTTTATGAGTGAAGAAGTTCATCAGACTGGATGGTTCAAATAATTATTTTTGTAGGGTTTTTACAGTATGTTTATATTTGTTATTCTGGCGTTTCTTTCATTATCAGCAACCTTCTGCAAGTGACTACAACTAGATGGGGTAGTGTAGGTGTTAATGGGTGAGCTTTAAAAGTAGAATCTACTCGCAATGGGGGAGGGTTAAATGTCGAGTCTAGTGTTAAATGATAGCGAAGTGGTAAAGAGTGAAGTGGAGTCTAGCGTTAATGGGGTAAGTGTTAAGGTTAAGGCTAGTGTTAAATGGTAAGTGTTAACAACTGAGTCTAGTAATAATGGGTAAGTTTTAAAGGTTAAATCTAGTGTTAATGTGTCAGTATTAAAGGTTGAGTCTAATGTTAATTTGATAAGTGTTAAAAGTTGACTCTACTGTTAGTAGGTGGGTGTTAAAGGTTGAATTTACTGTTAATAGGTGCGTGTCAAAGGTTGAGACTAGCATTAAATGGTACGTGTTAAAGGTTGAGTCTAATGTTAAAAGGTAAGTGTTAAAGATTAAATCTACTGTTAATGTGTGAGTGTTAAACGTTGAATCTACTGTTAATGTGCGAGTGTTGAAGTTTGAATCTATTGTTAAAAGGTCGAGTATAGAAATAACACACAGAGCCAGTGTTGCACGTGGAAACATCATAACTTCAGCCCCAGTGAATCGGATATCTGCTCCACGATGATTCAATTAACTTGCAGAGCGGTACTAATTTGCTTGATGGAAAGTTTTAATTAGATACCTGCCAATGCATATGCTACCCAGAGTTTGTTTACTGGCATCCACTTACACCAATTTAAGTGGCCGCAGACTGACTGAATTACACACAACACACCCACACCTGAGCTCTTTGCACCCCCGCACTACCCTGTCTATAACCACATGACCACCAAAACCCTGGCTAACCAGGGGTAGCGATCACAAAGCCTTTGTACAGTTGGAGAGAAGTAATAACAACAGACTTAAATATCGGGTCAATATCCACAGAAACCTGAGCTCAGAGGTGCAACAAACAATACTCATTTGGCATGATATCATGAACGCGGCAATGCAAGTCATACTTTGAGCAAGGGACTGCTGAAGATTTAGGTTTTTGAATGGGAACATTTGACAAAATAACTTGGGACAACTGTAGGTGTAAACCAATACGACATGTCACATGTGTAGGTTGAGTCATTTACTGCAGTGACTAGTCAGGTGGGACTGAGACTCACGGTTGAGTGTGTTGGGAGGCAGGAACACTTGCAGCAGTGACTAGTCAGGTGGGACTGAGACTCACGGTTGAGTGTGTTGGGAGGC
>CM034531.1:60863518-61138518 GCA_020002185.1 Paraescarpia echinospica | reverse complement strand
TAACTAAGATTGTACCTTGAAGCGACATTCGCAGCTATCATTCCAATGCATTACATGTGAAGAGATCATGTGTTGTTTCAAATAATAAAAAAACCATGCTGCACAGCCAAAGTTACCTTCCTGTCACATCATTAGCATGCATGTAAATCATTTATCTTTTTTCCCTTGTTGAGTTTACACATTTTTCTTCAGTCATGGTTTTCGAAAGCTTAACTGAAATAAGGTAAATTTGACAGTAAAATACGAGAAAAAGAGAGGCGATTTGCCTGCGTGCTTATGATGTGACAGCTGAAAACCTCACCAACATTACTCGACCAACAAACTCTTCTGGTTGCAGATTTCAGGTGAGAGACTGGGCCCTGGAACTAGTACTCACCTGATGAGGACTGTGATGGGAAAGAGACGGCCAGAAGTGACCGGCTCTAGCTGCACACTGATGTGGAAGTACTGGCCGTGTTGTTTCTGTGACACATTAACCATGTGGACATTCATCATCTGCTTCTTGAGGCTGTAGTGGCCAGCATCCTCCTCCATCTACAGCATGACAATGGATAGTTCTAGTGACTGTGATGACATAACGCTTGTACCATAACATCATGACTCATAGCATGACATCGTGACTAACAGCATGACATCATGACTAATAGCATGACATCATGACTCATAGCCTGCACATCAAGGCTCTTGTAGCATAAAATACAATACAAACAATCCAATATATGTTATTTTCACAATAACATTGTAATACGTAATTTTTATTTTTTTATTTTATTTACAATTAATGTGGAAAAGGAGAATGCAGAAGTTGACCACTTATGAAGTGCTTTCCCCTTTCAAAACAGTTGTTACAGAATATATTAACAGCTATCTACATGACAAATTGAACTATTTTAACACAATAATGTGAAAATAAAATATTGAATTGTTTTGGTTTTTTGCATATTTTCAATATATCAAACCAGCAATCAATATTGGGAATTTTTCCATTTGTACAATTTCTGAAGAAAAAAACAGTTTTGGCTTGTTATATGTGGTCCTGTGAATTCAAAATATTATACATTTTTATATACACTGGGCTTTTACAGTCGTCCTTAGTGAATGTAACACTACATGGCTCACCAAACATTACGTCATGGTAACAATAACATGACATCACAATAAACGTAACCTGACATCATAACTCATGTTACCTGTAACATATCATGATTAATGTAACATGACATTATGACTCTTGTAACGGACATCATGCATCAAGTAACCCGACCCCATAACTTGTGTAACGTCATCACATCACATACCAAGATAAGACATGCCCCTATTGAGTATAACCAACACCCTATAACTCTACTAAACACGACATTTTCTTACTCATATTTTGTAAAGAACATACAAAAGTACCTCTCCTAACATCATTTGGTGATATATTTTCTAGAATCCTTCAATAAATTATGCTCAGAAAGCGACAAATCCCAGCAAATATTCTTATCATAAATGTACTGGCTGTTGGAATCCACTATAAATCTTTCTTCTGCCTGCAACCGTTCACCAGATTTCAGGAATAAGAGGGTTAATCGTGATTCCTGTTAGCAAGCATGACTCATATAGAGGAAATCAGAACAGTGTCTGCCTTGCATTGAGAGATTGAGAGGTGGAGGCTACTTAGAATTCCACCAGCGATAGGCTTATGTAGTTAATTTGTAAGTGGTTATCAACTGGTGCTGCCAGTGAATGCATACAGCTGCTGTTTTCTGCATGCTACAAAACATCTTTACACGATTTCGGGGAGGAAACGATCCATGTTGCATTTTTAGTTCAAAGCTTCGCTGTCATATTCAATATTACTACATCACAGATTGCAATTAACTGCTGGTTACACTGGACAGTGTTTCCTGAAAGAACATCTGTATCTAGTTATTGATACCGAGTGTGGTAGTTAAAGTGTCATTGAGATAACAGTGGTTCGAATTCACCTACTGCCTTTTCAAAACTTGGGCAATTTCGTTCATCCCACTTTGCCTGTCTTTCGAAAAGAACACTAAAAGTCAGTGGTCCTTTCTACCTGATGACTAAACGAGGGGAAGAAAAAAGATCCCACACAGGGAAACAGAAAACTGACATGGACTCACAAAGCAAATGGTCTCAATCTACGAAAACATATACAAGTGGTGCGTTACCTGCTGCTAAAAACTTGTTCTGATAATGGGGTAACATCATGAGCACCACGACAAGGCGGATACTGGCACTAACTGGCAAAACCACACAACGTTATGATTAAATTTATTAGTCCCAGACGTACCTGGTTCTGCAGTGACATGGTGATCTGGTCAGTTCCGGTCAGATTGGTCACCTTCAGTGGCTGGCCGTCACACGAGTGGAGGGTGAGGGACGCCACGGGAGTCTGCACCTGACAACACATGCACAATCATGAGCAACACTCCGCTGACATGAACGACACACCAGTATACGTCATGAAACATTCCACTATCACGAACAACACGTATTATGAACAACACTGCAGTATCATCGACAATGTCTATTACGATGCACAATCATCCAATATCATGAACACGCATAACACAAACAACGTTCCATCAGTATTATGAACAACTGATCAAGTACTATGCACTACTGGCCTTCATACCGCTACAATTCTACATGTATATCTGTTAATTTACCTACCCATGACAATTTAGACAAATCTAACTAATGTGAGTGCGATTTCTACCAAATAAGATTCAAGAAACGTATTGACAATTATAGTTAACTGATGGAAGAATAATAAATTAATTGTACGTTATGACACAGTCTAATGACACGTGTCATCATTGCACTTACCGAGTTATCGTCTGTCTGTCCAAAGCTGTACAAGTTATCAGCAAACACCACAGTGTGTGCCTCATAGCAGTCCTCATCCACCGCCAACTTTTCTTGTTTCTCGTTCACTCTCTTCACTTTCCTCTTCATCACCCCCCTCATGTTGTGGGGCAGTTTGAAGTGTGCTGTCTCACTGAGTGTAGGTGGCACCACTGATGTCTTGAAGCGTCCGGCTGACACGGACAGTTTGCGCGAGGTTTTGATGAACGGCTCCTCACCGAGCACTGTCGTCGACAGCTCAGTCTGGAGGCAGAATACATAATTAGCATTTAATTTTGGCCTACTACAGAACATGGTATAATGGTGAAAGAACTCTATTATTCAATACATTTGCTTGTTCTGTATGAAAATCATTTCGCAAAATATCTAATATATTTGGTGTCAACTATGGCATATTAGCTCGTTTGCACAAATGTATTATTTAGTTTTGTTTAATTCATTGGACAAACTACTACAATTATTATGGTTGAATGGCCCAGTAAAAATGGTTTCCAAAAAATGGGCCAAGTGGCCCTGAAGTCCTTTGGACTAATACGTCTATACGTGACCCCGGCTGAACAAATGAGTGATAAGTCGGAAAAATTGTAACGTTGTTTTCTTACATCCTTGTAAAGGTTTGGTAGGGTGCTTTACACGGTTTCAAAAAATATGACTGCTACAAAAATTGGCAGCAAAGTTATGGAGCATTGAACATGGTAGGGATCAAAAAGTGAAAATGAAGAAAACGGCTGTTGAAGTTTTACATTATATATGCAAATGGATTGAATGGAAATATTACATGCACAACATTCAAATGTGGCACACAGTATGTAATATGTATGTTATGTTGCAATGATACACTGGAAGTACAAATATGCTGCTACAAAGACTTATCAAGTTATGCCAGATTATGTCTATGTGTAAAACTAAGAGGACATATTATTTGAGAGCAAAAGGTAGACTCACTGTTTGACACAGTTTAAAACCTACAGGCAACTGTCCAGTTTAACAGGGGTCTAGTGGCTTAATACTGTCTGTTGACACAAGCTACTGCCAGTGACCAATTACACATTAGTCACAGTTTCCATCAAACAATAGCAGGCAGAGAATCTTAGCTCCACAGCTGGGTGTAATACACAACCAGAGCCACCACTGATTCATGGTCAAGTAGATTAGCTCAATGCACCAACTAAGACAATACACAACACTGTGAGTGACAGTGTCCAGAGTGAGGCCTAAGCAGTGTCCTCATTGCTGAATAGATCAATTAAACCTGCCAAGTGGGTGACATTCTGCACAAGTGTTCATTAATCCTTAGTGATTGTTCAGAACACCAGACTGACCACATACCTAAACAAAGCGAATGTAATAGGTGAAGAACAGGCAGTGTTCAAATAGGGGTATTGGTTGAATTGTATTTGTCTCAATGCAAAAGGCTTTATTGTGCCTTCATCGATTATAAGAAAGCATTTGATTTAGTAGACCGGTCGTCCCTGTGGTCTAAGATAATTTCATACGGTATTAATGGTATTGTGTTGAAAGTTGTATACAACATATACAAAAATGGGTCAGCTGGACGGTGATAGACCGTTTGAAATTGAAGCCTTTGTAAAACTTGTCTCGACTTCACCGAAGGCGGTGTCCTGCTGTCAGAACTTCGAAGGTGTTACTCACCTAACTTACAAATATATATGGAGCTAATGGAGAGGCCCATCATAATCCATAGCACTACAAAATGAAGTATCTGAAAGTCACACTTCATATACTGAGTGACACATCTCGTACTGTCTCTCTGCACTGTCGCAATGTCCAATAGTTTCCTATCACAACCCTCGTGTACAATATACCAAAGCTATATATTTCTAAAACCACAACATATGTATTATCATTGGATAGGTAATTGAATAATCTTTCAGATGAATGCAACTTGTAGCAGCAGAAAATGAAGCATACAAAAGTTACACCGCAAACAATGACATGCATTCTCAAAATGTGATTCATTCAAAAATGAGTGCTAAATAATAGTAGTTTGTCAAAATGTAAACAAACTCAAAGACAGTTGCAGCTTACTTCCACCAAGCAGTAGCAGAGCAGTTTTATAATAATAATAATCCACAAGTTAAGTGGCAGTGATCTTCCTTTTATCATTCATGTGATGTTTATTGTGAGCAGGGCAGACAAATGGTTATCATACATAGACAGGTACAGAAAGAAACTGAAATTTTCTATAAAAAGAACACGTTTGCCTATCAATGGCATGTATTTCCTATTGTTGCTGTTTCTGTCGGGCAGAAACAGTTTCTGCCCGGCATAAATCAAACAACCCTGTAGGTAATTATTAATCAAATGTTTTTTGGTGAATCATAGTTACAGATCATTAAGGGTTATGATGGAAATCAAATGTTTACACGTTTAATGTTCACTGAAAAAAACAGCTCCACAGAACTAATTATAGTTATTGTTAAGATGTTTAACCTAGTTCCATTATCTGACATTGTGCCAACAGATTGGTGTATTGGGATCATTAAGCCTATATAATTATTATATAAACATAGCAGCAGACACTGGGACAGTGTGACTGCTGCCTGGCTAAATGGATGCAATGGTGCTTTGAAGTTAGTTCTTCTGCCAACTATCCTTTTCACACAAGCCTATAGGTTTAGTAGCTGCCAGCACACTACTGAGCCTAAACTACCATGCAGGTGTGAAAAACGTGCTGATATATTTGAACTTGACAGTGTTCAGATAGGGGTATTGGTTGAATTGTATTTGTCTTGACACAAAAGGCTTTATTGTGCCTTAACTATGTCAACTCTTCTAATGGTTGACATTTGGTTGTTTCAGGTGTCAACTATATTGTGAATCTGTAATTATTAGTCTATATTGATACAATTGATTTACACAGTACCAAGGCATGGCAAGCGTAAACAGAACAGTAGAATGCATTTGATATAAATAAAGTGTAGGATATTTCACTCTATAGTTGTCCAGAATATTAATTTTCTATGTTTGTCACCTACAGGTTTCTACAGACAATACATCTTTAACCAACTGACACCAAAGTCACACCATTTTATAATAATCAAATGAACATCAAAATAAACACAACTTGCAATTATAGAAAAAAACAATCAATACTTTTGAAGATACAGTTTAAAAGTGTTAGGCAACTGTTCAGTCTAACAGGGGTCAAGTGTGTCTGCTCTGCCTGGGTGCTGTGACCAATTAAAGTTTAGGGAAGGTCTCAATGGACTGGGCTGTAGAGATTAGTCACACTGCTGACTTTGTGGCACATTAAACAAAATCTAGTGTTGGGGGTGGTCTCAAGGGCCCTTCTCAAAACCATATCACTAGATAATGTAACACTAGCACTTTGGGGGCTCCTTAGGATGATTCAATCAAATACAGATGTCTTGTATATAGTGGCAGCACCCTAAGATACATCTATGCAAAATTAGTAAAAAAGTTGCTGAACAGTTTTTGAAAAAATAGGCCAAATGTTACATTTTTACTAGTTTTGGGGTCCTTGGAGGCCCTAGGGAGCCCTTAAAATGATTCAATCAAATACAGATTTCTCGAGCATAGTGGCAGTGCCCCAAGCTATGTTTATGCAAAATTAGAGAAACAGTTGCTGAACGGTTTCTGAGATACGGCAGCTAACGGCGGACGGCGGACGCAGAGTGATGGCAATAGTCCCTTGGACCTTCGACCAAAGGACTAAAAATAGGCAAAATGTTAAATTTTCACCAGTTTTGGGGTCCTTGGAGGCCCTAGGGAGCCCTTAAAATGATTCAATCAAATACGTGCATAGTGGCAGTGCCCTAAGATATGTCTATGCAAAATTAGAGAAAAAGTTGCTGAACGGTTTCTGTGATACGGCAGCTAACGGCGGACGCAGAGTGATGGCAATAGTCCCTTGGACCTTCGGCCAAAGGACTAAAAACTAGTACTAAACCAGTGAACAGCACGTTTTTTTCACCTAGTTCCTTACAGACAACCAATAATTATTAATATTCCGCATCGACTGTAGCCGTGGAAAATTAAACGTGTCGCAACGTAATTCGTAGGTTCACTGTTGGGCATCTTACCTTAGGACGATTTGGTTTGTGCATTAAATTTTAGTAAATCCTCTGGCAAATAAATGCACAGTTTCGCCAAGTTTTATATCGATATAAAGAACATTATATTTAACCATTTCTGTATCAGAGAAATCAACAGTTATGCCGAAGTCTCAGTCACAGCACATTTATTCCTCAAAGGTCCTTCACTGCTAGCGTCGCCGTGCGGATATTTGAAGCTTATATATGTGCCTGGCTGCAGCGGTAGTGTTTTAAAAAAAACAAGATGGTGATTATTGGAAGCGAGAAACAAAGTCAGGCGGAAATTGTGTATTTTTGTGGCACCGTTTTTAAGGAAAAAAACAATAATAGTCAATAACAATCGGCTACAATCTACCACAATCTGAAACGTTGGTGTCCCATCGGGCCGCCAATAAATATGAAAGAAAGATATGAAAATTTATGGCTCAAATTGGCATGACAACTCAAAAATGTCGCTGGGCTTATGTTGAGGCCTGTCACATGATCGCACTATGCTCTCTTATTGGCCAACTTACCGCCGACCGTCGTGTTAAGAGAGAAAATGGCTGATGAGAAATGAGAATGGCTGAGGATGACGATAGATGGAGACGGCTCATCAGGAGGGGAACAAACCAAGATGTGGCCCCACGTTGCATAGCTCTCAAAAAGTCAAGGGTGAACAGTTGAGAGTGGGAAAAAGGTAGAGAATTATATAGGGAGACTTGTCAACAGAGCAGAACTGACCAAATGCAAGGGTCACAAAAGGGCAGGGGTTAACAGTCAGGAGACAGAGAAAAAGGCAAAGGATTGTAACACATAGTGATTCGTCGAAAGGGCAGAGCAGACCAAATGTTGTGGCCTCCACTCCACATTGGAGAAGAACTAACTGGCTGTGACATCTTGACAAGACAAAATGATATAGGGCGCATCCCACACAGTTCTCAGAAAGTCAAGGTAAACAGTGACAGTGGGAAAAAAGGCTGAGGATCACGATAAATGAAGACTCGTTGAGAGGGCGGAACAGATCTAGTGATGTAGTCCCCCCCCACCCCACAAGGAAGAAGAACTAACTTGGTGTGACGTGTGGAGAAAGCGAGATGAAGTGTCCTCACCTGTAGTATCTTCTCTATGGCCCGAGTGGACATTGACACAACCTCCTTTGCCTCCTGTTTGGATATCTGACCAGTGGTGGACACAGTGGTCAGTATGTTGGCAGTGGTCTCTAGGGCGGCGATACTGATGCTCTGGTCGAGGTGGCTCGAGTGCATGGAGATGAGGTACATGCGCCTCGTGAGGTTGGTGAGGATGTCACCCGCATACCTCACGCTGTCTCCACTCAACTACAACAACAACACAGCGGGTATGGTATGGGTGAAGAGGGTCATCGCACTAACAGAAACAGTAATATTTTTTACTTATTTGGAAGATAATTTACCATTTTCTTGTGATGTTTTGATTGCTAAGGGCAATCTTCATCAAACAACTACCACTAGATGGCAACACAATAGTCGTTCTGTGCAGTGATGTCACTGGATATGAGGGCAAGTGCCAACTCAATGATCTCCTGAAGAGCCATCCAAGCCATGGCAGGGAGGCACAGACCAGTGAGCTGCATCACTGGACAGAATGACTACAGTGTGCTGTCTAGCAGTAGTTGTCTGCTGAAACTGCCAATAAAAAAATGTACCCAATAAACTGACTGCGAAAAAAGTAAAAATGTTACCCACAGATCGTCTTTTTAAGAGCCGCAAGACCAGTTCAAACAAATGAGTAAAATTTATGTCTGGAGCGTGGTCAATGTGATGGGACTATCTGGAGACAGGAGGTAGAGGTGACAAGAACGACCTACCTCGTCAATGACTGCAGTGCTGGACCTCATGGCTGAGGCTGTCTGCTGCACCTCATACTGTAACAGACAGATGACCATATAGACAGGACATACCATTCTACTACATGTCACAACACTCTACTTCAAATTCCACAACCACACTCCACCACCACACCACCACCACACCACCACCACAGGCAGACACCACATGCCACAACCATGCTCTATAACCACACTCCATGTGCCACAACCGTGCTCCATAACCACATTCCATGTGCCACAACCATACTCCACAACCAAACTCCACATATCATAACCACACCCCACAACCAAACCCTGCATGCCACAACCCCACAACCAAACCCCACATGCCACAATCACACCCCACAACCAAACTCCACATGTCATAACCACACCCCACATGCCACAACCACACCCCACAACCAAACTCTAAATGCTACAACCACACCCCACAACCAAACTACACATGCCACAACAACAACACCCCACAACCAAACTCCACATGCCACAACCATGCTCCACAACTAAACCCCACACGTCACAACCACACCACACAACCACACTCCACAACCACACCCCACATGCTACCACACTGCATCCACTGCCACACATTATGTGACTTTTGTAAGAGCATCAGCCATAACCCAAAAGTGTTACAGACATTGACAGCAGCTAAGCAGACATTTGGAGAAACTCAATATGATATATGTGACTGCCCTAAAGGCTACAAGACTTCCTGTCAAATAAACAAGTGATGTGTGCAGAGCCCCTACCAGTGGCACTATTCGCATTCCACACGCATTCAGTATTTGCATTCAACATTTGCAAGCCTATGAATACACAAGTTATGAAATACACCCTAGATTACAATATCAATTCTTATTATGGGAGAATGCAAGTCTGGGCTGACTGAAAGACAAGCAAGCACTCTAACTAATAGAGACATGGCCTAGATCGGAGCTTGCAATCAATAAGGGTTTTGAGACGACACAAAATAGAAACTGTCCATGGGTCGCTGACAGGCAGACTTATTAAAAGCCAGAGTTCTTTACCACATCACTGGTCCAGCTACTGACCACCACTGACCACACATACACAATGTATCTAGATGAATACCATTTGTAGATTACACAGGAACTTAACTATTAAGGTCACCCTCCACTATTAAGATCACCGTCCTATTAAGGTCGGGACTGGGCAAAGGTGACATGAATGACGAGGTAACCATATTAGTGGCACTGATTTAGTACAATTTACTGTAATGGAAATAATCTGGGACTGTCCTAGTGTCAACATAATTGTGAGGTGGCTGTATTACTGAGGTGGTTGTAACGCGTGTTTTACTGTACTTTTTTCATTACATAAGGTTGACAGAATGTGCATAAATATTCTACGACTGACAAGAACAGCGATAGGTGTTGCCTTGGTGATATAATATGTCCAACTATACAGTGTTACCCAACACCATACATCAACTGAAATATCTTATTATAAACTACAAATTCATTCATCTTGTTGCAGTGACGTTGGTGATTATGGCCCTGCACAGTCTTCTCACTTGTCAGTATCTGAATCTTATCAGCTGGTTATTGAAGCCAGTTGGTGACTACAGATGTATTCTAGCCTGTCTGCTTCTTACTTCATGACCTTCAATCCTTACTCAATGTTGTCAATCCACTTCATTCTCCTAAGACAGAGATTGTAACTGCCTTATTCGTATCAGTTCCATTATGACCCCAATTAACATCATAGAATGTTTAACTCATCACACGGCCATATCAATCACTTGCCACAGCCCTGATGTTCCTACCAAACCCATATGGACGTCACGCTTCAAGCGCAGTGCCATTTGCTTCACTTCTGTGCCAGTTCCCAGTCTGACACATGTGAAACTTCCCTCCCTAATGCCACTTTAGCCCGGCAAATGAGGCTTAGCCTGCCACAGCCAGCCAGGCATGATGTTGCCGCAGCCAGGCTCGATGTTGCTGCGGCCAGGCATAAAACCTTGCACTGCTCACAAATCCACAGCAAAAATTTGCCTATCGCTGCCGCAGTAAAATCAATGATCCTGTAAATCTCGTAGATCTCTCAAATGCATGTCGGCATCAACGTGATGAAACTACGTGGAGTCTCTTGCAAGCGGACGGAATACAAATCAGCAAGAACCCCTGAACACGTCCTAGCATGTATGACACATGGTTGCACATAATCGTCACTGATCTCCTCACGCGCACACATTGCGCACACACTGCGCACACACCAACTGAAGGCTAAAGACAAATGGTCACTTATATTATGATGTATTATTCCTCAGAGCTGGAGCAATCAGCTCCGTTGCCCAGATTTATACATTTACACGTGCCATTTCCTACACAAATCAATGTGCATGTCCGTCTTAGATGTTACTCCAGGGATGCACGCTTCTTCTTGACATGCCACTAAGTGGGAACTGTTCCCTGTGCCACACAATAAGCTTCTTCCTGACATGCCACTAAATGGGAACTGTTTCCTGTGCCACACAATAAGCTTCTTCCTGACATGCCACGAAGTGGGAATGTTTCCCTGTGCCACACAATAAGCTTCTTCCTGACATGCCACTAAGTGGGAACTGTTCCCTGTGCCACACAATACGCTTCTTCCTGACATGCCACTAAGTGGGAACTGTTTCCTGTGCCACACAATAAGCTTTTCCTGACATGCCACTAAGTGGGAACTGTTCCCTGTGCCACACAATAAGCTTCTTCCTGACATGCCACGAAGTGGGAACTGTTTCCTGTGCCACACAATAAGCTTTTCCTGACATGCCACTAAGTGGGAACTGTTCCCTGTGCCACACAATAAGCTTCTTCCTGACATGCCACGAAGTGGGAACTGTTTCCTGTGCCACACAATAAGCTTTTCCTGACATGCCACTAAGTGGGAACTGTTCCCTGTGCCACACAATAAGCTTCTTCCTGACATGCCACGAAGTGGGAACTGTTTCCTGTGCCACACAATAAGCTTTTCCTGACATGCCACTAAGTGGGAACTGTTCCCTGTGCCACACAATAAGCTTCTTCCTGACATGCCACGAAGTGGGAACTGTTTCCTGTGCCACACAATAAGCTTTTCCTGACATGCCACTAAGTAGGAACTGTTCCCTGTGTCACAACAAACTACTTCCTGACATGACACTAAGTAGACACTGTTCCCTGTGTCGTAGACCACTCATAACTAACACAAGATTTGATGGAATATTACTGCATTTGTTTAATGACAGATCTGCTTTGCAGTTGCTAGGGGGGAAACATGCCCAGTGTCATTACCTTGAGTAACAAACATGTTCTGTGATTCTCGTGTCACTGTGCGATGACAACAACGCTGGACATAGTAGCACAAATAATTATGTTGTCACTTCATCTACATACACTCATTATGTTGTCAAAATTGTTGTGCTTGTAATGCATTATAATAATTACTCAAATATGTCCTCTACAAAAGTAGGCCCCTATTTCTCTCCATAAACAAAACAACAGTTATAATCCCACAATGACAGACACACCTGTAAAATTACACACAGACCTAAATTACAACAGTTTATGGGAATTTCTGAAATGACACCACCAAACATAACTCTATAGAAAGAATGCGTAACCAGCTTAGTTGTGTTAAAGACATGTTTTATGACCAGGCATGTTGACACATACCTCGTCCCTCAGCGGTAGCCCCTTGAGGGTGGCAAGGAGGGCTGTTCGGATCTGACGGCGTTTCACCACGGGTGCAGGGTCAGAAGTAGCATTGAGGCGGTTGAGTCGTGTAGCAATGATCTGTGAATGTAGACGGGCGGCCCTATTGTCACCCTCCTGGACATAGGTGTGGAGGATGCTGTGGCCCTCCCGCACCAGGCCATACCTGCAACATGTAAGGCCATACATACAACACTCCAGGCTATACTTATAACACACTAGGTCGTACTTATAACACACTAGGTCGTACTTATAACACACTAGGTCATAGTTATAACACACTAGGTCATACTTATAACACTTTAGATCATACTTATAACACTCTAGGTCGTACTTATAACACTCTAGGCCATACTTATAACACACTAGGTTGTACTTATAACACACTAGGTCATAGTTATAACACACTAGGTCATACTTATAACACTCTAGATCATACTTATAACACTCTAGGTCGTACTTATAACACTCTAGGTCATAGTTATAACACACTAGGTCATACTTATAACACTCTAGATCATACTTATAACACTCTAGGTCATACTTATAACACTCTAGGTCATAGTTATAACACACTAGGTCATACTTATAACACTCTAGGTCATACTTATAACACTCTAGGTCATACTTATAACACTCTAGGTCATACTTATAACACACTAGGTTGTACTTATAACACACTAGGTCATAGTTATAACACACTAGGTCATACTTATAACACACTAGGTCATACTTATAACACTCTAGGTCATACTTATAACACTCTAGGCCATACTTATAACACACTAGGTTGTACTTATAACACACTAGGTCATAGTTATAACACACTAGGTCATACTTATAACACTCTAGGTCATACTTATAACACTCTAGGTCATATTTATAACACTATTTATAACACATTAGGTCATACTTATAATACATTAGGTCATACTTATAACTCTAGGTTGTACTTATAACACACCAGGTTGTATTTATAACACACTAGGTCATACTTATAACACTCTAGGTCATACTTATAACACACCAGGCTGTATCTATAACACACTAGGTCATACTTATAACACTCTAGGTCATACTTATAACACACTAGGTCATACTTACAATACATCAGGTCATACATATAACACTCCAGATCATACTTATAACACACCAGGTCATACTTACAACACGATAGGTCATACTTACAAGACATTAGATCATACATATAACACACAAGGTCATATTTACTACACACCAGGTCATACTTACAACACATTAGGTCATACTTATAACACTCCAGATCATACTTACAACACTATTACAAAACACCAGGTCATACTTACAAGACACCAGGTCATACGTACAACACACTAGGACATACTTACAACACACTAGGTCATACTTACAAACACACGAGGCGATACCTACTACATACAACACAGTGAACACACCAAGGAATACATACAACACTCTAGGTCATATTGAAAAAAAACACCAGGCCATATCTGAAACCCAGGCGAGACAAGTTTCGCTTGTGCAACCTAACTCCAATAGTACACATTGCATAAGCATTTTCACTGGATTCTGAGCACATCAGCAATTTTTTTATTTGTCCCAATTTAGTGGCCATATCATTGCAACACAGACTACATCACTACATTTGTGGAAGAACGTCAGACTCTCAATTAAAAGCTTCAGGTATATACTATAAATGAATACCTTGCTACAGACAATGGTGGATATATATATATGAATGAATACTCTTTGTATGGTAATTCTAGCATGGCTGAACGTTTCCAGAAAAGTTGAGACAGTATTTGAATAAACAGGTCTGCCATGGTGTGAAGTGTAAAAGCGCTTTGATCAGTTCTGAGGGTTGGGTAGCACACAGTATATGAACTTACCTTTCTTAGTGGTGAATCCGACAAGATCAGCAATTCATGGTTGCTCATACTCATACGTATAATATCCTACCATTTTGACGGCAATACTTACACATTCCATAGTTTGAGAATCCAGGCCCCGATCTAAGGGAATACCATGATTCCATAACTTGAGGATACTAGCCTACTGAGCTCTGTGATAGTCTAAGTCCATAGCTCGAGGAGCGTTGTGATACCAGACTGCCTACGATACCACACTCCCTGCAGTAGTAACACTGGGTGTACATTTAGCAGGGCCAGCACTGATTCACTGGCCTGCTGTTTAGTGTTCTCATCATACACGATTCATGCTAATACTGTTTATGCACAACAGCAAGAGCTTGAACCAGTGACATTGCAGGCAGCGGAGTCATTCCTCAATCATATATCACATGTCACCCGTTATTTTCATCTGGAATGTCTGCCTTTTGAACTTCCGCATAAGTGTCACCTTTGACACTCCAGATTAATGACAATGTGACAGTGTCATGGAAACGGCATGCTATATGAGAAACATCCTGCCTCACTGCTGTAAAAGAATGCATGCAATTAAATGGCTGCTCCCCACCCACCTAGAAGGTGAAGGGTGGTTAACCCTTTCTCTCAGTCTGCTCTTTCTTGTTACACTGAGCCCAGAGAGATTCAGAGGGATTCCTTCTATGACAACCTTAACTGATATCAGCTCCCCAGGGATAATGGAGGGTTTACGTCTGCTGTTCATCAAAGACGCCTTTCCTACTGGAAATGGTAGGTATTTCCTACTGGAAATGGTACAGTGTAAACAAATAGTGCAACCACAATGGAGTGAAGAGAATAGAGAAATGGTATGGTGTAAACAAATAGGGCAACCATAACCGAGTGAGGTGCAACCATAATGGAGTGAAGAGAATAGAGAAATTGCATGGTGTAAACAAATAGGGCAACCACAACCGAGTGAAGTACAACCACAATGGAGTGAAGAGAATAGAGAAATGGTACGGTGTAAACAAATAGGGCAACCACAACCAAGTGAAGTGCAACCACAATGGATTGAAGAGAATAGAGAAATGGTATGGTGTAAACAAATAGGGCAACCACAATGGAGTGAAGAGAATAGAGAAATGGTACGGTGTAAACAAATAGGGCAACCACAACCAAGTGAAGTGCAACCACAATGGAGTGAAGAGAATAGAGAAATGGTATGGTGTAAACAAATAGGGCAACCACAACCAAGTGAAGTGCAACCACAATGGAGTGAAGAGAATAGAGAAATGGTATGGTGTAAACAAATAGGGCAACCACAACCAAGTGAAGTGCAACCACAATGGAGTGAAGAGAATAGAGAAATGGTATGGTGTAAACAAATAGGGCAACCACAACCAAGTGAAGTGCAACCACAATGGAGTGAAGAGAATAGAGAAATGGTATGGTGTAAACAAATAGGGCAACCACAACCAAGTGAAGTGCAACCACAATGGAGTGAAGAGAATAGAGAAATGGTACGGTGTAAACAAATAGGGCAACCACAACCAAGTGAAGTGCAACCACAATGGATTGAAGAGAATAGAGAAGTGGTATGGTGTAAACAAATAGGACAACCACAATGGAGTGAAGAGAATAGAGAAATGGTACGGTGTAAACAAATAGGACAACCACAATAGAGTGAAGAGAATAGACAAGTGAAGAATGGAGAAGGGGAGGGAGGAGGTTGGTGTGCTAGACTTTCAAGAAGGAGCTGGTGGGACCGGTGAGGAGTCTGTTGAAGTGAACACATGGACCGAACAGAAAGGGAAGTGATAACAAAGAGAGTGGAAGCCCTCAGAGTAGAAGGTAGAAGACCTCGACTGAGATGGGAGAACTGCGTAAGGAGAGATTTGGCAGGATTTGGAGGGGAGTGGAGAATGAGAGCGAGTGATGGGAGAGAGGAGATGGACGGGGGAGACGGCAGTGCAGGATCTTTGTTGAAGGGAGAAGGAAAATATCCATTGTGGACCAGTACTGAAGCCAGCCTGTTGCCAAACTACAGAGGAACCTTGGAGAGAAACAACTATAAATATACAAAGTTTAATAAATATGATACTGGCAGTGAAAGAATCAAGATGAGGGGACTACATGTTCACTGTTCATATAACCATTATTATATGCAAAACATATCTTCAATATGCCTACTAGCAGCTCAAAAGACAATACATACCATTGTTTAGTGACAGTGAGGAAATAAGAGGGCTACCCCTGGCTCATGAGATTTAGTAGCTAGCAGACAACTAATTGCTTATCACTGTTGGTAGATTGAGCAAATGAGAGACTATCACATAATTATGAGAACCAGTCAGGATCACCAAGGCAGGCAGCTGGCTAATGTCCAGTGAGTTTCCTAACCAGTGGAACCAGCCAGAGTTGTAAACATAACCTGAGAGCCCACAGTGGACACATTTATCTCTTTAGCCAGTGCCACTGATACCCAACACACTGGGCCCACTGTTTACTATTGCAGGCTCAACACAAACATATCAATAACATGCCCATGATTGCCTCTACTGCCTGCCGAAGGCATAATGATAGTTACTATACTCTCTACTGCCTGATGTCCAAGGCACCATGCTACTATACCTCTAGTGAGGACACTGTCTACTATCTGGCCAAGGCATGACTTTGTCATTATTCCAAAACATGCCCAGCCTGTGCTGCAGTGCACAGGCTGTAGTGATGTGTCTCATGTGCAGTGATGTGGCCTGTATTATAGTCATGAGAGTCTGGACATTCTACCTATTACACTACCACACCCCACAACATGCTAAGAAGACACCCAGTCATACTTACAGTATGTCCTCCTCTGTCTGGTTGCCCTTGGCCAGTGGCCGCGGTGTCACCTTGATTGGTAGGGAACATACCGATGTCCTCGCTCCCAGACTGTCCAAGATAGAGATGTGCACCTCAACTGTAACACACAAACCACAGGCTGGAAATGTAAGGCATAACAAACCACATGCAGGAAATGTAAGGCATAACAAACCACAGGCAGGAAATGTAAGGCATAACAAACCACAGGCAGGAAATGTAAGGCATAACAAACCACAGGCAGGAAATGTAAGGCATAACAAACCACAGGCTGGAAATGTAAGGCATAACAAACCACAGGCAGGAAATGTAAGGCATAACAAACCACAGGCTGGAAATACAAGGCAAACCACACATTTGGAATACATGACCATTAAAACGCACATCTGAAATACAAGACAATTAAACTACACGTGCCTAACCTGATTGCATCCAGAGCAAAACTCCACATCATGATAGGAAGTGGACTAGGAAGCCGTTAACTTTCCAATAGCCCAACCTTTTAAATGTAATTGAAATCGGAGAAACGAAACCCCACATTTGAAATATGTTATAAGATAAAAAAACGACACACATAGACGTGTGTACTCTACTCTGTGACACAACCTTAGAAACTGTCACTAGCACACCTGTCAGCCTTTCACTGACATATCCAGGAACACACCTGAAAACATTGACACCCCTCTCCACTATTCCCACAGCACATACATCTTCCTGGTGACATAACCTTCCTCATTAGAGTCCCTGTCAATCAGTTGCCTGATTAGCACTGTCAATCAGGTGATGTTCACTTAATTAGTGAGACTAATTAGAAAACTAAGTTAATGATCTGCGCAGTGCACAGACTGTGACCTGTGGTCAGAGGCCAGTGCTGGTATCACAAACTGGACTACTCATAAAGCACACCACCCATAACTCAGTTACACCTCTAATACTACTAAACATACTGGACACAGCCAGGGGTCACAGTGGTCATCAGTGCCACACTGACCACACATACTGGCAGTGGAATGAGTTGATACAGCCAAACAACATCTCAAACACTGTTTCATCCTGAACAACATTGTTTCTTGTGAATTCACACAAATAAATATGGTAATCGGAAGGAAGGTAAAGAGAACCATCACTATTAAGGTCAATCTTGGGTGTGGCCCAAAGTGACTGGAATGGCAAGGTGACCCTATTAGTGGGACTAGTTTCCTACACATTACTGCTATGGAAATAACTTGGCACTGTCGTAGGTGACCACAATTGTAAGGAAGTTGTATTACCATGCCAACAATAAATTGAAGTCATTGCAACAGGAAACATGTAACAAACAAAAAAAAGTAGCACAATTGACTACGAACAAAGTAGCACAATTGACTACGAACAAAGTAGCACAATTGACTACGAACAAAGTAGCAGGCTACTTATTTATCCTGACACCATTTTTTCACTTATTTTTGGTTTGTTGTTTTTCCAGCTTCCTTCTTTTGTACAATTGCAATGATCAGGATCGCACCAAGGATCGATGGCTGATTCAGTAAATGTGCAGCAGTGTGCATGCATTGGCTGGTGTTGTAAATGTTCCCTGCTAGCCCTGACCTTCTGTTAAGGCAGACCTCAAAGTGAGCATCATTTGGTAGGTGTAAGCCTAGCATTAGTAGCCTGCTATGGCAGACTGTATCATGCAGAGTGATGAAGTAATGGAGCTGATATACAGGATGAGATGGAGATATCACAGTCACAGCCACAGTTAATCATCTCACCACAGACTGCAGTGATAACCCAGGTGGAGGAGGCTGGCATGGACCACAGGCTCCACCATGCTGTGCTCCACACTAACAGTTACATCTGGTCATAATGACAATACAACATGTGTGCAATGTTAGTCTAGCATGTGGCAGTGTTTAACTAGAAGGTGGGGCTCAGCAGTTACAGGATTAGATTGTTAATGGAAGGGACCAGGGTTGGAGTTCACCTTGATGCCGTTTCGAAGCATAGGCGACTTTGTTCACTCTACTTTGCCTGTCACGCAGGCCTTGACGTTACATTCTGTGCTAGGAGCGTTGCGCTCCTAAAGTGAAATATTTAGGAGCAAAATATATTTTTAGGAGCACACATGCATTGACTAATTAAATTGCAAAACTATACATGTCTTGGCATTTTATTGAACACAATTTTATATACCAAATATTTAACACTACGTACAGCATTCTGAATTATCATCTTTGCTACTATACATAATGTTTTGTTTGTAACAAATTCCACCTACAGTTATGTAATAGAACCTAGCCATGCATGCCACCCGGTAATTGTTTTGATATTTATATATACAACCATAACAATGACTTAAGCAATTGAATGATTTTACATTATACATATTTATTTTGACTGTGTGTACATGTATATCCATACCGTCTTAACACAAGGAGCATTATCCCCTGTATATTCTGACAGGCATTATATTGAATTTTGCTTAGTCACACACTATTTCAGTTTAAACTTCAAACAAACAAAAAACAGCTACAGTGTAGTTGGTTAAGAGTTTCCCCTTTCTGCTGGTTGCCCAAATCACCAAGTGATACAAGGGTGGACAGTACAAGGATGCCTGGATAGGACTATGAACTCAACATAGCCTTAGGCAAAAAGACATCAGTCACTTGCTACAATTTAAAATTTTTAAATGTCATCATTCACAATTTGTTTGATGGCTAATACCTTTAAAATATATTAACACAATGGCCCAAATGGTCAGTGGCCTGTCAGGGCAGTAATTAATGGACAAAGTTCTAAGTTGCACATTGGGACTAAAGCCATTTACCTAGTCGCAGGCGTAATATTATACTCCCATGAGCTACTAGGTAGTGGCAACTTCCAAGTCCTGCTGTGTCTGTTGGAAGATATATTAAAACTATTAGTTGCAACTTCCTGGTGCCAGGGAAAGTGACCGATCTCACATGGGAATGGGGCGCAGCGGTGGAGTGGTTATAGAGCTTTGGACTCTCAGTTTGAGAAAACTTGGGTTTGAATCCTCTTCTGCCGCTTTGAACCTTGGGCAAGTGTTTTTACTTCACGTATGCTTCTATAAATGAGTATGTGGCAATAGAGAGTGGTGGATATTTTAGTATGAACAGTCTTCACACAGTAACGCAGTGTGGCTGAATACTTCCCCCAGCAGTCAAGACAGTGTTTCACTGAACACTTCTGCCAAGCAGTGAAGAGAAAAGCACGTTGAGCACGCCTAAGGATTGGATACAACACTGTAAACAAACATACCTTATACATTGGTAACTTGCAGTGGCCCAACCTCCCACAAGCTAGTGAAGGCAGATACGTCTTGATGAAGGTGCCTAACTACTTCCCATGAGGACAGCACTGAATAACTTAGAAGATGTGTTATTGTGCTCCCTAAATGAGCAACCCACAGGCCTGGGCTGGGCATCCATCAGAGCTGAGCCATGACTGATAGTTCTCTAATGGTCCACAGCCACCATGGTAATGTCCTGCAGTTGCCTTGAGTTATGTGAACCAAGTCTGAGGATATTACATAGGTGGGATAGCAGGCGAAGGCTACTTAAGCTGATCCCATCAGCCAGTGAGTGTGTTACTGTTACTGGTGGTTTAAAAGTCACATTATTGACACATCTGTCTTAATCCGTGTACATTTATTGCTCAATAACTTGAAGGTAGATGTCCATTATTGTTATTAGGAAGAATTTATAAAGCATCATGTCTCCAGGTTAAAAACCTGCTCAAAGGCGCTAACAATATAAAACAAGTAAATAAATATATACACATATATATTATAAGCTAAATGAATAAGTTAAATAATAGGTTAAATCAATCAGTTAATTCAATATAATAAATAAATTGAATACAATACTAAATTGAATTGGTAAATTAGATATGCATAACATAGCCAAATTTTAAACAAATTAAAACTATGGTGGTAGGTAGGAGGTAGGTTGTTCCACAATGTCGGTCCTGCCACCGAGAAGGACCACCGACCATACCGCTCAAGGTGGTACCATGGTACTGTCAATAGACCTTGACCGGCGGATCTCAATGATCCGGTCAGTGAGTACGGTGTCACCAGTGACGTCAGATACTCTGGGCCGAGGTGGTGAACAACGATACACAAGTAGGAGAATCTTGAATTTGATTCACTGGCGAACTGGCAACCAATGGAGATTGAACAGAACTGATGTGATATGATCTCTTCGGCGGGTCCCAGTAATGAACCGCGGGTCCCAGTAATGAACCGCGGGTCCCAGTAATGAACCGCGCTGCAAAATTCTGGCGTTCTGCAGCTTATGCAGCAGTGTCTCAGACAACCATAAAGTATCACATTGCTGTAATCAACGCGAGACATAACTAAGGCCATCTCTCATTTATTAACACTAACAAAAATGCTCATCCTCCGCTTAGCACTATATACACAGACTCACTGTAAAAGTAAGTTTTGCCTAGAAAAAAGTGACAGAATGTAAAGTCACAGTATCATTTCATGCAAAGATTAAATATTAAACAGAAAGGACTCACCATTATTCGTTAATAATTGAAAACCATTAAAGTTAGATGATTAAGACTAATATTCCAAAGAAACAATGACATTGTCTTGTACATTTTTGTTGACATTCGTGCACAAGCGAGATGTTTAATTGAATTTTTATCAACATTATGTTCTGAATGTTTGTATCTTTAATTCTGACGAATAAGACAAATATTCACCTAAATGTATTTAATATTTCAACCTATACTGTATATACAATGACCAATCATATTTGGAGGTGTGACTTGTCCTGTGTCATCATTTCCTGTGATGTTTCCAGTGACTTTATTTCTTATATTTGCACTTATAAACATTGACCTGCAGTGTATGACTGCATACATCAGCCTGGCACTCACTTCCCCACTACTTATAAACATTGACCTGCAGTGTATGACTGCATACATCAGCCTGGCACTCACTCCCCCACTACTTATAAACATTGACTTGCAGTGTGTGACTGCATACATCAGCCTGGCACTCACTTCCCCACTACTTATAAACACTGACCTGCAATGTGTGACTGCATACATCAGCCTGGCACTCACTCCCCCTATACTTATAAACATTGACCTGCAGTGTGTGACTGCATACATCAGCCTGGCACTCACTTCCCCACTACTTATAAACATTGACCTGCAGTGTGTGACTGCATACATCAGCCTGGCACTCACTCCCCCACTACTTATAAACATTGACCTGCAGTGTGTGACTGCATACGTCAGCCTGGCACTCACTCCCCCACTACTTATAAACATTGACCTGCAGTGTGTGACTGCATACTTCAGCCTGGCACTCACTCCCCCACTACTTATAAACACTGACCTGCAGTGTGTGACTGCATACATCAGCCTGGCACTCATTTCCCCACTACTTATAAACAATGACCTGCAGTGTGTGACTGCATACGTCAGCCTGGCACTCACTCCCCCACTACTTATAAACACTGACCTGCAGTGTGTGACTGCATACATCAGCCTGGCACTCATTTCCCCACTACTTATAAACAATGACCTGCAGTGTGTGACTGCATACGTCAGCCTGGCACTCACTCCCCCACTACTTATAAACAATGACCTGCAGTGTGTGACTGCATACATCAGCCTGGCACTCACTCCCCCACTGCTTATAAACAATGACCTGCAGTGTGTGACTGCATACGTCAGCCTGGCACTCACTCCCCCACTACTTATAAACAATGACCTGCAGTGTGTGACTGCATACTTCAGCCTGGCACTCACTCCCCCACTACTTATAAACAATGACCTGCAGTGTGTGACTGCATACGTCAGCCTGGCACTCACTCCCCCACTACTTATAAACACTGACCTGCAGTGTGTGACTGCATACGTCAGCCTGGCACTCACTCCCCCACTACTTATAAACAATGACCTGCAGTGTGTGACTGCATACGTTAGCCTGGCACTCACTCCCCCACTACTTATAAACAATGACCTGCAGTGTGTGACTGCATACGTCAGCCTGGCACTCACTCCCCCACTACTTATAAACAATGACCTGCAGTGTGTGACTGCATACTTCAGCCTGGCACTCACTCCCCCACTACTTATAAACAATGACCTGCAGTGTGTGACTGCATACGTCAGCCTGGCACTCACTCCCCCACTACTTATAAACACTGACCTGCAGTGTGTGACTGCATACGTCAGCCTGGCACTCACTCCCCCACTACTTATAAACACTGACCTGCAGTGTGTGACTGCATACATCAGCCTGGCACTCACTCCCCCACTACTTATAAACAATGACCTGCAGTGTGTGACTGCATACGTCAGCCTGGCACTCACTCCCCCACTACTTATAAACACTGACCTGCAGTGTGTGACTGCATACGTCAGCCTGGCACTCACTCCCCCACTACTTATAAACATTGACTTGCAGTGTGTGACTGCATACATCAGCCTGGCACTCACTTCCCCACTACTTATAAACAATGACCTGCAGTGTGTGACTGCATAAGTCAGCCTGGCACTCACTTCCCCACTACTTATAAACAATGACCAGCAGTGTGTGACTGCATATGTCAGCCTGGCACTCACTCCCCCACTACTTATAAACACTGACCTGCAGTGTGTGACTGCATACATCAGCCTGGCACTCACTCCCCCCACTGATAGGGGCTCAGCCTTCTTGCTCCATTATGGTTACCTGTTCTATTTACATCTGTGATATCAGCAAACATTCAGCATGTGCTTATGTGTGTGAGGTATACAGCGTACCCCTATTGTTGCCATGGCAACTGTTCCCAGCATGCTCTGCTCGTCACATGGATGACTGTGTATAGGGGGAAGGTGAGAGCAGCCTGAATGGACAGAGAGAGGGGTCCTCTCATTAGTCTACTGATCCCCAAGACAGGGAATCACCTGTCACACACCTGCACTTTATACAGCAATCAGTGTGTGAGTGTACACACGTCTCATCAACTGGGACAGGGGCTAAAAACTTCCTATAGAGACCGTCAACCAACTTCCTATAGAGACTGTCATGACGCTTTGCAGTCTGTCACGACCCCTGTCACAAGCTCTGGCATGACTTTTGTCACAAGTTCTGTCACAACTTCTGTCACAAGACTCACAACCTCTGTCACAAGCTCTGTCATGTCCTATGGTTACACTACTCAAGCTGTGTCATGACATCTGTCATGACCTCAGTCACCAGCATTGTTACAATTCACAACACTATAATTTGTTAAATTGTTGTTATAACAGACCACATTTCATCTTTGGAAAGATGCCCTAAATGCAACTTATAATTACACGTGAATTATATGAATCAACAAACTTGAATATCCTTTAAAAGAGTTGTAAAGTAAATTTCATTCACCTCGCTTTGTCTGTGCTTTTTGGATAAGAAACTATATTAAAAGCCACTGGTCCAAATGTCAGGGGAGTAAAAAAATCAAATAAAAAAGTCGGTATAATTATGTATAACCAGTATTGGGCTCAGGATATTCTAAAAAACTGAGCTTACAAACCTTGCAGATGCAAAACTTACAACCAGAAGACGCAATGAACTGCCGTGTGCAAGAAAGGCAATATTTCTATCCCATTGTCAGGCGTGCAACAACATGTGTAGTATTGTGTACCCAGCATACCCACATGTTTAACACTGACCCACAGGTAGACATGATATATGGAACAGGTGTCTGCCAATATTGTGATAGTGCTACATGTTTGCAAAAGCCAGGTGATATGGTGGCTGATAACCTAGTCAGGATATGAGTATCACTACCCTTAGTTAGACCATGTGGTTGATTGCTACAGTAAGGAGATACTTCCTGGCCCAACTTCCCCTACCAGTTAGTGCAGTCAATCTACTGGGCTGGTATGCTGCTGGTGATGATGGGAAAACCGTTTTTACTGTGGTAAAAACCATCACTGCAAAACCTGGATTCTCCTGCCCAAAGTGACAAAAAACAACAAAAACCTTTACAATGCTTATCATTTTTATCGTTATTGTGTTTTTTCTCACCAAATGTGAGAAGGAAACACTACGTAGGCAACACAGATATTGCAATTATGGTTTACAGAGAAAGTATTGGAAAAACATAGATACTATTATATAAGTACAAATGTCTGCAATGAAGATTAGTAGTTTAGCTTTCCCACTTAAGAGAGACAAGAGCTTTCCTTTTCAGAAACCACTGTTCATGAATTAGGAACTGTCATCAAATCTGACCTACTGCACACATTTTGTGTACATATCCTGCCTACTAAAACACATGCTATTTATTCTGTCAGTCCAAAGTCTGTCTGTAGTCAATACTTTCTAAGGCTGCCAGACTTTTGTATCTCAGTACACACTATTACACACTACTACTACACACACACATTATTATATCCCTGTGCACTAGCTTACATCCACCCAAAGTGCAACAAACTACTAGTTTACAGTGGCGTCATCTGGAGAACTGATCACCACTCAATTATCTCACGTAGGAGAATGACACTCTATAAAAGCTTAGCATAAGAATATCAAAAACACATAATTAAATAACTCTAAATAACTACCAATGTGTTGTCTGAAATACATCGCCAGTTGGTAGATCAGTGAATTTTTTCGAAGAATTGAATGCACATAGAAAGATATGAATGGACCTAGGCACCTCAGAGGAGATGCACTTGGACACTTACATTTAACCAAATTTAGTATATAAATGTACAGATGGTATCGCTATGTACAGAAAGCAGCAAAGACAGACAGTGATCTGTGACAGGGTGACCAAGATGATCAGGCTGGATGAGTAGTGACCAGTTGACAGAGGTAACACACTTAACTGTCACACCCCAGTTAATGCCTCTTCATGGCCACTGCATCCATCAGATTAACTGATAAGATACGGCCCAACATATAGATGACCACTGTCCAGTCTTTGTATAGTCCCAATCCCAAGCAGCTATATACAGGACCTCCTGTCTCCCTGGTGTCCAAGTGTAATCACGGCCTGCCTACACTCACTTGAAAAGGTAAGTTCTTAAAGGTAAGTTCTTATATAGCACAGTATCCAGTCTTTAGTGCTTTACACTATACTCCCTGCCAGACCTGTTCAGTCAGACCATCTCGACTTCTCCAGGAAGCATTCAGCCATGCTGCATTTAATGCACAAGGACTATTCATACACAAATAAATATCCACCACTGTCTATAGCCAGGTACTCATTCATACAGTTGATTGAACAGGAGCAACGTAAAGTGAATGAACTTGCCCAAGGTTCGACACCGCAGCACAGGATTCGAACCCGGGTCCTCTCGACTGAAAGTCCGGTGCTCTAACCACTGTGCTCTACGACAAAGCCTTATTCAACCAACCAGCCATTACCTGCTTACTGCAATGTCACTGCCATGGTACTTGTCACTGCCATGGTACTTGTCACTGCCATGGTACTTGTCACTGCCAGGATACCTGTCACTGCTGTATCTGACATCCTCTCAACACAGGCACCAAGTGCAGCCATCCTGCCAGTAAGGACCCAAACTCTGACAGCAGGTAAGTTGTTCCTGCCCCGCTCTAGGTTAAAGCAGCTACTGAGTCTCCACTCTGACAGAGAGGGGATAGAGTACAAGCTGGGCCAGGCAGGAAGCAATAAAAGCCACTGTGCAAATATACAGCCACAGTAAACTGTGTGTGTGCAGTTGGAGATGTGTGCACAGGCCACTGCTGTATTACTCACTAGTGTGGTCTGCCCTAGTGCTGCCCTAGTGCTGCCCTCCACTTCCTCTCAGGCTAGATGTGGGTAAACACACCCACACAGTACACACTGTCCTAGAGTGTCCGCTGGTCAACATGGATCCATGTAGAACACATAATCATGGCCAACAGCTGCTGTGGTAATTTGCTCTGACTATGTAGGTCCTGTTTCAATGGTGTAGGCCCTGTTCCAACTATGTAGGCCCTACTCCAATCCAAACTATATAGCCCTGCAACACTGTGTAGGCCTGCTCCAACTTTATAGGCCCTACACCAACTGTGTAGGCTCTACTCTGTGTAGGCCCTGCTCCAACTGTGTAGGTCTTCTCCAATTGTGTAGGCCCTGCTCCAATTGCATAAATTTTTGCTCCAACTGTGTAAGCCCTTCTCCAACTGTGTAGGCCCTACTCCAACAGTGTAAGCCCTGCTCCAACTGTGTAGGCCCTACTCCAGCTGTGGAAGCCCTACTCCAACTGTGTAATCCCTGTACCAACTCTTCTACAAATGTGTTACCTGCCCTGACTAACAGAACCAATAGGGCAACATTCTGACTGCAATGTCCAGTCATAGATGATGATGTCTTCAAGATGTGGAAGTCCCGCTGGACTAAGATTTCAACATAAAACCAGTCTCTGAGAAGAAAGAGTTGCCAGTTTTGCTGAATCACTCTTAGAAGTGCCCAGGATGTGGGCCTGAACACTGCACTGGCGTAGGAGATGAGTGGCTAAACCATATAAGACCTGAGTATGTGCACAGCAGCAGAAACCATAACTGAGCACATGATTATCAGGACACTGCCCCCAGTGCACCCAACAATTACATTATATCAAAGGCTGGATTCAAAATGAAATCATGCACAACGATGAAGTATCTGAAAGGATGACGACCATGGTTAGTATCGAGCGATCGGGGAGAGACAGCGATGAAGAAAAAGAGGTTCTTTGTCTCGCGGGCATCGTTAAATCTGCCCCTTTATGTGCTACTCTGTCAGATGGCAATTCCATTAAAGGTCCACTGATTGCTCACCGGGCAAACATCGACTGAGCAAATGTTGGTCTGTCAAGTCTTTGTTTGGCAAATGTCCTCCACTCACGCTACAAGCCTGCACTAACGAAACTAAAACACTCAAGATCCCTTCCAGGTCGGCTTTATGATCACATTATTGGTGGCTTTACTGGCTCGCAAGAGGAAGTGTGGTACTAAACACAGCCAGGGGGATCTCTCTGAGGACACTCAAGGCATACTGCAGCTACACATGCACGCAAACACAGCTACACATGCAAGTATACACATCTACAGCTACACATGCATGTAAACACATCTACACATGCACACAAACACATCTACAAGTGCACGCAAACACATCTAAACGTGTATATAAACACATCTACACACGCATGCAAACACATCTACACATGCACACAAACACATCTACACATGCACGCAAACACATCTACACATGCATGCAAACACATCTAAACGTGTATACAAACATATTTACACAAGCACGCAAACACATCTACACATGCACACAAACACATCTACACATGTAAGTAAACACATGTACATATGCACAAACACATTTACATGTGTAAGAAAACACATATACACATGCACACAAAGACATCTACACATGCAAACAAAAACGTCTACACTTGCAAACAAACATCTACAGATGCAAACACACCTACAGCTACACATGTACGCAAACACACCTACTCATGCACACAAACACTGCTACACATGCACGTAAACACATCTACACATGCACACAAACATATACATGCACACAAACACATCTACACATGCACGCAAACACATCTACACATGAACACAAACACATCTACACATGCACACAAACATATCTACACATGCACACAAACATATCTACACATGCACGCAAACACAATCTACACATGGACGTAGACACATCTGTAGCTACTTACACACAAACACATCTATTGTTTAAATGCAAGTAAACACATCTATAGTTACTCACACATAAACACATCCATACATGCACACAAACACACCTATTCACAGTCTATGCAGACATCTATGCAGTGATGCAAACACATCTTATTCTATATTACATGCACACAAACACATCTACATAGGGACACAAACACAGGTCTACAACATGCACACAAACGCCCATCTGGTCATACACCCTGTGTAATTGAAATTGGTTTATTTGGCATGTGTAGGCTTTCACATTCACCAGGTATCTTACAGCCGTCCATAAGAACTATAACATGGGTTGGCTAATGGCTATACACTGGTAACCTGACTTGATACCCTCAGTAATTGCTGGCCTTCTAGCTATGTTACTGGGTAATTACCTTTGAATGAGAGCAGGGTCATACCTATCATAGAACCCCTCTGACATGGTCATCTGAAGCGCAGTTGTTGCATTGAATAAGCCAAAGGGTAACCTATTCCACTGGTCCTGGCTCTGTTGTGTAATAAAAAACTTCTGATATTTTGTGCCGGAAAGAAGCAGGGGATGACCCAACCATGATGCTAAATCACGCATGGCAGAGTAACTTTCTATGGCCTCCCCAATGGCGTCCCAGTCATCAACTTGCCCAGACAGAGGAAGGCTAGTGTGCTCAGACATTGCATTTACCTTAACCAATTGCAAATCAAAACACAGCATCTCCTGGCTTTTCCAGCATTACGTCTGGTGATCCACCATTCTGGCATGTAGGACTGAAGTAATCTGTGTTCTAAAAGTTCCTAAAATTGCTTCAGATATCTTATCTTGTCACATTCTCGGAAATGTTTGATTTCTGGAAAACATTCCAATTCTGGGAAACATTCGATACGAATGCTGAGGTAGAGGGTGTGTTTTACCCATGATACTTCAATGGTGAATCAGTTTTGCCCAACCTCTGCATGTTTAGTACAACACTGGCAGTGGGCGATAGAAGCATATCGCAAACATCCCCTTTCAAAAAGGCTTCATAAGTTTAGATATATTTTCTCTGAACATTGATGATAAACCATGTAAATCCCAAATGCAAACATTACATGAGTGGGACTGTGCAGACAGCAATGGGTTTACTGACGGGTAGAAACACTGACAGAAGAATGCCAAATAAAGTCACTGGTAAAAACAAAAGTCATGCAATAGATACCACGCATGGATAAATGATATGTTGCGGACTCACCGACTCTGAAAAAACCATCATCGCTGATATCCAGTTGGGGATTGTCAATTACGCAACAGACACAGATACAATCTGAAAGCCCATCTATACACTGATTATTATAAAACACCCCTGGCTAAAAACACTGGTTCAGTTGTTTCCTGCTTAAATATATTATATACTAGGCGGCAATTTGCAATCACATGACCAGTGTTTTTTAAGGTTTTGCTCACATGGGTAGTGCAAACTTTCATATGGGCAGACACCATGTTCACTATCAAACAAGGAATGAAACAACTCACTTGGAATCTTCACTAAAACTGTTCGTAAGCAGGTGATGCAAACATTACTATGCCAAAATGGTGATGGCAAATTGTTGTCTTATTATGATACCTCCTTCTTTTTGCGATTTGATGTTGATCAGGTTATAAATGTGAGCAGTGAAAATCAATGGCTAGCATACTGCTGCTATACAGCCAAATACAAAGTTGGACGTTAATGGCCATCACATGTGCATGAGACATTAAAACGCTACATGCGACTACACATGTAATTCAATTAAAAACAGCAAATTACGGTTGTTGGGCACTACAATAATCTGTACTGCGATCTGGTGAAATTAAAATGTTACATCCCACACACCTGTGTCAGGTAGAACTGCCCTCCTAACCACCAGTTCAGTTATAGATGTATACCACATGAAAGCTGAATTACAAGCTGCTATTTATAACACAGTGTACTGGTTACTGCTGAACTGGAGAACGATTAAAGCGTAGACTTATCCAACTTACCATATCCTACTTTACGCCGCCAACTCCACCATGCTACATCCACAAGTTCCACTAACGACTGCTGACACAAGCTGATCGTATCTCTTTATAAAGTATCGCTACTATTGATTTTGGAATTTTATACATTTGCTTTCTGAGTAGCAATATTGCAATCTGTTCCCATCCATGCAGTCCAGGCCTGCCACTACACTGTAGTCAGGCCTACGGTTCAGCTGCCCTAGCTTCCAGCACAGCAGCCAATAACTGAGTAGTCACGCTGATTAAAAACCATAATTCTCTCTAATGTCAAGTAATGACCTATCCTTAATGCTCATATCAAATATCTATAAAACGTGGAGTGATGTTCCAGTGGAGCAGCTAATGCATGAGAGCTAGGAGAGAGAGAGGGAGGGAGAGTGAGAGCTAGGAGAGAGAGAGAGAGAGAGCTAGGAGAGAGAGAGAGAGAGAGCTAGGAGAGAGAGAGAGAGAGAGAGAGAGAGAGAGAGAGAGAGAGAGAGAGAGAGAGAGAGAGAGAGAGAGAGAGAGAGAGAGAGAGCTGGCGAGACATGCAACTCACTCTGCCTTCATTCACTCACATTGTGTATAAATACACGCATACACGCACACGAATACGCATGCACACACACATATAAACAATCACACTTTAAATTTTCTTATGCCAGTCAAGCCTTCATCACAGTATTTCCTTAATAAGATTACAGGTTATTATGAGTTATTTTTGTAACCTAGGTAAGTCATAAATGATATGTCATTTGTTCAAGTTCAGTTTTTTATCTACTTCTATATATATAATAGGTGCAACTATATATGTGTAACTACGTCTAAAGTCATATGTGACCCATTTCCTATTCATTCATACTGGCAACTATAAGTTGTAACACCAGTGATTTATAGAACTGCTCACACCCATCATGCCCCTTCCTTCCTGTCCCTTTTTTTAACTGCCAACCCCCTTCCTTACACTCCAACTCCCTTCTTCACACAACCAACCCCTTTCCAACCCCCTTCCTTACCTACCAACCCCTTTTCCGACTTCTTTCCTTACCTGTCAACCTATTTTTTTACTAGCCAACACCTTTACAACACCCTTCCCTACTTACCAACCCTCTTTTTACCAGCCAACCCCTCTCCTTAACCTGTCAACCACCTCCTTTACCAGCTAACCTAATTTCTTACCTGCTAGGCTGCCAACCCCTTTCTTTACCAGCCAATCCCCTTACAACCTCCCATCCTTCCCTGACAATACCTGTCTCCTTAACGCCTTCCCTTCCACTCTGTAAACCCTTCCTTACCTGTATCCTGCCTGTGCTTGCATCCAATGTGGAATGAGCTATGATAGGAGTGTGAGCTCCCAGCCCCAGCCAGGCACTAGTCTTATTTACCTAGCCATGCCACTGTGAACATGTGGCATGTGGCCACGCCCTGGGGCCACAGCAAGATGGATGGACCTCCCCTCCCACCCCACCCCCACACCACACTAATGTGATCATTGAGACAGTAGCTTTACACTGGCTGTCAGTGGCAGTCAGGTCAATGCAGAGAGGGCACCACAGCACCACAAACAGAGCACCATTAGCACCATAGAGAGGGCAGTCTGCACCACAGAGCAACACAAATAGCCAAAACTAGTCTCTGTGCAATCTTTGCTTACTACAAACATGATGACATTGCAAATATAACATCTATAATTATTGTCTCTTAGACTCTCTTCAAATAACGGAGGGTTAGCCACAGTCACACTGATTAAAAGTAATAACATTTGTACCTTTTACATTTTTAATAGCATTAATTATGGGACAAAAGTTATTGTTTTATTTGAGATAAAAATACTTTAAGTAAGGTTTTGCATATAAAAGTTACTTGCAAAGTAATACAAATGTTTTCATTATACATTACTCTGTTATTAATTAATAAGTTCTAGATTGTATACACTGATGATCTCAAGAGCTTTAGCTCCATGTGCAGTCTGTATAAGTACTCTGATGACTCTGCTTTACCAGATTTCTCAAATTCAGACAGTCATTTTAAGCAGCAGGTCACTGAAGTGACAAGATGGTGTAAGGACAACTACTTAGACTTGAATGGGGAGAAGACCAGGGAGATGGGAGTAGACTTTAGAAGGAAGGGGTGTGTGAGCGAGCTTGGTACTGACGGTGTGACAAGACCAGGGAGATGGCAGTAGACTTTAGAAGGAAGGGGTGTGTGAGTGAGCTTGTTATTGAGGGTGTGACAAGACCAGGGAGATGGCAGTAGACTTTAGAAGGAAGGGGTGTGTGAGTAAGTTTGTCATTGAGGGTGTGACAAGACCAGGGAGATGGCAGTAGACTTTAGAAGGAAGGGGTGTGTGAGTAAGTTTGTTATTGAGGGTGTGACAAGACCAGGGAGATGGCAGTAGACTTTAGAAGGAAGGGGTGTGTGAGAGTGTGAAGTGGAGAGAGTGAATGAATATAAATATCTAGGCACTGTTTTGGATAATAAACCCACTTTTGAATCCAACACCAACTGCACTGTAAAGAAATGTCATCAGAGAATGTTCTGCATGTTCAGACTGAGGTCCTTTGGTGAGAGTCCTGAGACTGCAGATGTTCTATCATAGTTTTATCGAATATGTTTTGACATCTTCTTCTGTGTGCTGGTTTGGCACTTTAAGTGTGAAGACTAGAGGCAGGTTGGACAGTATTGTTAATAGGGGAAGTAAGGTTGTAGGAGTGAGACAGTCTTGACTGAATCAGCTGTATGAGACAATAGCTATGAGAAAGGTTTGCAAATCATGAGTGACTTTTGTCACATCCTGTCACAATACTGCCATCGGGCAGGAGACTTAGAGCTTTATTTGCAAAGAAGGTGAAAACATTGAGCAGTTTTGTTCCCATGTCAATCAAGTTTATAAATAAATCCTAAATGTTATTTCTAACTGAACCATTTTATGATTTTAGTGGGTTTATAATTTGAGAATATTGTGCTGTATCTACTTCTTGACTGTGACAGATACTGACTGTGATAACATGGTGTTTTAAAAATTGATATTTATTTTATAACTGTCTCTGAAATGTAAGAAATATGTATCCTCCTTGTCACCACCTCCATTACCAGTGTATGGGTAAGGGGGGTGAATGTGAGGGAATATGAGTTATATTTATTTTACTGTGACTGCCTGTCTATGTTTTATGCACTTTTTATGTATTAACCAACCACAAAACAAAGTTCTCTTTTGAGAAATTCAATAAAGTATCTTGTATAAAGCAATATTCTTTGTATATCCAGTGTCCAGCTGTCATATTTACCTGATAAATGCAGAGTAGTAATACATGGCTAAAGACACTGTTAGAAAATATGTGTATCCAAAATAACTTGGCTAGAGACAAGACAGGGGCTGAGCCGTCCCTCAATCTGCAGGATTAAACATGTATATCAATCAAAGCTACATAGAAAACATGCCTGGAGTGAGCCAGACTGTGTGATTGATCTTAGTGAGGATGGCTTGGGGCATGGAGTACTACCACAGGCACTATTGACTGACATGTGTCAATCACAACACATCAGATTGCACTGATTGGCCATAAGGACTAGTGCTCTGAAAATGATACTGTTTTAGTTATCTATTTTACATGGCATGTTCAGTATTATTATTATTTACAACCAATGTTCACTTATATTTATTATCTATCATATTTTATTTAACTGCTTAAGTCATTTATCACAATTATTTGTTCCACATAATTTCTAATGTTTTTTTTAATTAATTCTAAACATTTTATATGTGTTATTTTTACACTCACGAATAACCATGATTTGCATTGTATAAAAGTTGTGATTATTATATAATTATTATGTGAGAAGGTGTGTCGTTTGGCTTCTAATATCTCCAACCTCCCTTTACCCCTCCCCCAACCCTCATACACCTGACAAGAAATCATGTAAAAGCTACATGAAGTGTCAGACACTGTCAGTTGCAATGGCAACAAGAAAATAAATAAATCTGCTAAAATAATTAACCGACTTGGCTACAGCAACTGCAATGCGAAACACTACGATCTGTGTACCAATAAGTAAGTAAGACATCAAAGACAATAATCATAAATAGAAATAATAATAAAATGCAATATTTCTAGAGCACCGTAATGATTGAGTGCTATAAGATGCTTCAAAATCATCTTACATATCATAATAAAATAATACAATTTTTGCGTCAATTAACCCAAATAAAACCTCTCAGTTTTGCATGTAACCAGAGACACCTTGGGGAGAGACACTACAAACTAACAATGCCAGACACACTTGTGGAATAACAAGAGTAGGACGTTGAGACAGTACACAAGTGAAACAGAACAAGTCTCGCCTGGGGTGGACATACAAGATCTAGTTGAGACTGCAGGTGTAACACAAGTATGTGGGCACCTGCAACACTACACAGGCAGTCATCAAGTGTGATTAATGACTCTGATTAGTTTGCCCAGCTCCACATGGGGGTCACTACCACTAAATCTATCAACACACAAACACATTAGCTTGTAGCAGAGTCTGAGTGAGTAACAGTCCAAGGCACTGGCACACCTACATTATGTCCCACCTTGCACACAGACCCCCCCCCCCCTCCCTCTAGGGTACACTTCTGTCACAGGGGAACTGTCTATTTTTAACCACACTCAATGGAGACAACTGTCTCCATAGATGGCCTCTGCAAGTGTTAATTTGGGTGCAGAGCAGATACAGAGTAATGGTTGTGTAAATACTTCCTTTGGTGTTCTGTAGGGGCTCATAAGATACCCCCATCAGTGACCTATATAGAATGTAGGAAGGGGCAGCCACAATGGGAGCCCAAGCTAAATCTCCTGTTAGATTTCAATGCTCAAATGTAGTGGTAGAAAAGGTTAAGCAAGAAAACTTATCAAAACATTAGCAAAGAAAGATATTGCAGAATGCATGACCCCCTGACAAAAATATGTCACTATGTTCAATCAACAAAAACAGTCTCTTGTGCCAGACATCACCCTCTTTGATGAACAAAACAAATGGAATAGTTTAACAAGATTGCAACCCAGAACAAAAAATCCCAGATAGCAAGTGAATAAGGAATTTTGTAAGGATGCATTTGATTTATTGAGAGTCTACCATATATGATAATTGGTAATTGGAAAGAAACAGGAAACAACTTACAGAAAAAAAATGAGTCCTTTGGACTACATTGTGAGTTTGTAATTATTAATGAAATGTTTTTTGGTGAATCTCAGAACTCAGAATCAATTTATTTTACCCATACATACGATACATATACAACGAATAACGTATGTAATAGATAAGGTTGGGAGATTCCTATTAAGATATATAATATCGCTAGCACAGACGCCACCCCAGAATCAAAGTTACAGATTATTAATGGTTATGATGGAAGTAAAATGTTGACATGTTTAGTGGAGACTAGATCCATGCCAGTGAAGATACACCTGGAAATAAAGTATTAGAGTAGACCATTTCGTGAAGATTGTATATATTAGTTAATGTGTTATTAAAAATACTGTAGAATTGTATCCCAATACCCTGCTATTTAGGCCGATTTCCAGTGGTTGTAGAAACCTTGCAGGAGAGTTGGTGAGCTGCAATCTTGCATGTAGTACAGTTAAAGGTTGTTTAAGAAAATGTCCACACATGTTTGACACTGGGACAATGGCTGAGGCTAGTCCAATACAGAGGCTTACAGCATAATCTCTGACACCCAGGCCACTCCACTCAGCCACCACAGTGATCAGAGATAGGGCAAAGTCCACTATCCAGTTATAAATAGAGATCAGTGCAGGAGGCTTACCGCAGTAGGAAATAGTAGGACAAATTTGCATTTTGGGAGGCCCTGAGGTGCCCTTAGAATGATTCCATCAAATACAGACTTCTTGGGTACAGTGGCACTAACACATGAAATGTCTATACAAAATTAGAGAAAAAGTTGCTGAACGTTTTCTGAGATATGGCAAGTAACGGCACACGGTGGACGCGGAGTGATGGCATAAGTCCATTGGACCTTCGGCCCAAAGAACTAAAAATGCATATTTTGCTAGGAAAAACAATGGAAAGCAATAACAAATTATCAAGAAAAAACTGCAAAAATAAAATGACACATTTGCTATATTTTACTATAATATAGTGTATATTATACACATTTTAATACTATATTTATAATATTGAATTTCTTAATCACTTTTCCATTTATTCACAGCACTTTTAACTTTTCATCAGGGTTAACAAATGTTTTCTTTCTCAGTTTGTGCAGCAGTGTTCACCTTTCCATCAGGTATGTTTATTAATCCAAGTGTGACCACTTTTTATCAATGATGTATGCATGTTGTGCCACTATCAAAACACACTATTGTAACACAACACACTTTTACTATGTCCAAATAGTAATAATAATCAAAATAACCATACTTTTGTGTTATGTTGTTTCTGTTACTAAACTTCCTTAGTTTTACCTATTATTTTCTTTACTATAACCAACATAATTGTACGAAAGGTTTCGCGGCAAAAGGCAATAAATGCAAATTCAAGCGATCGCTATGATTTTGTATTCTTGATATTCCAATATCATGTACAGGTGTTCATTTACGATCCGATGACGAAGCACAGAAGTGGATTTTTGCCAAAAAACAAAATATATATATCATGATTTGGTCTGAAACCCGTCACATCTATATCTATGAATGTGATCAATGAAATGCAAAACCAAAGAGTGGACACTGACCTCTGTAGTCATTGTTGGGCTGACCGGCGGGTAGGTGGGACTTGATGGCGTGGTTAAGGCCTTGGTAGAGTAGGTCTCTTGAGCCCTCCGACATGTTGTAGCTCACCTCGTACGACAGTGGCATCTCCTGGTGGACAGACACAACATCACCGTAGAAACACAGGCGGGGACAGACCAACAATTTAACTCAACACTGCTGGTGATTTTTTTTTTTTTTTTCCTAAGTGTCTGGCACCAGTGGCGGATACAGAGAGGGTGGGCTAAGCTGGAACGTCAGCAGAACTCCGCTGTCGGCTACTGACATTGGAAGATAGGGGGAGCTGTTGACATTTTTTGTCGCAACGTTCACAATTTCCAAAGGTCTACGGGGGGTCACATGCCCCCTGGCCCCCCTAGAACAACCTATGGGCACCTAGTTAAAATCGCTTTGTAACTTGTTGAAGGGTATTTTTTCTAACTTAAGGGGACAGATCATTATTCTACGTGTGTGGAACAACACTAGGACCAGATGTTGTCAAGTTGAGGTTACTAGGCTGTGTCTTGGACAACTCGTGAATGGGATGCAGTAGCACTGGACATATGGTGGTAGTGACAGTGGTACTATCTGGTGTTCAAAGTGGAGACAATCAGATGTATGTACCCTATACACCACTAGATGGCACCGCTGCATGCCAGCTGATGAGATACATACATCCCTTATGCCTGGATGGGAAGAGCTTCCGGACACTCTCCAATCTAACATCCACACCATGGAATAACTGCTTCAATATTGACACTACTGTGTTTGTTAAACAGCTGGCCCAGTACGTTTCCTGTTATATCAGTGGCTGTATAAACTGCCAGACTTATCAACGGTGTCACAAACACTTGAGGATCCTCACGAGTCAACAGTTCCACTTCTTAGCACATTTTTTTATCTCTCCTGGTCGTTTGTTTGTAATCACAGTCCAAACTTCACTTGAGGTAAATATGTGAGAAAAAAACGTGTTATAAAAGATGCGTATTATGCACTCTCTGCCTCTGGAACTACACACGATTGGGAACACTAGGTAGTTTGGAAAATTATTGAAGACATTTTTGTTCTCAAACTAATATAATCAGACATCACATTTTAGTATCTAATCAAATTATTTAATGCAATTTAGGCTTTTATTAATTTTATCCAGTATGTTCAGCTGTTTAGCATTTTTGCTAATCGTTTATTTTATCATCACATTATATATATATATATATACTAGGATTTTGCTTCCTTAATTTTTTTATTTCTCTTAAATGCGTTTTTATGCTTCTTAGATGATTGCTGATTTGTAAACACCCATGAACGGGTCATTAGTCCCGGATTTGATGGTGTGTAAATAAAGTTTATTATTATTATTATTATATTACTGTGTTACTGTCCCTGGGTGTGTTCTACTCCTGAAACACTCCCTCTTATGCCTCACTACCCCTGGAACCATTTCCCCCTAGCCCCAATGCCCTGGACTCACTGCCCCCTGAACAAACTGCCCCTTAGCCATGGAACCTGGGTGTGGTGTGGTGTTGCCTTGGAAACCACAACACCCCAGTTGAATCCAGTGAGTATTGGCTGTAGTTTTGGAAACCATTTTGATTCACTTGAAATCAACTTACAAGACCACCTCTAAGATGGCTCTATTACTGCTATCACTCACAGGATCCTTCCAGGCCTTGCAGAAGATGTTGAAGCCCGTCTCCATCTCGACCCCCACCTTAGGCGTGATGGTGCAGTCTCCATGACTCGGGCTCTCGTTCACCTTGAAGTAGGCAAGAGCCGTGCCCCGTAGCCCCGAACCTGCACACCAACCGCACTCATATAATATAACTGTAACTGTACTTAAAAGTAAATACAACCTTTCACTTAAGAATTATCTAGTTGTGGAAATGCTTTTCTTCCCCACACTTATGCTCAGTCAGTACATTACGCCTGCACCTTCAACACGAAATCTTGGTGTAGTCTGATGATAATTTTAGGTGGCATATTTCTCAAACCTGTCGCTGCTGTTATTATAAAATTCGTGATTTACAACATATTTGCCTTTATTTGCGTCTTTCTGTTACAAAAACTATCGCAACTGTACTTGATACTATTGCAAATCCCTTTTTCACAATATTGCCCTTAAAGCTATCACTACGTTACAACATGTACAGAATATTTCCAAATCGATGATTGTTTACGAAAATCAAACTGACTCCCAATATTTTTGAGAAGAACGAAAATGGAAGGATAGCATGCACAATTAACATTATTACCGTTACTGATACGTCTTTAAACGACACTCATAATCATGACACCAATGTCCTTGGAATGTCCTCACTGACCTTTGTGCTTGACCTTCAGCTGTACGATGTAGGTGCGGCCCTGCTTGAAGACGCCCTGTTTGATGACGAGAGCCCTCTGATTGAGCCCCGTGGTGGTCTGACTTGGCTTCAACACAACAGAATAGCGTACCTTGCTCACGATGTGGGGGTCGAAACGCACAGTGCTGTGCTGGGGTACGACTGGATCAGGCTCTTTCTTCCCATTGCCCCCCGGAACCCCACTGCCACCCCCCTCGCCACCACCCGGGGGGACACGTCCTACAACAGAGGATAGGTTTTGTTTCAGAATAAAAAGGTAATGGTAAGTTCTTATATAGCGCAACTCAAAACGCTTTACATCTTACTCCCTGGCAGACCTGTTCAATCAAACACCATCTCGACTTCTCTGGGAAGCATTCAGCCATGCTGTAATTAATGCATGAAGACTATTTGTGACCCATCTTAATGAAATGAGTCGGATGTCGACAAAACTGATTTTCCATAAATGCTGTTTATGTAAAAAAAATTGCAAATCGACAGATTTTTTGATTTCCCTTTAAATACTCTCTAATTAATTATGTTTTATTTATGCTGATGTAATTTTTGAGGAGATGTGAGAAGTGTTCTGCTTGATTTCCACAAAACAAAGTCGAAAATGCCACTAATTGCGCGCATTCTTTGCCACCATTTTTGGGATGATCCCTAACAAATCGGGTATCCCACGAAGCTTGACATGTCATCTTTCCAAATATGGGCATATATATGCTAATAAATGCGATCTGTGACCTACAGAAGTCAAGGAAGTCACCCCCTCTAATGCCAGATTTGTAAACAAGTTCCGATCATGTGGTAGCAACGGCAACCACCTGAGCCAGGCGGTTTCATGCATTGGTTCAGTGAAGCGGTAATTTGAATAGTTCTCTATGCACGCAGGCGCGCTGTGTATTTTCACTGCGTCACTGCTGTCACTGGTGACCCAGATAGTTGTAAATAAGGAAGCAACAATGGCCCCTATTACAGGACCGCCTGGTTAGCAGGAGTCTGGGCTTCATTGGAGACTGACTCTGTTGTTGAACTGTCTGGGGAACAGTAGCCACAATGAGAAACTACTGCTGCTGCACTTGAGCAGACAGGGTAGGGTACGAGCCCGGGCTAGAATCCAGTGAACCCGTTCCCTGCATCTGAGGATTTGTGTGCCGTGCAGATACCACACTAGCAAGGATGTGGCCGGTCTGGAAGCTACACTTGACTTACTGGACATTGTCACCAATCTGTTGTCGTTAAGTTACGTTGTTCTTTGGTATTAAAATTCTTGTTAAATAGGACAATCTGTTCTATTTTTACTATGAGGATTACGAAAATGTTCATCATATTTATATTTTCATAAATCTGAATAAGTTCGGTTTTTTTTTTATAAATAATAATGTAAAATTCATAACAAAAATAACAACATTCGTACTGACCGACTGGTAACAATTACCTCTACGAAATTTAATGTACAATGGTATAAAAGAGCTGCTGGTTTTCGCTTTTCTTAATAATGCCAGTAATTACACAAGCAATTATTTTGTTACTAACTTATTTCTGACAAAGGTTTTGTTTGTATATTATCACTGTGTGGGTAAGGCGGGTGAATGTGTGAGAATATGAGTTATATTATCAGTGTGTGGGTGAGGGGGGTGAATGTATGAGAATATGAGTTATATTATCACTGTGTGGGTGAGGGGGGTGAATGTGTGAGAATATGAGTTATATTATCACTGTGTGGGTGAGGCGGGTGAATGTGTGAGAATATGAGTTATATTATCACTGTGTGGGTGAGGCGGGTGAATGTGTGAGAATATGAGTTATATTATCACTGTGTGGGTAAGGCGGGTGAATGTGTGAGAATATGAGTTATATTATCACTGTGTGGGTGAGGGGGTGAATGTGTGAGAATATGAGTTATATTATCACTGTGTGGGTAAGGCGGGTGAATGTGTGAGAATATGAGTTATATTATCACTGTGTGGGTGAGGCGGGTGAATGTGTGAGAATATGAGTTATATTATCACTGTGTGGGTGAGGGGGGTAAATGTGTGACAATATGAGTTATATTATCACTGTGTGGGTAAGGCGGGTGAATGTGTGAGAATATGAGTTATATTATCACTGTGTGGGTGAGGGGGGTGAATGTGTGAGAATATGAGTTATATTATCACTGTGTGGGTAAGGCGGGTGAATGTGTGAGAATATGAGTTATATTATCACTGTGTGGGTGAGGGGGGTGAATGTGTGAGAATATGAGTTATATTATCACTGTGTGGGTGAGGCGGGTGAATGTGTGAGAATATGAGTTATATTATCACTGTGTGGGTAAGGCGGGTGAATGTGTGAGAATACGAGTTATATTATCACTGTGTGGGTAAGGCGGGTGAATGTGTGAGAATATGAGTTATATTATCACTGTGTGGGTGAGGGGGTGAATGTGTGAGAATACGAGTTATATTATCACTGTGTGGGTGAGGGGGGTGAATGTGTGAGAATATGAGTTATATTATCACTGTGTGGGTGAGGGGGGTAAATGTGTGACAATATGAGTTATATTATCACTGTGTGGGTGAGGGGGGTAAATGTGTGACAATATGAGTTATATTATCACTGTGTGGGTAAGGCGGGTGAATGTGTGAGAATATGAGTTATATTATCACTGTGTGGGTGAGGGGGGTAAATGTGTGAGAATATGAGTTATATTATCACTGTGTGGGTAAGGCGGGTGAATGTGTGAGAATATGAGTTATATTATCACTGTGTGGGTGAGGGGGGTAAATGTGTGACAATATGAGTTATATTATCACTGTGTGGGTGAGGGTGGGTGAATGTGTGAGAATATGAGTTATATTATCACTGTGTGGGTGAGGGGGGTAAATGTGTGACAATATGAGTTATATTATCACTGTGTGGGTAAGGCGGGTGAATGTGTGAGAATATGAGTTATATTATCACTGTGTGGGTGAGAGGGGTGAATGTATGAGAATATGAGTTATATTATCACTGTCTGGGTGAGGGGGGTGAACGTGTGAGAATATGAGTTATATTATCACTGTGTTGGTGAGGGGGGTAAATGTGTGACAATATGAGTTATATTATCACTGTGTGGGTGAGGGAGGGTGAATGTGTGACAATATGAGTTATATTATCACTGTGTGGGTGAGGGGGGTGAATATATGAGAATATGAGTTATAGTATCACTGTGTGGGTGAGGGGGGGGTGAATATGAGAATATGAGTTATAATATCACTGTGTGGGTGAGGGAGGGTGAATGTGTGACAATATGAGTTATATTATCACTGTTTGGGTGAGGGGGGTGAATGTATGAGAATATGAGTTATATTATCACTGTGTGGGTGAGGGGGGTGAATGTGTGAGAATATGAGTTATATTATCACCGTGTTGGTGAGGGGGGTGAATGTATGAGAATATGAGTTATATTATCACTGTGTTGGTGAGGGGGGTGAATGTGTGAGAATATAAGTTATATTATCACTGTGTGGGTAAGGGGGGTGAATGTGTGACAATATGAGTTATATTATCACTGTGTGGGTGAGGGGGGTGAATGTATGAGGATATGAGTTATATTATCACTGTGTTGGTGAGGGGGGTGAATGTGTGAGAATATAAGTTATATTATCACTGTGTGGGTAAGGGGGGTGAATGTGTGACAATATGAGTTATATTATCACTGTGTGGATGAGGGGGGTGAATGTATGAGGATATGAGTTATAGTATCACTGTGTGGGTGAGGGAGGGGGGTGAATGTGTGAGAATATGAGTTACATTTATTTTAGTGTGATTATCTTTTTATGTTTTATGCACTTTTTTATGTATTAACCGACCACAAGACAAATTTCTCTTTTGAGAAATTCAATAAAGTATCTTGTATAAACCAATATTCTTTATATATCCAGTGTCCAGCTGTCATATTTATCTAATAAATGTAGAGTGGTCATACATGGCTAAAGACACTTTAGAAAATATGTGTATCCAAAATAACTTGGCTAGAGACAAGGCAGGGGCTGAGTGGTCCTAATTTCGGCAAGATTTGTTCACGGTAACTAAGGTACATTACCTGAAACATAACAAATATGTTGCTTAAACTTTGATGGCCATTTTCTGGATTTGAAGGTTTCAACCTCACAATGTTTGGTGAGCTGTAAATTCAGTTATAATTGAGTCACCTTCTTGAATGATACACCATTTGAAAGCTGAGACCCTGTTCTTTCCAATGGTACTAATAACTCAATATTGAAAACATCTGACATGTGACTCATTTTGTTAAGATGGGTCATATTTGTACTCAAATATCCACCACAGTATATTATAGTCAGGTACTCATTCATACAGCTGAGTGAATTGGAACAACGTAGAGTGAACGAACTTGCCCAAGGTTCAACATGGCAGCAAAAAATTTGAACCCAGGTTCTCTGGACTGAGAGTCTGATGCTCTAGCCAATTCACTTCACAATAAGTTCTTACAGACCATTGCAGGTTTGAATCCTCTTGCCGCCATCTCGAAGGTTGGACAAGTTTGTTCACTCTACTGGGCTCCAGTTCACTGTATGAATAAGTAACTGGTGATAGACAGTGGTGGATATTTGTGTACGGATAGTCTTTGCAGAGTAATTACAGCATGGCTTAATGCTTCCCGGAGAAGTTAAGATTGTCTGCCATAGGGAGTAAAGTATAAAGCGCTGTGAGCAGTCCTCATGACTGGTGATACCATGCTATACAGTCCTCGTGACTGGTGATACCATGCTATACAGTCCTCGTGACTGGTGATACCATGCTATACAGTCCTCGTGACTGGTGATACCATGCTATACAGTCCTCGTGACTGGTGATACCATGCTATACAAGAACTTATGTTTACATTACTTCACTTTATCTAGTCCGTAGGATGGCTCAAAGCACATTATACTTCACCCTGTGGCAGACCTGTTTATTCTGGGACTTCTCCGGGAAGCATTCAGCCAGGCAGCAATTACTGCACAAAGACTATTCATTCACTTATATCCCCTAGTTGTCTGCTGCCAGGTACTTATTTATACAGCCGAATATACTGAAACAAAGTGGCACGAACAAAATTCCCCAAATTTCGAAACAGCAGCGAGAGGATTTGAAACTGGGATCTCACTTGAATTTGATATTTGAACCTTTATACTACTGCTCTCCACAATAGGCAGTTATGACAAACGCATAGTTCGCCTGATGCGTTTGTGCTAACAAAATGGGCCAAGAGGCCCTGAAGTCCTTTGGACTAATACGTCGATATGTGACCCCGGCTGACCAAATGAGTGATAAGTCGGAAAAATTGCAACATTGTTTTCTTACATTCTTGTAAAGGTTGAGTAGGGTGCTTTACACGGTTTCAAAAATTATGACTGCTACAAAAATTGGTGAAGCTATGGAGCATTGTACATGGTAGGGTTCAAAAAGTGAAAATGAAGAAAACGGCTGTTGAAGTTTTATATTATATATGCAAATGGATTGCATGGAAATTTTACATGCATGACATTCAAATGTGGCACACAGTATGTATGTTATGTTGCAATGATACACTGAAAGTACAAATGTGCTGCTACAAAGACTTAGCAAGTTATACCAGATTATGTCTTTATGTGTAAAACTAAGAGGACAGATTATTTGAGAGCAAAAGGTAGACTAAAGAAAATTTTAAATGACAAACCTAATGCAGAGTTAAGAGAATTGGCTAGTGGGTGTAAATGCTTTATAAAACAAATATCAAAATGCTACCATAAACAGTTACATGAAAACTTGCACAACCTAAAACATAGCAAGCCTGCAGAATACTGGGATATACTTAATAAAGCAAGTAACAGCAGTGAAAAATGTGGAAATATTTCACTGGATAAGTTTATGAACCACTTTGAAAAACTCAGTGAAAAACCTGAAAGTGAAACTGCAGCTAGTGAGATACCTTTTGATCCAAGAAAGATTTTCCAGTCAAACGAACACATAAACAGACCATTCATGCAAAATGAGGTACTAATGCAAATAAAAAAACTATAAAAAAAAAGGCATGTGGTAGTGATAATATTATAACTGAATACTTTAAAAAAACAGGGCCAGGCTGTGTCAGCCTTCTTCTCATGTGATGTAGAGGTACAGCAAGGCGAAAACTTGTCTCCTTTGTTATTTACCTGAATTTTGAATACTGTTAGTCATAATTATAAGGGACTTGACATAGCAGCTGGTGAAATTTACAACCTTAGTAATGATGATGTAGACATTTTCTTGAAAATGTATGTTTTATTATATGTGTGGCGGCCTAGGAAAACCAGTCGGAAGTCGCCAGGCGTAATTGCCCGCAAACACGTCATAAAGTTGATTTTGCGTCATTGGGTTGATTTTAAGATTTCGCTGCGATCTTTTAGCTAACATATTTATTTATAAGTTCACCAAGTAGTTTCTTGATTACCTAAGTGAAAGTTTTACTTTTTTTTGTTTTTGTAACCGTGAAGTTCGTTCTAGGTTGCAGCATTTTAGAATTAAAAGAGCACTATTTTGCGAAGGCTTGAAACCTAGGACAGAAGTTCCCATGCCCACATATGGCATACCGTTCGAAAGCTATTTACAGCACGCAGTTCCCTAGCAGCAGTGCGCATGAATATTTTGGAAGAAAATTGAGTGCGCAGTGAAAGTTGACGGGATTTTATTTGGAAGTTGGATTGGAGTTGTTTGTGTAGTTCAATTAATTATTAGTTTAGTTTGATGTTGCTGTAGTTTATATCTGTACATATTTCTTAACAGTTTAACGTGTTATCGAACCGGATTTCGTTGGAAATACAGACTGCGGGACGAATTTCGTTTCGTGTTTACGATTTTCGAAAAATCAAAGATGGCTACGCCCATGGCCATGGCATGGGCATGGATGGACTGAAGTTGAACGATTTTGCTCGGTGTTTCAACGCATTGGTGAACAAGCAGTATATCGCAAGTGGGAACATCCTCAACGAACTTGTGAATGACTACTTTGTGACACACTCGATCGGCAATGATGACAGTGATTCAGACTTGTCTGATTCGAGCGAGGACGACTTTGACCCGGAGCTGGCAGAGGAAGTGAGCGGATCTGTCAATGGAATGGTAACAGTCAAACTGTTTATGACGACCCGAGGTGCAAGATGAGAACACAAACGCCTCTCTTCAGACCCAAACAACAACAGTTCTTTTCAGAGCTAACCACATATTCATCGAAGAGTTTGCTACCTCTTGTGTGTTCATTAGTATTATACATTTTTGCTAACAAACAAGTACAACTTTTTATGGATGCTCTCTTTAAATTATTATAACTTTAATTTTTAAAAGTAACCATCAGAATTTGATGATAGTTTGAGTGTTCCAAAGCTAAGATACGTAGTTACATTTTCTTCACTACATTGGACATGGTAATAGCACTGGATATTTTGTTATAATATTAATACTGCAGCAACATTTTAGTTTGACATGAATTATGATGATTCCAGACACTACGAGTACTTTTATCCTGCAATGTTTGACGGGTGCCCTCTTTAAATTTTGTAACTTTGGTTCTGGTGGGACTATTTTTTGATATGATATTTTTGTCAATGTGACTGGTTTTCCTAGACCGCCACACCATTTTATGACAATTAAATGAACATCAAAATAAACACAACTTGCAATTATAAAAAATCAATAGTTTTGAAGATACAGTTTAAAAGCTGCAGGCAACCGAGTTTAACAGGGGTCAAATGTGTCTGCTCTGCCTGTGACCAATTAAAGATTACTCAAGGTTTCAATGGAACAATGCAGAGTGGAGTGAGGCCAGGCACAGTTTCTGGCACAATACACAACATCTACTGTTGGGGGTGGTCTCAAGGGCCCTTCTCAAAACCACATCACTAGAAAATATAAAACTTTTTCATTTTCGGGGCCCCTGAGGTGCCCTTAGAATGATTCAATCAAACACAGATTTCTTGGCAGCACCCTAAGATACATCTATGCAAAATTAGAAAAAAAGTTGCTGAACAGTTTTTGAAAAAATAGGCAAAATGTGACAAATTACCAGCTTTTTGGGCCCTTGGGGGCCCTACGGGGTCCTTAGAATGATTAAATCAAATAATGATTTCCCATGCATAGTGGCAGTACCCTAAGATACGTCTATGCAAAATTAGAAAAAAAGATGCTGAACAGTTTCTGAGATACGGCAGCTAATGGCGGATGGCGGAAGGCAGTCATCGGACGGCGGACAGCGGACACAGAGTGATGGCAATAGTCCCTTGGACCTTCGGCCCAAAGAACTAAAAAGTAATCAATAGAAGATGAATAATAGCGTGAACAACTGTTGCAATACATACAAAGATATGAACAGAGAATACATGGCCACTGATTACTGACATGTGCGACTGCTCGGGTAGTATCCTCAGAAGTGACAATGTAAGTGTACAGCACCGTTTGTCCTATTTTAGCCACTGGATTCATCACATCCATACTGTAGTTTCCTTTTATTATTATTATTAGTTCCAAGTCTTATTGGTTATTCTTCTTGTATAAATTAATGTTACTAAAGTAGTTTTTAAGATGTCTTAATATATGTATTTATTTAACAGTTTTTTAATGATCTCTCTTTTTTAAATAGTTTTTTAGTAACTATATTTAAGGTAATGTTAATTTTTTTATTTCTTAGTTAGCATTTCGTTTTATGTAAAATACTATTATATATGTGTGCATGTATGTAAAGCGCCGAGAGCAATTTTAATTGATTGGGCGTTATATAAGTATGTTTATTTATTTTATAAGTCTCGTAATTTAATCAGTTGCCACTCTCTTTTGTCAAGAAGTATCCATCAAATTTTTGCGAAGCACAATACCAACTGTATGTCCACCCGTTAGAATGGCTACTGCTCATCTGGTTCTTTATCCCCCGGACTTTTCTCCAATGTTTGATTCATAGTTTAAAAAAAAAATACAAAACTACAAATGGTTGACTAAAATGTGTATATCCCAAACTTGTTCTCTCAATGGACCCCACTGTAGCTTATGAGATACTGTGGCACAATCTGGAGTGGCCTAATTAAGAAGTGACCCCATCTGGTGTGCAAGGATCAATTGCGGCAGATTTTCGTCTAGAAAAAATGGTTTCATAAGTCTAACACGGCACATGCATTTATGCAGGACTAGTCTGGCAATCGCATAATGCAACCATCATGATTACATGCATGTATGCATGCGTGCAGAACTCCACCCGTCCTCAAAAACATAATAAAGACTCCAGTTAATTAAAACTACCTTGTTCTTGATCATCTTACTTCAGCGACATTCTGAGTCAGGCGCACATGCACTCGCATAGCAACATCAGGTTGGCCACCCGATAATCAGACATACTCAAAGACTCCCGGAGTTGCAAATTAGAGGTGCATTTGCACAAAAAAACACCCTACAAACAGCATTAACGATTTGTATATAAATGTGAAAATTATCACAATAAACGCCGATATTGCCGTCGGTAGGCGTAATCACCACACGGCCGGGTGACATTTTGCGGGCGGTCACTCTTTATTGGTGCCATTCTGTCCCGTGTATCGCCACTGGCCTTCTCCGATGTGTTGGCAAACTGTGATTTGTGCGGCAATGAAGGCTGGCATTCATCATGTTCATGGCAAGATTTCCTACATCTAGTTATCTCATGCCGTATCGCCAGCTCTCAGCAGCCATATCAGTGCAAACATTGCATGGCAGAGCAATAGAAAAATCAATGTCGCAGCACTGAGTGTTTCTGTGCTTCACACGGTGGTGGTCATGTCTTCTGTGTAGTCCACTCAGTCTAAGTAACCACAGTCTACGTGGAGGCAAATACCTTGGCATTTTGTCTAACACAAAAATGGTCATTGCCGATATTGTCTGCTGTTTCTGCAATGACTTTTTTTGCTTGTCTCTTTTTTGGATCATTTCATAAATATTCAAACACATAGATCTAGTAATCGATACGGCACACTAGGCTTCTCATGAAAATGTGTTATCTAGTTCTGATGATATCAGCGGACAAACTAATACATTACTTTCAACTGGACCAAGTCAAAATTCTGCAGGAAATGGCACATTCACATTTTCATAAGTGACCCGATCGAATTATTAAAGTCAATTATTTCAATGATTTTAACAAGGTTACATACGCTTTTATTAATCCGACTGTACATGAAGTTAAATTAATTTAAATATGCCAGATTTTTACATCAAGATACAAGATTTGTGAAGAGCAAAATGAGTCGTGGAAGGTGGTTTAATGTGCATAAGAACTGTCCTAGCTTTAAAACACTTTTTTATGTTTCAGGAAGGAAGTTTACAATTGTGAACATTTTCCAATTGATATGGTTGAATAAATGTTTATTATTTTAATGGTAAATTGTTTTTATAAATTAATTTTTATTGGTTTATTATTTTATTGTCTTCTTTCTTTATATCAAGAATTGGTAAATTGATCCATGACTTTTTTAATTGTAACGACATTATATTTACTTGAATATTATTAATATTTATAAATTATTATCGTGAATTGTATAAGTTATTTAAAGCTGCATAAATATGGATGTAAGAGTATATGAATGTCTGAGTGATGGCCCATTGAAATGACATGAAACAAAACTTTTACTTACTTACTCACTCACATGCTTACACTAACCAAATACAATGTCTTTGACTAAGCGCAGAACATGTTGGCCTGTGTTCTGAATGTGCACTAACGACATTGCTACTAAGTGCTGATATAGACGACACAGTGGATGTTGACAACATTAACAACCCACATGAATAAGGAATATAAACAATTGGTTTTGCTTCATTCCAGTAATTCCATAATGTATTTATATAACTAAGTTGCCTACGATACTTCTCTACTGAACACTACGCAACAATAAAGACACCAGATACCATCAACTGTGGCGATGATACTAGCAGGTGTCGACTCATGTATATCATTGCTGCAACACACAAACTACCAAAAACACTCTGTGAATGTAGTATCCTTTTGAGGGCTACATACACGGAGAAGACGGTTTCCCTGAATATTCAGAAATCATGTTTGTTATGATGTAAATTTGAAACAGTCTTTCGCGTCAACACAAGTTACGTAAGCCATCCCCGACTGATCCACGCTCCTCGTAAAACACTATGAACAATAAATTTACATTATGAACAATTGATTTACAGCCACCTAATGTCCAGTACAAACCCTAAAACCATTAAAAAACCTTAAAGGGAATTTCAAGAAATATACAGGCTTTACTTTTCAGTCAGTGAGTTGTTGATGAACCTCTGGAATTTTGCACCCAGGTACATGTTAACATACTCCCCATACACATATATTCCCCATACACACATACACAAACTCACATACTCCCCATACACATTTAGGCAAACTCACATACTCCCTATACACATATACACAAACTCACATACTCCCCATACACATATACACAAACTCACATACTCCCCATACACATACACAAACTCACATACTCCCCATACACATATACACAAACTCCCCATACACATATACACAAACACACATACACCCCATACACATCTACACAAATTCACATACAAATATACACAAACTCACATACTCCCCATACACATATACACAAACTCACATACTCCCCATACACATATACATAAACTCACATACTCCCCATACACATGTACACAAATTCCCCATACACACATACACAAACTCACATACTCTCAATACACACATACACAAACTCACATACTCCCCATACACATATAGGCAAACTCACATACTCCCTATACACATATACACAAACTCACATACTCCCCATACACATATACACAAACTCACATACTCCCCATACATATATACACAAACTCACATACTCCCCATACACATATATACAAACTCACATACTCCCCATACACATAAAATATTATACAAAACTCACATACTCCCCATACACATGTACAAAACTCACATATTCCCCAAACACATATACACAAACTCACATATTCCCCATACACATGTACACAAACTCACATACTCCCCATACACATATACACAAACTCACATACTCCCCATACACATATACACAAACTCACATACTCCCCATACACATATACACAAACTCACATATTCCCCATACACATATACACAAACTCACATACTCCCCATATACATATACACACTCACATATTCCCCATACACATATACACAAACTCACATACTCCCCATACACATATACACAAACTCACATATTCCCCATACACATATACACAAACTCACATACTCCCCATATACATATACACACTCACATATTCCCCATACACATATACACAAACTCACATATTCCCCATACTTAGTGGCATCCGTCGGTCACAAGTGGCCATGGTTCTGCGCCCTGAAAAGTCAGTTGGCACTGGAACAGCGCCTGTTGTGGCTGTGCAGGCCGATGCGGGAGTGACAGTCCCTGTCGCAGCGGTTGCACTTGAAAGCGGTGTCTGCAGGTGGAGCTTGCTGGCCGTTTTTGCGTCTCACTCACCGTTCATCTGACGCAAGTTGCAACTTCTTTTCCCCTCTGCACAGGCTGCGATTCAGTTCCTGTCTCCAGCGGGAGCGATCCTGGGCAAAGTCTTCCCATCCGTCAACGTCCATGTCAAGGGCCTTCATGTCTCTTTTACAGACATCTTTGAATCGGAGTTGGGGGCGGCCCCGAGCTCTCTTGCCTGTTGCGAGCTCGCCATATAGTAGGTCCTTGGGGATCCTGCCATCCTGCATCCTGCAGACGTGTCCCAGCCAGCGAAGGCGACGTTGTCGTAGCAGAGTATAGATGCTGGGTGTGGCAGCACGTCGGAAGACCTCGTTATTTGTTATGTGGTCCGACCATTTGATGCCCAGTATCCGCCTCAGGCTGCGCATGTGGAAAGTGTTGAGCCTCCTTTCTTGCCTCGAGTACAGAGTCCATGACTCGCTGCCATATAAGAGGGCACTGAGGACACAGGCTCTGTAGACAGTCATCTTGGTGTTCAGGGTCAGTTTGGCGTTGTCCCAGACCCTCTTTGAGAACCTGGCAAGCGTTGATGTGGCTCGGCCAATCCGTCTGCTGATTTCGGAGTCCATGGAGAGGTTGTCGGTCATTGTTGAGCCGAGATATGTGAATTCCTTCACCACATCCAGCTGGTAGTTGTTTATGGTGATGGCTGGCAGGCTTTCGGTGTCCTGGCTCATGATATTTGTCTTCTTTAGACTGATTGATTCCCCATACACATATACACAAACTCACATACTCCCCATACACATATACACAAACTCACATACTCCCCATACACATATACACAAACTCACATACTCCCCATATACATATACACAAACTCACATACTCCCCATACACATATACACAAACTCACATACTCCCCATACACATATACACAAACTCACATACTCCCCATACACATATACACAAACTCACATACTCCCCATACACATATACACAAACTCACATACTCCCCATACACATATACACAAACTCACATACTCCCCATACACATATACACAAACTCACATACTCCCCATATACATATACACAAACTCACATATGCTAGTTCAATTATAGTTAGATGTAGCAATCTAATTTTGGAGATACTGCAAGTAACAGCACTGACCAAACATATCACATATGTCTTTAAGTAGACACAGAAAATATGAGTATACAGCAGTAGATATCAATACAGCACAGTATTATGTGTTCATACTACCTTGATAACAGCTGCTGTCACATCTTCTTGTAGTTGCTGATAATGTGCAGTAGGTGCTGACATATCCTCTTACAGTTGCTGACACTAAGCAGAAGGTGCTGCCATATCCCCATGTAGTTGTTAACACTATGCAGTAGGCGCTGACATATTCTGCTATTTTAGTTGCTGACACCATGTACTATCATCCCATGGTTGCTGACACCAAGTACAAGATGCTGACATGTCCTCTTAAAATTGCTGACACAAAGCAGTAAGTCCTGACACTACCTGTGGTATGTACTCAAATGTATTTCACTTACACTGTTTTATCCTGTGGTGTCCTTTCTTCCTCTACATAATCAATCACAAATAGGTCAGTCCATTTGGTCAGTCTTGACCTGTCCACTGTGGTCAGAGCGAAATAGCGAGTGGTCACTCGGTGGTGATGGGCTTGTCACAAAGATGCAGGCTACTAAGACTGCAGCGACTTTTTAAGCTTGTGCAGCTCAGAAATCAATACAAATGATGTGTCACATGTAGGACACAGTGCGGCCACATGACACGCACACCACACTGCACCACAACAGGTACCACCGGGTCACCAAAAGGTACCTGCACCAGGTCATCACACCACACTGCACCACAACAGGTACCACCGGGTCACCAAAAGGTACCTGCACCAGGTCATCACACCACACTACACCGCAACAGGTACCACCGGGTCACCAAAAGGTACCTGCACCAGGTCATCACACCACACTGCACCACAACAGGTACCACCGGGTCACCAAAAGGTACCTGCACCAGGTCATCACACCACACTGCACCACAACAGGTACCACCGGGTCACCAAAAGGTACCTGCACCAGGTCATCACACCACACTGCACCACAACAGGTACCACCGGGTCACCAAAAGGTACCTGCACCAGGTCATCACACCACACTGCACCACAACAGGTACCACCAGGTCACCAAAAGGTACCTGCACCAGGTCATCACACCACACTGCACCACAACAGATACCACCGGGTCACCAAAAGGTACCTGCACCAGGTCATCACACCACACTGCACCACAACAGGTACCACCGGGTCACCAAAAGGTACCTGCACCAGGTCATCACACCACACTGCACCACAACAGGTACCACCAGGTCACCAAAAGGTACCTGCACCAGGTCAACACACCAAAGGTCCCCATATCAAGTCCTCGCAACAGGTCCCATAACTGGTGTCTCATAACTGGTCTCCATACCAGGTCATTGCGCCAGGCCATAGCATCAAGTTACCATACCTGGTTACCACATGACCTGAGTGTGTCTTTGTGTTGTGGATATAGTGCTCTGACCCGGTGCAATATCTTTGTGTTGAGGGCCTAGTGCTCTGACCCAGTGCAATATCTTTGTGTTGAGGGCCTAGTGCTCTGACCCGGTACAATGTCTTTGTGTTGTGGACCTAGTGCTGTGGACTTAGTGCAATGTCTTTGTGTTGTGGACCTAGTGCTGTCGACCTAGTGCAATGTCTTTGTGTTGTGGACCTAGTGCTGTAGACCTAGTGCAATGTCTTTGTGTTGTGGACCTAGTGCTGTCGACCTAGTGCAATGTCTTTGTGTTGTGGACCTAGTGCTGTAGACCTAGTGCAATGTTTTTGTGTTGTGGACCTAGTGCTGTAGACCTAGTGCAATGTTTTTGTGTTGTGGACCTAGTGCTGTAGACCTAGTGCTGTAGACGTAGTGCAATGTCTTTGTGTTGTGGACCTAGTGCTGTAGACATAGTGCAATGTTTTTGTGTTGTGGACCTAGTGCTGTAGACCTAGTGCAATGTCTTTGTGTTGTGGACCTAGTGCTGTAGACCTAGTGCAATGTTTTTGTGTTGTGGACCTAGTGCTGTAGACCTAGTGCAATGTCTTTGTGTTGTGGACCTAGTGCTGTAGACCTAGTGCAATGTTTTTGTGTTGTGGACCTAGTGCTGTAGACATAGTGCAATGTTTTTGTGTTGTGGACCTAGTGCTGTAGACCTAGTGCAATGTTTTTGTATTGTGGATCTAGTGCTGTGGACCTAGTGCAATGTTTTTGTATTGTGGATCTAGTGCTGTGGACCTAGTGCAATGTTTTTGTGTTGTGGACCTAGTGCTGTAGACATAGTGCAATGTTTTTGTGTTGTGGACCTAGTGCTGTAGACATAGTGCAATGTTTTTGTGTTGTGGACCTAGTGCTGTAGACATAGTGCAATGTTTTTGTGTTGTGGACCTAGTGCTGTGGACCTAGTGCAATGTTTTTGTGTTGTGGACCTAGTGCTGTGGACCTAGTGCAATGTTTTTGTATTGTGGATCTAGTGCTGTGGACCTAGTGCAATGTTTTTGTGTTGTGGACCTAGTGCTGTAGACATAGTGCAATGTTTTTGTGTTGTGGACCTAATGCTGTAGACCTAGTGCAATGTTTTTGTATTGTGGATCTAGTGCTGTGGACCTAGTGCAATGTTTTTGTATTGTGGATCTAGTGCTGTGGACCTAGTGCAATGTTTTTGTGTTGTGGACCTAGTGCTGTAGACATAGTGCAATGTTTTTGTGTTGTGGACCTAGTGCTGTAGACCTAGTGCAATGTTTTTGTATTGTGGATCTAGTGCTGTGGACCTAGTGCAATGTTTTTGTATTGTGGATCTAGTGCTGTGGACCTAGTGCAATGTTTTTGTGGTGTTGGCCATGACACCAGAACATTAAGAAAACAAAACATTTTAAATAAGCACCTCTGTGGGAAGAACTGGACTGACATTGAAGTACTAGTGTATTGTCATGTAGCTGGGGAGGAGCTTATTTTCTAATAGCTCTGTTGGAAAATGGCCTTTGTAAACAAAATCATAAATAACCCAACATCTAAATTTATAAAAACAATTATTGTTTACATCAAATTATTAATTTTAAACCTTATGGCATTAAATGTGGCTACCTTTTAATATTGTACAATCAGCCTCATAACACTAGTTTCTGCATACAAAGAGTTCGAGGAAAGGTAGTTGTCCCCGCGTCTACAGCAACAAGAGTTAAGAGTGCACCAGGAACAATGCAGTTAGAGGCAGACCCATCAGGATCTTCAAACATGTAACCAGTTAACAAGATTAGGTGAAACAGGTCAGACGTGAACAGCAAATGTGATGGGTCAGCAGCTCTTGGATTAGCAAAGCAATTTCTGTCAAACTTCATTTTAAATTATTCACCTTCAATACAATTTAATGCAAACATAAACACACAGTAAAATGCTTGTGTAGGTATTTTACTGTGTTTCTTTGCATTAAATTTTTATCGGATAATATAACACAGTTCTTACTAACAAATGCAAACTTTTTTAACTTCTTGTAAGCCACTGAATGTGTTGATAAGAAATGTGCTATATAGAAAAATCAACTACCCTGAAGAGTGCTCATTAATGCTGTGTGTCTGCGTGCGTGCGTGCGTGCGTGCGTGCGTGCGTGCGTGCGTGCGTGCGTGCGTGCATTTCATCTCTGGTCAAGATTGTAGCAACTAATTATATTAATTAACCCCCTTAACCTACTGACCCCCTTAATCTACTGACTCCCTTAACCTACTGACCAGCTTAATCTACTGACCCCCTGAACCTACTGACCCCCTTAATCAACAAATCTTAAACCCTTAATCAACAGGCCCCCCTCCTGGCCACAATCCTGTGTTCTCCGCCGGTCAGATTTAGACACAGGTTCTATGACCTCCTTGCAAACTGATTTCATTACTCAGAATTAACTATTGATTTTTGCGATGGGTAATTTCACAGCAGTGCGCGTGGCAGAAATATGTCAACTCTTTATATTGGCTGCATTAGCCGAAGCACTTCATCTCGTCCTTGTGGGTGAGTGGCCACCAGATCTTGACCGGTCAATGACCAGATGTATGGGGCCCTGTGTCTCGCTTGACTAGCGCCACGGGGCCTGTAATCTGGTAATTGATAGGATGATGTCTCAGTATTGTTGTCGCTGCGTGTCAAGATTAAAGTCGTGATGGGTTCTATCCTCGTGCAAAAGATAACATGCACAGCACAAAGAAGTACGCGCACAAACTGCCTGCTTGCAGCTAAAGCCTAAAGGTGACGTTTAGAAGGAGTATCTCTAGATGGCAATACATTAATATATATTGCATTTTTCCTACACATATGCACACATACACACCATCTTTGATAAGATTTGAAGAGAAAGAACAAACTCGTACTCATAAGTAGAGAACAAAGTACGCATTTCTAAATGAGCATTCATAACTCGTCTATGACCAAATTGCTGTTCTGGCCAAAAACATTTCAGTTGAAAGATGCACATGCTCGAGTCATCTTTTCAACATAAATTCATTAGAATCAACACGAAGAACAAACATTTTTTCACCGTGAGCCCATCTGGAATATCCTGGAGGCATCATTGGTTGAAGCTGAGGACACCACAACATTTTGGGAACTACTGGGCTGTGCAATTAACCAACCGTTGGGTTGATATCCAGTTGGGTTGCCAATTATTAGTCAGGTTCAGACGAGCCATGACAGCCCATATTGGGACTTATATAACTTGAACAAACCTCTGCTTAAAGAGTTGTGATCACTCATACAAACTAAATAATCAAGACAATGTCATGCTCGAAAATGAAGTTAGTATGAACGCTGGAACTCGAGCCTTCTCGTTTGTTGCACCAACTCTACTGCCCTGACAGCATTACATCAGCAAGAAATATAGTTTAATTTTGCCATCATCTGAAAACTTATCTTTTTTAATATTGCCTGTTCTCCTTAGCTTCTTAGCACACTCATCTATCTGTTAATGACATTTATGTTGTACTCAATTAAGACAAAGCCTAATCATGAGGCTTTGATGAACCAATGAATATCCTTGGAAGGTCCACGCTCAGTGGCTCAACTAAACCAAAAGATTAGGCTTTGTTTTGATTGTGTGCAATGTAAATGTTGTCAACAGATATATGGAAAAAGAAACCATTTCATTTATTAAGACGAAGACAGCTGAAGAGATGAATGGTGAACATAGCACATGACAGTCACGTGACCCAAGTCATGTGACCTGCAATATCAAAAGCCACAAGTTGTGAGACAATACAAACTTCGTTGCTGAAGAGTCAAAACAGTGGAAGCCCATTTTTATTTGATCCACAGGGCTGTTGGATGAGTCAGTTTGACTCTTCAAATAATTAGGGCAGAAGGTTTGAATGCAGAAGGTTTGAATGCATTCGGCAAGGGTCTATCTATTAGCTCATATGGAAAATTCACCATTAAACAGAATCCGTTGTTAAATTTATGGAGCGTTTTCAAAATGCATAAAGCTGCTGCCGTATCACGGAGGACACTATTTCCCTGACACACCAGTGAAACAATGCCAGTGGTGCCTCCTGGTGTCGACTGTCTTCAGTATACATAACCACTGTTATGGCGTAAAACCAGATTTAATGAGCAAAATCAGGCTTACGAGCTGATAGCTATGTTAGTGAAATGGTCCCCTGAGGTTGTTATCAACTAACTGGACCTACGAACTGATATGAATGTTAGTGAAATGGTCCCCTGAGGTTGTTATCAACTAATGGGACCTACAAGCTGATAAGAATGTTAGTGAAATGGTCCCCTGAGGTTGTTACCAATTAATTGGACTTACGAGCTGTTAAATATGTTAGTGAAATGGTCCCCTGAGGTTGTTATTATCTCATTGGACTTACGAGCTGATAAGAATGTTAGTGAAATGGTCCCCTGAGGTTGTTATCAACTAAGTGGACTTACGAGCTGTTAAGTATGTTAGTGAAATGGTCCCCTGAGGTTGTTATTATCTCATTGGACTTGAGCTGATAAGAATGTTAGTGAAATGGTCCCCCGAGGTTGTTATTATCTCATTGGACTTATGAGCTGATAAGAATGTTAGTAAAATGGTCCCCTGAGTTTGTTATTATCTCACTGGACTTACGAGCTGATAAATATGTTAGTAAAATGGTTCCCTGAGGTTGTTATCATCTAATTGGACTTATGAGCTGAAAAGAATGTTAGTGAAATGGTCCCCTGAGGTTGGTATCATCTAATTGGACTTTAATGTTCTCGCAAGCAGTTGACGACACAGCTGAACATCCGTACTAGTACACTAACTTCTCAAACAGGAAACTGAACTTCCATTGATTCAACTCTTCAGCAGTAGATTTCTCAGGGATCATCTCAGAACGTTTATGTCTAATATCAGACGAAATTACTTTCATCTCTGGCCTCAGCCCCCTACCCCTTACGAAAGTTTGCAAACATTGATATATATATATATAAATATATCAATATATATGTATACCAACAGTATCGGTACGAAGCATAAAATATCGACATCCGATGACAGACAAAACTCTCTCAGACCCCCCTCCCCCAAACCAAAGTTATGTTGTCTGACATCGGACTTCAACGTTCTGAGATTATCTCTAACTGTCATAAAGCAACTGACCTTGTCCACTTCCCTGGTCACGGCTGGAACCACGCCCTTCAGTAGGGTCTACTTTATGCTCAGTTTGTCCCCCGCTAGCGGTGCCCCCAAAGGACCAGCTACGAGTGCCCCCTGAATCAGCTGGATGTTCCCCTTCTCGGATGCCAATCCCTGATAATCCGGAACGACTGGCAGCCGCACCTAAGCAACAGAAAACATCAAACATGGAATGTCAAACTATTATTACCTTTCAGAATGATATCTGTGTTTTGTGTTACATTTTAGGATAGGTGTGACATATTTTCTTTTCTTTATATAATTTTCCTGGGAGAAATATTCTTGGTATTCTGTTGTGGTGAAGTTGTAAACCAAAATTTCATCCAACCAATATGTGAAAAACACATTTCCAGTATGCAAGATACTGGGTCATGATGTTTTCTTTGTGCTTCGATTTAAACAGGGTCGCAAATAAATTAAGTATTTTCCCTGCTATGTTGCAAGAACTTCTGGGATCAGCTACATTTTCCAACCTCTCTAATCAAGCCACATGTTTTATCTGGCCATTTTGCATCAGTCACTGGTGTCGCTGCTGTAGAGGCATTCTACTGTATATCGGTCCTGTCACAAGTATGTTGACCCTCCCTCCTGTGTTACCCCCCCTAAGCTACACTTACCGTCACCCTCCCCGGGGTTGAAGTCGAACCAGTCGTGGGTGGTGGTGGTGGTACTAAGGGTGGTAGAGACAGGGACCAGGGAAGACCGCCCTGAGCCAACCCTTGAAGCTACACGGCAACAGAAAGGGGCCATGTGTGACAACTGATGAGGACTGACCAGACCGGTCAACATTCTAGTCACATGACGCTATACATGTCAACATTCTAGTCACATGACAATGTACTTGTCAACATTCTAGTCACATGACACTGTACAAGAACAAGAAAGTTTTATTTAGACCCCAATTACAATATATGTATAATATCAAATTAACGTAACATGAATAGGCATATATATTCATATATACAAATGCAGTGTAGTTTCAAATTAGATGGGGTCTGCGACTCCTATTAAGACAATAACAGTCGCTCTCGTAGGAGCCACAATAATCATTTCTTTCAACTCAATTTTACCGATGGAAGTGCAAATGTAAATGTGCAGGAAAAGAAAAGAAACCAAGATTACTTTATTACATATATGCACGTATTTTGAGTATTAATGGTATGTTAAAATAAACAAATACTAGTTGTCAATAGTACACATCAATATACTTACTTATATACTATAAAAAAAAAAAACATGTGTATATGCACAAATACAATATTCATATGCTGATATATATATATATATATAATACATATCTATACATATAACATACAATAATACAGTTTTAATGACTTTGATAGCATGTATAGCAGTTTAATTTTTATATTGTACAAGTATCTACGTATTTTTCTAATAAACTGTTTTTTGCATAATTACCAAAACCTCTGAAGCTATGTGTTCCAATCTACAAGTCAATATACTAGTCACATGGCACTGCACATGTTAACATTCTAGTCACATGACACTGAGGAAAGGAGATTGAGAGGAGGGAAGGTGATTGGAGGGGAAGAAATTGGAAAATCGACAACAGAAAACGTGACAAGTGTGAAGGTGACAGGGAAGAAAGTGACCGTAGAGAAGGAGGGAGGGAAGATGGGATGGGAGAGGAGAGAAGAAAATGAGATGGGATGAAAGATGAAGGGACGAAAGGAAGTGAGAGCAAATGTGATAGAAGAGAAGTGGATAAAAGGGATGCTGACAGGAGGAAAGGTGACAAGAGAAAAAGCGACAAGAAAGAATGGATCGGAAGAGAATGTGACAGGAGAGAAGACAACAGGGGGGAAAGACAACAACCAGACAGATGCAAACCGAAGAAGGAGCTATTCTAAGGCAGTGATTGAGGGGGCAATGAGAAAAGAGAGGGTGTTTATGGGCGACTCCATTATGAGAAAGACAGACAAGACACTGAGCGAGGGGAAAGACATCGTTGTTTGTCTACCGGGGGCTAGGATTGAACATGTGACTGACAGGGTAGAGAAGGTATTGGGACATGGCAAGGGGGGTCTATACTGGTACATGTAGGAACAAATAATGCAGACAGGGAGGGAACAACTGCGATAGTACGGAAGTATAGACAGTTAGTGAGGAAGCTAAAGAAGACGAGAGTTGAACAGGTTATTCTGTTAGGAATTTTGCCAGTAATGGGAGGAAGGGGGGCAACGTATAGAAACTGCAAGAGGATGGCGATCAACGCACTAGTTGAGCAGATGTGTGAAGAAGAGGGGGTGGGATTCACAGATTTATGGGGATACTTTGTGGGAGGGAAGATGTGTACATGAGAGTTGGCCTCCATCTTAGTGGAAAGGGGGCAGCAGTTTTCTCAGAGAGCCTGCTGCGATCTGTTGACAGTGGGACAGGTTGCATCTATTTAAACTAGATTCGCAGGGGGGACTCACAGAAAAGCCTGAAAATGGAGGAATAGATACAGACAGCACAAATAAATCAGCAAATAACAGTCTGGAAAACTCTTCTGAAGCTGGATATAAATGTGTTTGTTTAAATGCAAGGAGTATAGTAAACAAAAGAAATGAACTAAACATTATGGTAGAAGATATTGACCCTCATATAATAGGTATAACCGAATCCTGGACCACCACCGATATATCAGATGCTGAATTGGGACTGACAGGATATGTAATGTTTAGGAAAGATAAAATAGGAAGAAAGGGAGGTGGAGTTATTTTATATATTAAAGAATCTATCCAGGCTTATGAAATGAAATTAGAAAGAGAAGCAGATTGCAAAGAAGCTGTTTGGTGTAACATAGTTACAGGAAACTCAACGTTAACAGTTGGGTTAGTTTATCGAAGTCCAAACATAAGCATAGAAGGGAATGAAAAAATACAAAACGCTATAAGGGAAGTAAGCAAACGGGACTGTATTATTATGGGGGATTTTAACCACGGGCATATACAATGGAAATCTCTTCAGAGTATGGGGAGTGAGGACCACAAGTTTTTAGTTTTAGTTCAAGATCTTTCCTTTCTCAACATGTGCTAGAACCAACCAGGGGTGAGAATGTGTTAGACATAGTTTTGTTCCCACAGAATGAATTAGTTGACAATGTCAAGATATGTGAGCCACTGGGGAGTAGCGATCACAACCAGATACATTTTACCATCAAAGTAAAATCAGAAAGGAATAGTAAAAAGCAGTCTAGGAGAAATTTCCACAAAGGAAGGTATAAGGACATGAGGAAATATTTAGCAAAGATAGACTGGAATAACACATTGAAAAATAAGACAGCAACAGAATGCTGGAATATAATAGAGTGAAATTAAGTGCATAGTCGATAAATTTGTACCCTTCAAAAAACAAGGGAAACGGTCCAAAAAGAAACACTTATCGAAACAAGCCATTAGAAAAATTAAGTATAAACAAATGATGTGGAAGTCATATAGATATACTGGAAATGATGAAGACTACAACAGTTATAAAGAAGCACTTAACCAAGCTACAGTTGAAATTAGAAATTCAAAGAGAAGCTATGAACAACAATTAGCTAGTAATATAAAACATGACAGCAAGAGTTTTTATGCGTATGTTCGAAGCAAACAGAAAGTTCAAGATAAGGTCGGTCCTCTAGAAGATAGTGCTGGAAATATAATATAAGAGGGATTCTTAATGGCAGAAGACCTGAATGAGTACTTTAGTTCAGCGTTTACCAGAGAAGATATTAGTTCACTGCCAGAGGCTAAGTTCAAGGGGGCAGATTTAGACTATTTAGGACAATTAATTGTAACCCCGGAAATGGTAGCTAAGAAAATAAGGGCTATGAAGGATAATAAATCACCTGGAGTGGATGGGATTCCGTCCAAACTACTATTGGAAATTATAGAACAAATTAGCGTACCGCTTGCAACAGTTTTCAATTTGTCATTAGAAGAGGGAGTGGTTCCTTTAGAATGGAAAGAGGCAAACATTATACCGTTATTTAAAAAAGGTTCGAGAAACAAGTCAGAGAACTATAGACCAGTGAATTTAACATCAGTGATTTGCAAATTATTAGAAAGACTAATTAAAGATCACATGGTGGATTTTCTTGTTAAACAAAACTTGATCAACCCATCTCAACATGGTTTTTTTAAAGCGAGGTCATGCTTAACAAATATGTTATGTTTTTGGAAGACATCACTAAGTGGGTAGATGAGGGATCACCGGTAGATATCGTCTACTTAGATTTTCAAAAAGCTTTCGACAAAGTACCACATCAAAGATTACTGCTGAAACTAAAGGCCCAAGGCATAGGAAATGGTATAATAAACTGGATAGAACAATGGATGATTGACAGAAGACAACGTGTAGTAGTTGATGGTGAGGCTTCAAACTGGAAATCGGTATTGAGTGGGGTACCACAGGGATCAGTATTAGGACCTATATTATTCTTAATATATATCAACGATTTGGATGATGAAATAACAAGCAAGGTGTTGAAATTTGCTGATGATACAAAAGTGTTTAGAAGGATTAAAAGTGATGGAGATAGACAGCATTTACAAGATGATCTTGACAGGTTGATCAAATGGTCTGAAAAGTGGCAAATGCTGTTCAATTTTGGGAAATGTAAATGCCTCCACACAGGACATGGGAACGAAGAGGTAGAATATACAATGGGGGGTACTGTACTAAGTACTACTGTAAAAGAAAAGGACTTAGGGTTAACCATTAGTGCTGATATGAAGGTTTCAGAGCAGTTCGGAATTGCAGCTTCAAAGGGAAATCAAATCCTTGGATTAATTAGGCAAAACGTAACATATAAGGAAAAAGAGCTAATAATACCGCTGTACAAAACAATAATTAGGCCTCATTTAGAATATTGTATTCAAGCGTGGAGGCCATATCGCAGGAAGGACATAGATATGCTAGAAAGAGTGCAGAGGAGAGCAACTAAAATGATACCAAAACTGAGGGATTTTAGTTACGAAATACGTCTAAAAAAATGCGGTTTAATAACACTAGAGACCAGGAGATTGAGAGGAGATCAGATAGAAGTGTTTAAAATATTGAATGGTTATGAAAATATTGATAGAAATAGTTTTTTTTCAGTTAAGAAAGATAGAAGGACTAGAGGACATGAAGTTACATTAGCAAAGGAGCAGAGAAGATTAGATATAAGAAAGTTTTAATTTTCACAAAGGACTGTAAATGAATGGAACAGATTATCTGCCGATTGTGTGGGTGCTAGTAGCGTGAATGTTTAAAAATAAAATCGACACATACCTCAGAGGGGCAGGATACACATAGATAAAAGGGTCGGACTCTCGATAAGCCAAAGGGCTTCCTTGTCCAACTGACACCTAGAGTTAATTCTCTGGGTGGCAATCTTGTTAAATCTTGTTAAATCTTGTTATGTGTCAATCACTTTTCAAATACTTTTTAAACCCCATATTGCAACTTTTTCACTTTTGAAACTTAAATCTTTCTCTAACCCTTGAGACACCATGATGTTTTAATGAAATTCAATTCCCCACAGAGCTCGCCACATTTGGTGAGATGTTTTCAAACAAAGCCAACTTAGAAACTTCCAACATAAAGCTGTAAGACAAATACCCCTATTATATAACAAATACACTAAGCTTTGAATTTGTCATTCAAATGGAAACTTGTGTAATAAACACAAGAAAATGTATACTTTATCACAATTTTTCCACCAGGATACAGCCATATTCATCAAACAAAATCTACACTGCATACGGGGAAATCGACCCTGTAGCTGCTGTATGTCGAGTCATCATTGTCATGTAAACAAGTGTATGTTTACTTGTGGAGGATGCATGTTTCTCTGTGGTAGTAGTTGTTGTAGTCGTAGTTGGCATGGCTTTGGTAGTCGTAGTGGCAGCAGTAGTCATAGTGTTGGGGGTCAACATTGGCGCGGCGGTGGTCAAGTTGGTAGTCAAAGACCAGTACGATGACCCATCAGGCTCCACACAAGATGCTCGGTTGTGAGCACCTGAAATCACACAAATTAAATAAATTGTGAGTTCTCATATCGCATGATATCCGGTTCTTATGACTACGCAAAGCACTCTACACATCACCTCTGGCTGACCTGTTCATTTGAACATCATCTTGACATCTCTGGGAAGCATTCAGCCATGCTGTAATTACTGCATGAAATTGTGTTATATCTACGTTTGGATTCGAACTGATCTCTTACAATTGTTTTCTAAAAGTAATTTTCTTTACTCCGTTTTTTTTTTCATCGTACGTTGATTTTAATAATTCATACACAACCATCCACCACTATCTATCAGTGGGCTGGATTTTTGTTGTTGTTGCGGTGCGGTGCAGGTTAAGTTTCAATTTGTGCGGGGCGGAGCAGTCTGCGGGTCAGGTCACTGCGGGGTGGGGCGGTCTGCGGGCTAGTAATTTCTACATGCGGGTTACTGCGGGCTGATTTTTGTAACTCATTTTATAACTCATTTGCAACTCATTTTGTAACTCATCATTCTTTGAGCTAGTTAATTGGGGATTACCCGATTGCCCTTTTGTTTGTGTTTAAACAGTGTTATGATAACATGTGCTGGCCTGCCTTGCCAGCTTCAGTCAGGTATGATTAGTGGCTTCTTCCAGGTGGAAGTATCAGTTCAGGCCATCAGTCTGTTTGTGTAATCAAGCCACCAGGATGTCCATAAAGAGCAGTTACCCCACCAATTAGACAGGAAATGCCTTTGATGTGTGGAGACTGCAGACCATGTCACTTGGCACTGGCTGAGAGTGCTAACTGCTAAGAACAAGAACTGCCAGTCTGCCTCTGTAGAAGTAAGATGGCTCAAGTCAAACTGCCTTCTACACTAGTATAATCCGGTGCCAGTAGACTGGTCCAGAGGGGATTTTGAAAATATAAATTGCAACTTCTAATATCAGCAAATTGCAACACTGTCAGTGCGGGCTGACTTTTGACTAATTACTGGGGGGCGGGGCGGGTTGCGGGCCAAGTTACTGCGGGGTGGAGCGGGCTGCGGGCCAGGATGTGGCAAAATATGCGGGGCGGGCTGCGGGCTGAGTTGTAATATGCGGGGCGGGCTGCGGGTCAAATGACAAAGTTGCAGGGCAGGTGCGGGCTCAGATTTCCAGCCCGCGCAGGGCTTTAGAACATACCCAAGCTTCGAAATGGCAACACAAGAAAACCACGTTTCCTTGAATGTGAGTATGATGTTCTACCGGTAGGATATTTACTGGATGGTTTCCTTGAATGTGAGTATGATGTTCTACCGGTAGGATATTTACTGGATGAGGAACAAACTTCAAACAATTTTTATTTAAAAATTCTGCAATAATTTACAAACAAATGTTGTACTGGTTAAAGACATCCATAAGCTGTGAGTGTGAGAACCGAGTAACTTACCGACAGAAGTGCTGCCGTCAGCTATGAAGAACAGCTGCCACTCAAACTCTAGCTCCTCCTCCTTGTAACCATGGTGACCAGCCTGAAGTATGAGTCGGCGGTCAGCGTTGACCAGCCCGTCTTCACACAGTGGACAGTTCACAGAGGCTCTGCAAAACAACAAACTCAGGCTGAATGCAGGCAGTGTCAGTAAGTCGACCCGTGGAAGGGAACATCACGGTTGAGCCCTTCTACCTACACAAAATGACAAAGCTTATTTTTAAGGTAATTTTAATCGACTATAATACGAGGGCTATACACTACATCGGAAGTACTAACTGTGGAAGGTAATGGCTGAAATAAATGGAGTATTTCTGAGTGCATCATTGCAATACACAATCATGTGTATTGCAATTTGCAATACTTGTTAAGTTTACAACACGTTATTGGAAATATCTGAAATTATTTAAAATGTAAGGGAAATTCTTAAAATTTACAATTAATTTTACTTTTTATTATTAATACTTACCATGTGAACACATTTGAGATATTCTCTTGGATAATATCTCGCACCATATGATTTTCTAAATATAACCCAAAACAAATTGAAGGTGTCATCTTGTACGCTAGGTGGCAGTACCGAGGTACACCTTCTTAGAAATACCCTCGTACTCTTATATACATACAATGGCTGTCGGCGTCAACCAAACAGAGGGGAGGTGGGTGGGATAATTCATGTATTCACATGGTAAGTATTAATATTAAAAACTAAAATTAATTCTAAATTTTAAGATTATATGTCTTAATACATTTACCATGTGAACATATCTGAGATTAATTTATCCGACAGGCAGTGAGAAGCGTAATATGCAAGCTAACGCACAAAGAATATGTTTAAATTGTACGAGATCGAGTGAGTTGCCTTAATGAACTTACTGACCCGCCACAGAGGGATTCAATACAAACATGTCGTCCATGAAAGAGCACATGTCACACAAATAGAAGTCCAAAAAGGTACTCTTAGCTCTCCATGTGCACACCTCAATGATAGCGTACATGGGTACGCCTCGAAATGCGCCTCATGAAGCTGACAGTGCTCGCACTTTATGAGCTGAAACCTTCGACACTTTTAAAGTACTAAGATTACTCCGTTCAGACTCGTACTTCATCTTGATCAGTTTAACCAGCCAAGAGGAGATCGTAGCCCGCTTGATCTCATCCGGCTTGGCTAGCTGATAAGTGACGAAAAGTTTCCTGCGTCCTTTATGGAGGTCAGGACTTGAGGTCACATTCCTGTAGTGGAGTATGGCCCTGACAGGACAAAGTTTCCTGTCAGGGTCTCCCCCCCACCGAAGTAATGGCCCACAGTTTAATGGGTGCCGCCACCAAATCCAGAATTTGGTTTTTCACCACAAAGTCGTTGTCAGGATACAGGGTAATTAGAGACTGTTCCTGATTCTGTCGGAAATGAGTAGAACCAAAATACAGAGCATATAATTCGGACCGCCTTCTCCCAGAAGCCAACGCCATGAGGAAGACACTCTTCAGCATCAGATGTTTTAAGTCTGCCTTCTGAGTGGTTCAAAACGAGGCTTTAACAGAGCCTGGAGAATCAAGGGAAGATTCCACTGAGGAAGTATTTTTCCTTGCGGTGGTCTCTCCAACATGAAACTGCGTAAAAGAGCTGCTAGTTCCGGGGATTCTGAGAATTTTTGATGAGACCCATACGCAGAGAGTCGCACTAATTGCTGAACAGTAACCCTTAATGGTCCGGGGATTCAGTCCTTTCTCATGAAATAAATAAAGGAAGAAATCCGCTAACTGGGGAATAGAGATCTAGAAAGGATCAACCGCCTGTTTCTCACACCAACCAGAGAAGAGTTCCACTTGCTATCGTAGACCACTCGTGAGGAGTGGCGACGACTTCTGGAGATCTGGTCCGAAGCTGCCTGTGAAAATCCTCTCTCTTGGAGGGATCGCTTGACAGCTTCCAGACATACTGCCTGAAGGGACTGGTGTCTTTGATTGGTGAAAGGTTCAAAGAGAAGGTATAGCTGCAGAAGCAAAGGAAAGTCGACTAGTAGCTCCAACAGTCTGGCATACCAAGACTGATTGGGCCATTTTGGGGCTATCAAAATTAACTCGCATGAATGGTCGTGTAGGGCTTTTTCAAAGGGCTATCATGAATGGAGGGACCGTGTAAGCAAACATCCCTCTCCAAGACATCGACAGAGCATCCACTCCGACAGCTTGAGGGTCGGCCATGGGAGAAACCCAAACTGGAAGCCTGTTGTTCAGCCGTGTAGCGAACAGGTCCATATTCAGCTTCCCCCATACCCCAAAGATGGTGTCCACCAGTGACTGTTTCAATGTCCACTCGGTGTGGATGACGGTGTCTTTCCAAGAGAGGATGTCCGCCAGCGCATTCCTCTCCCCTGGGATGTGCTTGACATGGTGTGTCATAATATGCAAATTGTTTGCCAGCAGGATAATCTCCCTGCTAATTAGATACAAGGGAATGGACTTCGTGTCGTGTCAAGATGGACCTCACCTGATGTTTCAGTATCCAGTCGTCCGGATATTGAATCAGATGTAGTGCATGTAAGTGGGAAAAATTTGCCACTGGCAGTGTCACCCGGATAAATACCCTGGGCGCCGAAGTCAGCCTGAACGGCAGAGCTCGGAACTGAAAAACTCTGAGCCTGCCTTTTATCTGCAGGGCGAACCCAACAGATGTCTGGACCTCGGGTGAATTGGCACATGAAAATACGCATCCGTTAGATCGATGTGTACAGCCCAATCCCCCACATGCAACGCATTGGTCACGTCTCGTTGTGACTTAATTTTGAACTTCTCCTTGGCGACAGACATGTTCAGGGGCTTCAGATTGTACAATAATTTACAGTGTACCGCTGGAAAATATACTTAATCTGATCGACAGAAGCTAAGTCTGGGGAATGTAGTACAAATAAAAATCCACTATCATTGTGACACAATGGCTACACCTAGCACAATATACAACTTACGTAGATATATTATTACTACCAATTAAACATCACAAAGTAAACGGACACAATTAGGATGAGTGTGCAATCACTCCCCAAAATCACATGTCAGTCACTTAATAAGCCTTATCAGGCTGTAACAGTTAGCGTCGCCATGAAGGCACTCGCTGGCGCAATAAACGTTGACAACCCCTAATGTGGGAGATCACTAGTACGAACTAGTAACGTTAGTATCAGGGTTGTAATAAATATAAAAATGGGCCAAGTGGTCCTGAAGTCCTTTGGACTAATACGTCTATATCTGACCCCGGCTGACCAAATGAGTGATAAGTTGAACAAATTGTAACATTGTATTCTTACATTCTTGTAAAGGTTGGGTATGGTGCTTTTACATGGTTTCAAAAATTATGGCTGCTACAAAAATTGGCGAAGTTATGGAGCATTGAACACGGTAGGGGTCAAAAAGTGAAAATGAAGAAAACGGCTGTTGAAGTTTTACATTACATATGCAAATGGATTGCATGGAAATATTACATGCATGACATTCAAATGTGGCACACAGTATGTATGTTATGTTGCAATGATACACTGGAAGTATGAATGTGCTGCTACAAAAAATTATCAAGTTATGCCAGATTATGTCTTTATGTGTAAAACTAAGAGGACAGATTATTTGCGAGCAAAAGGTAGACTCACTGTTTGACACAGTTTAAAACCTACAGGGAACTGTCCAGCTTAACAAGGGTCTAGTGGCTTAATGCTGTCTGTTGACACAAGCTTGTCTGCTCTGGCTGTGTGTGACCAATTAAATATTAGTCAAGGCCTCAGTGATACAAAGCAGAGTGGACAGTGGGCCAGGCAGTTTCTGGCACATTACACAAATCTACTACTCTATTGGGCTCTGTCAGTTGAGGCAAGCCTCTGCCAGTGTCCAATTACAGATTAGTCACACCAGTCAGGCAGCCACAGTGAGGTGTGACAGATTTTCTGCGAAAGGGATTAGTTGAACAAAAGGACTGTTAGCATGATAGATCATCTGCTGCAGCACAGTTTAGTTAGCAAATTTAGCATTTTAGGGGACCTTTGGTGCCCTTAGAATGATTCAATCAAATACAGATTTCTTATGTACAGTTGCACTGCTACATGAAATGTCTATGCAAAATTTGAGAAAAAGTTAATGAAGAGTTTTTGAAAAAATAGGCAAAATGTGAAAATTTACCAGTTTTGGGGTCTTTTTTTTTGAGGCCCTAGGGAGCCCTTAAAATGATTAAATCAAATACAGATTTCTTGTGCATAGTGGCAGTGCCCCAAGATATGTCTATGCAAAATTAGAGAAACAGTTGCTGAACGGTTTCTGAGATATGGCAGCTAACGGCGGACGGCGGACGCAGAGTGATGGCAATAGTCCCTTGGACCTTCAGCCAAAGGACTAAACACAGTACGTTGAATACATTATAATGCAAACAGACCAAAAGAATTGCCTACCGTCGCGAGTAGTGTCGCTAACTACCGCGACCAACGCAGCGCAACTGTACGCTTCGTAAGACGCAATGCCCAAACAACTTGAGTCACTACACGTGCACAGTTGGTACGTGGTAGTATTGATAAAAACACACAACAATATAGGTATAACATAATCCCGATAGCGGAACTCGACACAGGAGAATCAGCGCGGCTCAGCGTGATACACAATTTCACTGCCACTGAGTCAGCAGAACTGGCAGTGTCCTGGCGTGTCCCCACAAGCCGCGAAGGGACTTTGGACTTGGCAGCGATCACGCCACCTAAGACTTTTTACGTCAGTTCAAAGTGGCATAAAACGTGCCAAAGTCCAAAGTTACACAACTGGCAGAATTTTAACTAGCATTAACTAGACCAGAATACGTTGCGAGGTAACAATTATCCTTTTTTAGCTAATAAAACAGCAATCAACATGGTATAAACACTACTAAAACTTAGCGAGAAAAATCGCGCGTGACTTGCAGACAGCAATAGAGAATACAAGAACGAGGGTATTTCCAAGGTGTACCTTGGTGCTGCCACCTAGCGTACAAAATGACACCTTCAATTTGTTTTGGGCTATATATGAAAAATCATATGGTGCGAGATATTATCCAAGAGAATATCTCAAATATGTTCACATGATCTATGTATTAACCCTCTCGTGGTCAGAATGCCCGAATCAACCCGACTCCCACTCATGGCCAGAACACCCGAATACGCCCGAATACAGGGGCACATTTAAACTGGCACCGCGAAACAGTGTCATCCAATAACGGCAATTTATTTTGGCAATTAGCATATAATAATACTGAAGTTTCACTGGGAAGCGTCAAAAGTTAGAAATGATGGCGATTTCCGTGGCTAAATAGCATCAACAACCACGCGGTTTTGTATTCGAACGCAGCAACGCACAATTTCTGGTCCCTCTTTTACGCTACACAGTGAATATTTTAATGGTGATTTTCAGCCAATGAGATTAAAGTTTAACATTTGCTGCGGGCATAAACATGGAAGCACCCAGGAATTATTCCAAAACACGCGTTCGCAGGTGATTTCTACGATTAAATGCTAACTTTTGAGCGGTCTATTTTGTTGTAAACAAGTACTAATGCGCCGCGTGATGTTTTTTAGCTTCTCGACATTGTCATTATGTCGAACTCCAGTGATTCGGACTTTGGTGGAATTTTCGAATCGAGTTTATAATGAACGCTGCCATCGAAGGGGAATGTTTTGCACTATGGTTACGCATTTTAAATATAACACCGACTTATAGTTCAGACGGGATGACGGCTATGATCACAAAGAACGCCATTTCGTATAAAATCTTTAAAATACATGCATTCTGAAAAACTGAAATTATTTCAGTTTTATTTACCATAGACATTTAATTAGTTTTCCATTCTGTAGCATAGTAATTTATGAACATTTCATACGCAGCATGTAACCGCTAATTATTAATGGAAAATATTTTTTTTAAATGAATTTTTGACAATTATTAAAGTTTTTTATTTTTGTCATACTTTAGCAATTCATATTTAGGTAATAAATTGACATATATGCCACATACTTGGCTAGTTACACCAGGAATTAGTTCTTCAGATGTAGTGAAAATGTTATTTGAATCGGATAAAAAATTATTTATTTATTTGCATTCATACAACCCGAGTATATCACAAGATTCACTCACAGCACATTCTCTTGATTACTATAATTCAATAACAGGTACATATTTGCATTAATCTGGCCTTGAGAGGGTTAAGACAAAAACAACAAATTTAATTTCAACTAGTAAGAACCCATAACACATGGCGAGTCTCGAAAAGATGTAAGCACTACTTTTCTTCCACGGTGTTGTAGGTGAGCCCTGGAAAGTTTGGCACCCATCTGGGAGGAAAACATTAACATACCCACACACACACTATAGTTAGACAAACACGGCACTTACTCAAGCACCTCCTGTCGTTCCATCTGTAGGACCTGCGTAATGTTGCTGGACGCCCGGCCGACCTTTGAAACGGTGAGGGTGAAGACGAAGTGGGTGTTGATCTTGAACTGTGACCCCGGGATAGTGAGTGTCTTGTTGAAGCCGTCCAGCCACGTACTGCTGTTGTCTAAGAAACACGACATGTCTCGGGATGACAGCACGTAACACGTCCAGTTGAAGCTGCAAGAAGGCACATGATGTGTCAGCCTGATAAACATTTTCAATTCAATTTTTTTACGTTCAAATCAAAATAGTGAAAATTAAAAAACTAATAAAAACTCCATTTAAATGTAAACACAATTCTGCCATTGTGGTAACTGTCATATGTGGCAATTTGTGTACTTGTACCAGCGTTGCCCGATTGTAAAATAAATGACAAGAATCCAACGTGTCTACCAACTGAGCTAACAGCACCAACGGAAATTCACTGACTGATTTAAGTTGTTATGATAAATCGTACAACCCCTTCATATATCGATATTCTAGTGATATTATGAGATTATACACATTACTTTCTGCAGCTGGATATGTTTGCTATGTATGTTTATTGGTGTAGATTATCTCCCATTGGTTGCAATCGATATAATTATTTTGAAAACAAGCCCAAGCTCGGCAAAACCTAAACCTAGTCGACTTGTAGGTTCATTCGCATTCATTGTTTTGAATAAAATTCGATTCATGTGGAACCGTAAGGTAACTGCTTGTTCCTCTATGATGACTAGTGTTTGTATTACATCGGAATATTGCACAATAACTCATTCTGACGCTCGTTTCGACCCAAAAGCTATCCTTGTAAACATGCTCTGAATGCACGGAAAAGGTCGGCCTGCTGCGAGTGTGGGTCATATGTGACGTTACGATACCACGTGATCGCCTAGCTCATTAAATTTTTATTTTCCACGGGAATCGCTACACAGACAGGTTTAAAATCGAATTTATGCTACAAATGTATTTTTTTAATGTTCTAAAACGGATTTTAGCTAATGCCTTGTTTTTATTTCCTTTAATAAATTAACGTTAGAGGTAAATATTTACAATAAAGTCAACAACTTCGTATTTACCCCCTTCAAACATCTTATGCTCTTATCTATAGTTAGCTATATATACTTGTTTATCTTATACAGTGTACAGTGCAGCATAGATTTATAGTATACTGTTAGTAAATAACAATTATTTTTGCAAAGTGAAACTGAAACCGATTAATACATTTATACTACAAAATATTTATTTAGAAGAAAGTTGTACCTGAGGTCGTCAGCACCCAGGAAGTCTGGGTCATGGGAGAGAGAGCCATTGATGACAAGAGTGTCCTGGCGGGATACATAGCGCTGGATGCCACCGTTGATGACAGCGAGCAGCATGTTGGGCACCACAAACAAATATGTATCGGCACTGCTGTACACTATGGTGCCTGACATCTCCACCTGCAAGCACATGTAACAAACAGGTACATATCAGCACTACTGTACACTATGGTGCCTGACATCTCCACCTGCAAGCACATGTAACAAACAGGTACATATCAGCACTACTGTACACTATGGTGCCTGACATCTCCACCTGCAAGCACATGTAACAAACAGGTACATATCAGCACTACTGTACACTATGGTGCCTGACATCTCCACCTGCAAGCACATGTAACAAACAGGTACATATCAGCACTGCTGTACACTATGGTGCCTGACATCTCCACCTGCAAGCACATGTAACAAACAGGTACGTCTCAGCACTACTGTACACTATGGTGCCTGACATCTCCACCTGCAAGCACATGTAACAAACAAGTACGTCTCAGCACTACTGTACACTATGGTGCCTGACATCTCCACCTGCAAGCACATGTAACAAACAGGTACATATCAGCACTACTGTACACTATGGTGCCTGACATCTCCACCTGCAAGCACATGTAACAAACAAGTACGTATCAGCACTACTGTACACTATGGTGCCTGACATCTCCACCTGCAAGCACATGTAACAAACAGGTACGTCTCAGCACTGCTGTACACTATGGTGCCTGACATCTCCACCTGCAAGCACATGTAACAAACAGGTACGTCTCAGCACTGCTGTACACTATGGTGCCTGACATCTCCACCTGCAAGCACATGTCACAAACAAGTACGTCTCAGCACTACTGTACACTATGGTGCCTGACATCTCCACCTGCAAGCACATGTAACAAACAGGTACGTCTCAGCACTGCTGTACACTATGGTGCCTGACATCTCCACCTGCAAGCACATGTAACAAACAGGTACGTCTCAGCACTGCTGTACACTATGGTGCCTGACATCTCCACCTGCAAGCACATGTCACAAACAAGTACGTCTCAGCACTGCTGTACACTATGCTGCCTGACATCTCCACCTGCAAGCACATGTCACAAACAAGTACGTCTCAGCACTGCTGTACACTATGGTGCCTGACATCTCCACCTGCAAGCACATGTCACAAACAAGTACGTCTCAGCACTGCTGTACACTATGGTGCCTGACATCTCCACCTGCAAGCACATGTAACAAACAAGTACGTCTCAGCACTGCTGTACACTATGGTGCCTGACATCTCCACAGTGACAGGGTCATGTGACATGGTCAACACAGCAATGATACAGAAAACACAGGTGTCAACACTACCATTTTGGCAGTAGAATTCACACATTTTCTTTATTTTTTGGTAATCACACAATCTACTGCTTTAGTGACTATTAGACTGCTATTTTATTGTAGAATGTTTTTACTTATTTTAAATCCTCACTGAACCACTAAACAAATAATTGCTCATTTTGAATCCAACTATATTGCCTAGCGAACATTTCATATACAAAATGCACCAAAATACATAAATATATACCCTAAAATTGACAAACCATCCACATAATAGTGGCTCGTCTCACACTTCTCAACATTTATGCTAGAATTGAATATTTATGGTAAATGAATACGGATGCTGTGTCTCCAAGCTGCTGCATCTGACTCTTTCTAACAATGTCTCCATGTGTGATTAAATGGGAAGATAACGCTATTTCTAATGTTACAAATATCCATAACTTATGTCAATTTACACAATGGTCTGAGAGCGTCTCATTCACATAACTCATGGGACAAATGCTCGAGCTTCAAGGACCTTTCTGGCAACATCTAAGGATCTGTTATCAAAAGCTCTTGTTACAAGAGTTGATGTAAAAATATGACATAATTTTACAGTTGAACCTCAGTATGAAGTTCCCCCTCGGAACTGGGCTAACGTAACGTGAATGGCGAGGTGACCGTAGCAACGGCACTAACTTCTCGTACTTCTCTTACGCAACTCATTTTGGATAGTCCTAGGGTGATCTTAATTGCAGGGTGTCTGTATTATTGAGGTGACTGTAAAGCGAGGTTTGACTGTATTTATCAAAATAGAGGAAGCTATATATAAGTTTTTACTTCTCTTTTCTCCTTTCCAGCATGTACTACAAACTAAATATGAATTTGTGTGTGTGTGTGTGCGTGTGTGTGTGCGCGCGTGTGTGCGCATGCGTATACAAGTAATTTAAAAAGACATTGAATGTATGCTTTAACATTCAATTACATTACAGGTGACGGCGACGCATGAACACACGAATCACCCTGACTGTCTGTGAATACTTCTAGCACGGACAATTAATGACATCTAATCCATTTTCCCGGCATCACCCCAGTCATGCTTTGTCCTCCCACATTTCTCATTCTATTACAAATCCCTCTTCGCTCTCATGTCTTTTTCACTTGCATGAGTAATTGCGTTGGCCGGGCCACAGTATGCGTAATTCTTGTCGTATTGATCCGTGCCTTCAATGTGCATTCAACGGGATCGGGAGAAATCTACGATAAAATGTAATCTCAAAGGTTGCGCGACTCACAATACGAGAACACATAATTGTGCAATTGGGAAATGCAAACACATAATCATCCAATCTCTGACTCACTGCCTCGCCCTGCGTTTCTTCGAGCGTAATAATGCATCCAGTGAGGCACTAAAACATCACTAAACAGGAGTCGCAACAAAAAGCAAACTTTAAGATTGAACAAGATTGTCACCCAGAGAGTGGAGAAGGAAGCTTCTGGTGGCAAATAATCTTTAATGGTGTACCTTTTAAAAGTGATGGAGAAAGGTTCGAGAAACAAGTCAGAGAACTATAGACCAGTGAATTTAACATCAGTGATTTGTAAATTATTAGAAAGACTAATTAAAGATCACATGGTGGATTTTCTTGTTAAACAAAACTTGATCAACCCATCTCAACATGGTTTTTTTAAAGCGAGGTCATGCTTAACAAATATGTTATGTTTTTTGGAAGACATCACTAAGTGGGTAGATGAGGGATCACCAGTAGATATCGTCTACTTAGATTTTCAAAAAGCTTTCGACAAAGTACCACATCAAAGATTACTGCTGAAACTAAAGGCCCATGGCATAGGAAATGGTATAATAAACTGGATAGAACAATGGCTGATTGACAGAAGACAAGGTGTAGTAGTTGATGGGGAGGCTTCAAACTGGAAATCGGTATTGAGTGGGGTACCACAGGGATCAGTATTAGGACCTATATTATTCTTAATATATATCAACGATTTGGATGATGATATAACAAGCAAGGTGTTGAAATTTGCTGATGATACAAAAGTGTTTAGAAGGATTAAAAGTGATGGAGATAGACAGCATTTTCAAGATGATCTTGACAGATTGATCAAATGGTCTGAAAAGTGGCAAATGCTGTTCAATTTTGGGAAATGTAAATGCCTCCACGCAGGACATGGGAACGAAGATGTAGAATATACAATGGAGGGTACTGTATTAAGTATTACTGTAAAAGAAAAGGACTTAGGGTTAACCATTAGTGCTGATTTGAAGGTTTCAGAGCAGTGCGGAATTGCAGCTTCAAAGGGAAATGAAATCCTTTGATTAATTAGGCGAAATATAACGTATAAGGAAAAAGAACTAATAATACCGCTGTACAAAACAGTAGTGAGACCTCATTTAGAATATTGTATACAAGCGTGGAGGCATATCACAAGAAGGACATAGATATGCTAGAAAGAGTACAGAGGAGAGCGACTAAAATGATACCAAAACTGAGGGATCTTAGTTATGAAATTCACCTAAAAGAATGTGGTTTAACAATACTAGAGACAAGGAGATTGAGAGGAGATCAGATAGAAGTGTTTAAAATACTGAATGGTTATGAAAATATTGATAGAAATATTTTTTTCTCAGTTAAGAAAGATAGGACTAGAGGACATGAAGTTACATTAGCAAAGGAGCAGTATAGATTAAATATAAGAAAGTTCTCATTTTCACATAGGACTGTAAATTAATAGAACAGATTATCTGCTGATTGTGTGGGTGCTAGTAGCGTGAATATGTTTTAAAATAAAATCGACACATACCTCATAAGAGCGGGATACACATAGATAAAAGGGTTGTACTCTCGATAAGCCAAAGGGCTTCCTTGTCCACCTGCCATCTAGAGTTAATTCTCTGGGTGGCAATCTTGTTAAATCTTGTTAAATCTTTTAAAAACCTATTTAGATTTTGTTTTTGTTTTTACACCCATTCATTCTGCTAGAATCTACATTCACTGACGGTCCTCTGTGAGAAATAATATTTACTGATTACCAAACTACACTATTCCGTCATTAATATTATTTCATATCCTCTAGTTCTTTTTTTTCTTAGTGAGAAAACAGTACTGCTATCAATATATGACCGTAACCAAACTAGGATTTCATCTAAAAATCACTGTGATTCGGTGTCTTAGTGTGTATATGATAATATCCAGAATCACAGAATGAATTGACAACTCAAATCTGATTATGTCTAGTAAATCTCTGTGTCTGTAGATATAATGTCCATCAAAGTCATTTTGGAATCACACATCAGCTGGGTTGAACATCAAGCAATGTCACATGAATTAGTCCATCAGAGCAGAAACGAGTCCTAAAATTTAGGTTTGCTCCATCTTCAGGGCTGCCTACCTGACAAAAAGAATTTCCATAATGACCCCCTCCCCAGTCGCACCGCCCCCCCCACCCGTCACATCCCACCCTGCTCCCCGGTCCACATGATTGCCAATCAAACCTTTCTCTGAAGTAGATACAGTGACAAGCCCAACCTGTTCACAGTGCCTGGGAATCCAGGAACTTACTCATTTAATCATCAAAATTAGATATACTTTGTTTCAACATATTGTGTTGCTACACTAACTCCTGTCGGCAGGTAAGGTCGTAGGTTAGCACTTAAAAAGGATGCTTGTTTAGCAACATCCAATAAGTTACATTGTGTTAATTACAGCTGTCAAAGTGCCTGCATGGCCAGACATATGCCCAAGTGTTTACGTCTGTAGAGCCAATGAATAGCCAATAATCATCCAACGAGCTTATAAATTTACAACACACAGCAGGAAACATTATAATTATTACTAACAGTCAATGACAAAGTTAAACTGTTGTATTCAAATAAAAACCTTTGATTAAAAATATGATAGTTTTATATTGCAATTACAACAATTATAATACTCATTGTATACTCTTCTAAGACATTTTATAATTATATTCATAACTTTCAGAAACCAACTATTTAATGTAATTTAATGGTTCTACGTAACGTCATCTTAATTTATTTATTTCATTATATAATTCTACACCTGTAAATTTTATTAATGTCTAGACGCACATTAATGACACTGATATTTTTTGACCGCTGTAATTGCTGTTGACTGACAGATGCAGACATAATAATATGCCCACTGCCATGTGCCATGTGCCACGGCAGTCATCAGCATGCTGCTGGCAGTCAAAGTTCTAACATTGTACACAGGACAGGCTCAGCATTGGATGACGTCACCTTACTGACTTTGTAGAACTTTTAGTGGACTAAATATTTGTTGATAAATTGTAACAAGTGAATAATGACAGTTTCTTCAGGGCATCTTGAGCTGCATTATTTATAGATTTAGCAATTCTTTAATGTGTATCATTTTCTGTAGTAGGATATTTGTATTCCTGTAATACGGCGGCAGTTTCCGTAATGCCGTAATCTGAGGTGAATTTCCGTAATGATTACGGAAAATCCGTAATGGTAGACAAACCTGCATCTTGCAAGGCAAGGCTGTATGTTCCGTTACCTGGAATCAGCCATGTGTGGTATTTATTAGCAGAAGTTAGCTGAATCAGTTGTCTTGAATATGGTAAACACACGATTGTGCTGAACATCAAAGGGTAGTTAACCCAGTTGGTGTCAGCAATATTGCAAATAGAGCATGCTTACAATCACGTTTTATTTACATTTTAACCCTCTCAAGGCCAGATTAATGCAAATATGTGCCTGTTATTGATTCCTATTGAATCAAGAGATTGTGCTGTGAACGAATGAAATCATATGATATACTCGGGTTGCATGAATGCAAATAAATAAATAATTTTTGATCCGATTCAAATAACATTTTCATTACATCTGAAGAACTAATTCCTGGTGTAACTGGCCAAGTATGTAACATATATGTCAGTTTATTACACAAATATGAATTGCTAAAGTTTGACAAAAATAAAATACTGAAATAATTCTAAAGTAAGTAAAGGTAAGTTCTTATATAGCACAGTATCAAGTCCTCAGGACTGCTCAAAGCGCTTTACGCTTTACTCCACAATCAAATCAAACACCATCTCGACTTCTCTGGGAAGCCACGCTGCAATTAATGTGCGAAGACTATTCATACACAAATATTCACCACTGTCTATAGCCAGGTACTCATTCATACAGCTGAGTGAACTGAAGCAATGTAGAGTAAATGTACTTGCCCAAGGTTCGACACCGCCGCACAGGATTTGAACCCGCGTTCTCTCAGTCGAGAGTCCGGAGCTCTTACCACTGCATTACTGCGCTCCACAATTCTCAAGAATTCATTTATTTTTTATTTTTCATTAATAATTAGCGGATACATGCTGTGTATGAAATGTTCATAAATTACTATGCTGCAGGATGGAAAACTAATTAAATGTCTATGGTAAATAAAACTGAAATAATCTGAGTGCATGTATTTTCAAGATTTTATACAAAATGGCAATCTTCGAGATCATAGCCGTCATCATGTCTGAACTATGAAGTCGGAGTTATATTTAAAATACGTAACCTTTGTGCAAAACATTCCCCTTCGATGGCAGCGTTCTTTATAAACTCGATTCAAAAATCCCATCAAAATCACTGGAGTTCGACATAATGACAACATCGAGAATTACAACAAAGCTAAAAAACACCACCCGCTTCGTCGTGTGGCGCATTAATACTTGTTTACAACAAAACAGACCGCTCAAAAGTTAGCATTTAATCGTAGAAATCGCCTCCGGACGCGTGTTTTGGGAATAATTCCCAGGTGCTTCCATGTTTATGCTCGCAGCAAATGTTAAACTTTAATCTCATTGGTTGAAAATCTCCATTAAAATATTCACTGCGTGGTGTAAAAGAGGGACCAGAAATCGTGTGACGCTGAGTTCGAATACAAAACTGCGTGGTGGTTGGCACTATTTTGCCACGGAAATCGCCAACATTTCTAACTTTTGACGCTTCCCACTGAAGCTTTGATATTATTATTTGCTAACTGGCGAAATAAATTGACACCGTTTCGTGGTACCAGTTTAAATGTGCCCCTGTATTTGGGCGTATTCAGGCATTCTGGCCATGAGTGGAAGTCGGGTTGACTTGGGCGTTCTGACCACGAGAGGGTTAAACACATCGCAGCCAAAATATTAAAACTACAAACTATAAACACAATTTGGCACAGGCTGTACACATTCAACATATTTAGTCTAGTATTAAAAACATCATATTAAAAACACAGGAACAGACAGCCTCAGTTTAGATGTGTAATTAAATATGTTAAATATCTTGATATAGCTACCTGCATTATTGGGGTGGGGGTTTGTTAGCTAGAGTAATTGGCAGATTTGGAGAATTCCAAGTGAACAATGTGTATTTAAAGGCACTACAATGCAATCATTACAGGTCCCTGATGAAGGTTTCTGCCACTAGCTGTAGGCTGGAGCTTTGCTTGCATTCTAACAAGGTTTACCGTACATCCACCTGGAACACAGCGGTATTCATTGCCATCTGAAGTGGGCAATCCGACATAATTCAATCACAGACTGATTATGGCCCAGGCCACTCGGTACCAGGATGGAATCAATGTCCGCATTAGTTCTATATGTGGCCAACAGGTGGAGGCACCTCATTATACTTTACATAAACACAAAGTGTTCCCCTGTAGTTGTATTAAAGTTAACTAAAGATTAGTTAACTTTACTTATACTTATCAGTCTTGTACAAGACTTAACATCTAAACATGTAAGAATTTAGTAGTATTATACAGTGTAATTATTTATGACACTTGAGTGGGTGTCAGTCTGTAATTATGATATACCAAGGTGTGTAATGTCTACAACTTTGATTCCTACATTTTTGTTTCACAAAACTTTGTAGAGATAATGTGGATGTATTTCTTACAACTTGTGACTGATGAGAGAATGAGACATGAAGAGTCAGGTTTATACTGTCATGTAAGTGACGTGATTAGAGGTCAACATAACAGTTTTTTAAACAATTAATCATACTTATAATCTTGAAACTTATATCCACAAATATTTCTTTTAAGCATCTGCAGTTGTTTTTTTTATCTAAAATGCAACTCTGAAGTGTACAGATTTCCAAAAGACCAGTTTGTGAGTATTCGGATGTTTTTGTACTTTCTGCCCAAGTCCAGCCAATTTTTGCTAGCTTTAGTAGTTATGTTACACTCATTCTACAGAATTACGAGTTATATAAATTGACATAAAATGTCCTCATAAGTCAAAGATGAGGTGAGGATATCACTCGTGTCTAGGACCTGACAACGCCATCGGGTAGTTGTTGTTGCTCACCTTGAGTTCGATCGAGTAGTTTCCGTAGCCAAGCTTCATGCGGGGCACGAGGAGGACCGGGTCGTGGAACTCATGGTCCTCCAAGATGACGTCCCGCGTGGTCCCGTTGCGGAAGGTCCATGTGTAGATTGCCAGGCTTGTGATGCTGCAGTTGATGGTCACCTTCGCCTCGATCTTCAGTTCATTCGTCCTGTACACCTGTAGCATAACAATTACACCTGTAGCGCAACACTTACATCTATAGCACAACACACCTGCAGCATAACACTTACACCTATAGCATAACACTTACACCTATAGTACAACACTTCACATGTAACACAACACTTACAGTACATTTACACCTGCAGCACAACACTTACATCGAAAGTACAACACTTACACCTACAGCACAACACTTACACCTACAGCACAACACTTACACCTACAGCATGTACACATACAACACTTGTAGTTACTGCACTTGCTCTTACATCAACAGCACGCACACTTACACCTACAGCACAACACTTACACCTATAGCATAACACTTACACCTATAGCATAACACTTACACCTACAGCACAACACTTACACCTACAACACTTGATCCTTAGAGAGTAGAACCCTACAGAACGTGGTTGCCCTCACCTGCCTGCCCTTGTGTCCTAGCATTTGGATGTCAGGGGGCTTGCACATCTTGCTGAGGATGAAGACTGGCTGGGTGGCCGTCTTGTTGCCCAGCTCATTCACTGCCACCACTCTCATGAGGAACTGACCAGTCCTGCCAATAACATAGTGACGACATGGTAGATGGATGCCACCTGCCTAGAAGCTGCCATATCTCTGTCTTTAGCAAGACCAGGTAATACTACTTCAACTTTGAGAATTGCCATGGCGCCTTTATTGTACATGATGGTGGTGGAGCAGAACAAATAACTGTGTTGTCCAATCATTTGTGCTACTCCGCAGGCCTTCCGGAAACAATTTCAGGGGAACGTAGACTGTAAATGTACCATTTTGTATTTATTGCACATCTTATGATTTTAGCAAAATACAACTGATTCAGTGCAGGCCTTGACATTAAGGTTTTGCATCCACTGGCCTGGGAGGCCAGTAGATTTGAAAAGTTACTGGCCCTCCAAAAAAGTTACTGGCCCGAATTGTGCAGGAATACGCATTTATTCTTATAAAACCATGCAGTTACAAATTGAACTCGAAATAAGTAATCAGTCTTAGACAGTCTAGAGCTAAGCAGTCCAGTCCTTCTGGTTGTCGTTCCCCAGGGCCACCTCCTGCGCCTTCATGTTGGTGTTGCAGGCATCTGCTGCTGCCTGTAACTCCGTCTCGATCTCCTCCAGCTCTCTTATTGCCATCTCTTCTTCTGCGGGCTGGTTCTGGCGGGCACTCACTCGCACGCACGCACACATTAAAGATGTGAAACATCATCCTCTGAATCTGAACGAAATTTACATTCAAAAATAATTTGAAAACGCAGGCTCCTTTACAATTTGTCTTCAAACTACTTGTCTGCAAAAGCCGGGTATGCTCGGCAGACTTTCCAAAAAGCTGTGGAGTGGCCTTCCTTTCCGACTCCGAGCCATGACCATCTCTCCAGCCACGATGACTGAAAGACCCTCCTCCTCTTCTCAACTGCGTACTTCTCTTTTGTTTGTCTCTTTCGTGTCACGGTTTTAGGCTTTTTGGTTTTAACAAGATTAACAAGATTTAACAAGATTGCCATCCAGAAAATTAACTTTAGATGGCAGGTGGACAAGGAAGCCTTTTGGCTTATCGAGAGTCCAATACTTTTTATCTACATGTATCCCACCCTTTTAAGGTATGAGTTGATTTTATTTGTTAAACATATGCACGCTACTAGCACCAACACAATCAGGAGATAATCTGTTCCATTCATTTACTGACATGGGTGGCTTAAGCATTATTATTCATTATAACACCAGACCGTTACTGTAAAAACACTAATTCACCAAGGTGTCCGTCGCTTCACAAAAAGTCCACAAGGCGTCGCAGACTTTTGCAAAACTCTTATTTTGGCCTATTTGTTTTACGAAATTAAGATAGCAACAATAATAAGCGAGAAAGCAAAGTTAAATGAAGATTTTTAATTGTGCTACCACTCTGCTATTACTGCAAAATCTGAGGCATTATTCACGTTAAACAAACTTCGCAAGAATTCCGCACCGAGGCGTCATTTGCAATGCACACGGTTCGCAAGAACTCCGCACGGCGTCACTAGTAGTGACGCCATGTGGAGTTATTGAGAATTTGCATGTGTGATCATTCATAAAATAAGATGGTGACTGCAGTTTCAAGCAAGAACGCGAGGTCAGATTTAGATTCGGCTGTCGCAGATTCTGTTTAATTGTTGCGTAGGGGATGACAAGTGATAGAAACTATTTAAAACAACGGTGACCAATTGGATTGAAACCAATGGCCCATTGGGCCAGTAAAATATGAAAAGTGGTGGCCCGAACTGGCCCGACAGCCTAAAAAAACATGCCGGGCCAGCGGGTCAGTGCTAATGTCGAGCCCTGCAATGATTTTTTTGGTTCATACTATTACCATCTCTGGTTTGCGAGGGTGATTCTGATTAACAGAACAGTCAAGTTTTTACAAATTCAGTGATAAATAAATAAATAACCAATTTAACAAAACAGAAGGTAGTGTGACTTATGTGAGGAAAGATGTCTTAAGTTGTAAATAATAATTATATTTCTTAACGTAGCACTTTTTACGTAAGTACCATGCTTCACATATTCAAATGACGTGTTGACTAAATGCTAAAATATAAATTAATTACATAAATAAGCCAAGATAAAAAATAAATAAATAAAAATAAACAAATTAGGGTGTCAAAATACAATTTCAAACAATGAAATTAAAAACCAATCAATACTATAAAATAGAAAGCAGTGTCATTTAGATGAGGCAGCAGTGCCTGCATCAAGGCAGGTAGTGCAGGCAAAATAGATGGGTAAATGTTTGTTTTTGGTGGTCATACATGGGAAGATTGTATATGTAATGAGATTTGGAGGAATTGGGAGGAGAGGAGTGAACAATGAGAGTGAAAGAGAGGGGAGTGGAGACAATTGGTGAAGACAGCACTATAGTGAGGGGAAGACAACAAGAAATCGAGGACATATACCGAGGCCAGCTACACCTCAAGCACTCTAGAAAAACAAGAACAACATACATAAAGTGACACTACATAACCTGTTGGTGACATGAACACCCAGTCTACCCACCTGCTGTAGGCGTGTCTCACCTGCTGTAGGTGTGTCTCACCTGCTGTAGGTGTGTCTCACCTGCTGTAGGTGTGTCTCACCTGCTGTAGGTGTGTCTCACCTGCTGCAGGTGTGTCTCACTTGCTGTAGGTGTGTCTCACCTGCTGCAGGTGTGTCTCACTTGCTGTAGGTGTGTCTCACCTGCTGTAGGTCTGTCTCACCTGCTGTAGGTGTGTCTCATCGAGCTGAATGCCGTCTCGAAGGTCGAGTTGTCACCAAAGTCAAAGTAGTAGACAATGTCGCTGCCCTTGTAGACGTATGCCTCAAACGTGATCTCGCGGCCGACCACTGTCTCCCCGTGGAGGTAGATCTTCAGCACGGAGATGGCATCTACAAACTGCACCTGCAGGGGCTCCGAGGTGACAGAACTGAAGTCATTGCTAGCTGTTACTCTCACTGTGTATCTGGAGGGAAGGAGGAAATTTTTTTATAGACGACACATACCGTTATTACCTGCTAGCACATTAAAAAATTGTAGATTCATGGCTCATTCAAGACATTTAAAAACATATCTTCTTAAATTGGCATCTATGTATACATATATATATATATATACATACATACAGGTGTGTATATATATACACATACCTGTAATATATATATATAGTGTATATACTATATTTATTTTATGGTCCGTGTGGATTGCCCTAATGTCCTAGTGGCCCATGGTCTGTATTATCCCACACAAAGATCCTAGTGGCCCATGGACTGTGTTGTCCCACATGATGGTCCAAGTTGCCCATGGTCCACATTATCCCATACGACGGTCCTAGTGGCCCATGGTCCACATTATCCCACACGATGGTCCTAGTGGCTCATTGTCCACATTATCCCACATGATGGTCCTAGTGGCCCATGGTCCACATTATCCCACACAATGGTCCTAGTGACCCGTGTTTCTAGTTCTAGTAGTTTCCAGCACTCTGCAACATTCTATTAACTGACTAATCTGTATATATTGTGGTTACAATGTTATGGTCTTATGAGGTCTCATTTAACAATTCAAGTCAGCCTTTTTCAGAAGATTATCGCCAAACCCATCTGTCTTGTACTCACTTCCCATGTCTCCTATAGATGTGTTCCTCCACATCCTTGAAGTTTCCAATGATGGGTTTGTCGATCTCCCCAAAGTCCCAGTTGTAGTAAGTGGAGGTGCCGCCGAGTAGTCGCTTCGGGAACACGGTCGCCGTGAACGTTACAGGCGTCCCCGTGCTGTGTAGGACCTTGTCCACTGTCAACTGCACCTCTGCAAGTCGACACGCACAAACATTAACATTACACAACTGTGACAGGCTGAAACTGTTCCCCTATTGTCAACTGTGACAGGCTGAAACTGTTCCCCTATTGTCAACTGTGACAGGCTGAAACTGTTCCCCTATTGTCAACTGTGACAAGCTGAAACTGTTCCCCTATTGTCAACTGTGACAAGCTGAAACTGTTCCCCTATTGTCAACTGTGACAGGCTGAAACTGTTCCCCTATTGTCAACTGTGACAGGCTGAAACTGTTCCCCTATTGTCAACTGTGACAGGCTGAAACTGTTCCCCTATTGTCAACTGTGACAGGCTGAAACTGTTCCCCTATTGTCAACTGTGACAGGCTGAAACTGTTCCCCTATTGTCAACTGTGACAAGCTGAAACTGTTCCCCTATTGTCAACTGTGACAGGCTGAAACTGTTCCCCTATTGTCAACTGTGACAGGCTGAAACTGTTCCCCTATTGTCAACTGTGACAAGCTGAAACTGTTCCCCTATTGTCAACTGTGACAGGCTGAAACTGTTCCCCTATTGTCAACTGTGACAAGCTGAAACTGTTCCCCTATTGTCAACTGTGACAGGCTGAAACTGTTCCCCTATTGTCAACTGTGACAAGCTGAAACTGTTCCCCTATTGTCAACTGTGACAGGCTGAAACTGTTCCCCTATTGTCAACTGTGACAGGCCGAAACTGTTCCCCTATTGTCAACTGATTCTTAAAACCGATATGAGAAAGTACAGCACAGAGCAGCACGATTTGTGAAGTATAATAAAAACCAAAAAAGCAGCGTCACAGTAATGATGAAAGAACTGAAATGGGAGTCCCCAGAAAGATCAGCTGCCTAGTGATATAATATAAATCTTTACACAGAGAGACAGTTCCTCCTTTGCAGCATCACCTTGTTTACTCAACTACCAACACACGTTGATGCTGCGAGTAATTTATTCAGGTGCCGGCCAAGACTCTGGTTTACGCCAACAGCTTTTTCAAAAGAATTGTAATGGACTATCTGAAGTAGTTTTGTCTGCAGCCATGATAGACACTTTTAAAACTAGACTGGGCAGGCATATCTAAAGCTCTGTGAAGCTTTCACACATGTTCCCCATATTGGCGTAATGACCTTCAGGTTCTTGCTGATTAATACATAGACGTAGCTGTGAGTAACTGACAGGATATGAAGAAACAGGTCTAGTATGTCATAAAATAAGTCAATTCCTTATTCATAGTCTCAATGTGGACATCAGTGACGTTAATTGATGAAATGAAGATACTGTAATTATGACTAGTACAACTTGTCTCAAGAGAGAAAGTGCTGACAGCAGCTCACCTTGAATCATCTCATCCACTTTCACTTTCACTTTGACTTGTTCCGAGCCAACCTTGTTATATGCCTTCACAGTGACAGTGTAGACCCCCACAGCTCTGTAGCGGTGCACCTTTGTTGTACCTAAAAGGGGCACAATACATGTAATGTCCACTTGACATCTTGAATCATTCCAACGTACTCTGCCTGTTAAGTACCCCAACAAAAATGCCCATCCTCCTGGTGGTGTTATGTACACACAAATGCAGAAGATGGTTTCCCAGAGTATTTGTAAATGATGTTTGTTAATACGTAAATTTGAACGTGCATGGTACATAAAACATCCCTAACTGATCAGCAGTCCTTGGGCAATCACTGAAAATGTGTGTAACATTATGAACAATCATATGTATATATATGAATCCTTAAAACGATTTCAGTGCTGAGTTTCTGGCCACTCAGTTACTACTGAATACTCTGAGTTTCTTTTGAGCTTTCAGTGAAACAGGGTAACACTTTTTAACTTCACTTTTTATACAGAAGGGTGCATTTTAAAAATAGGAACACCATATATATTAATAAACTAGGTTTATCAAATAATACTGTAAGTGCACAAATTGTGAGATTGGTTGCCATGGAAACCAGGAAATTCAAAATGTTGAAACACACATACCTGAGGTAGGTGTTTTGACTTTTGTCATGTTTCTCATAGAAATAGAAATTTGTTGAATAGGAACACCACATACGTTATGAAACCAAGACTATCAAGGAATATTGTGGACATGTCCATTATAACAACTGTTGACACAGAAACCAGTAAACCCAAGATCAACGGTTTTGCCGTGATGAAACTTGAACTGATATGAATGATCTAGAACTGTGCCTCAATGGTGAAAATTCAGTGTTAACTAGTTGTTTTAATATTTTATAATATATAACATTCAGTAATTTGTTACAGTAACTATACAAATAATTACTAATAATAAATGTGAATCCCGGACACATCACGACTGCACTAATTATGTCATGATATAAAAGACGCCAAAGGCAAAGCACAAGCGCACAATCAATACTTGTGCAGCATAAACGCATGGCATACCTAGTACCTATATTGTAAACTAGAAAGAAACACCCACATTCCAAAAAGATTTACTGTCAGTTATTGAAAGAGAAGGACACCGTTTATGCATACATTACCCTATCATCGCTCACCACATTGTCGGTTTTTATGAAAACAATTTATTCCAAATGAAAGGCACTATCGTAACATCATGGCGATATAGATGCGTGTCAATGGCCGATGCTAGCATGTCGGACAATCCCATCAAAATATCTTTAAATGTGCATACAAACACCCTATAAATTTTATATCATCGTGAAGCTGGTGTTTGTGCGATTCCAACGATAACCGTTAGGCGTCGCTACTGTTAACGTTCATTTCAATAGTTAAGGAATAAGCCGCTGCGATGCTATCCCTGCTCTAGCGGGTTGTTGTATTCAAGCGTCATAATACGGCAACCCTCTGTAGCCGGGTCTCGCACTGAAATGGTTAACCAACAGTGAATTTCACCCAAGATGCAAACGATCTAGGAGAAAAAACGTTAACATATCCGCATGCATCCACGCAAACACACACACATACATACACTAGTTGGAATATAGTTAGATACACCACTGAAGTAGGACAGGCAACAACATCTACAAAAGTGACACACCTACATACCGGGTATAAAGAATTCATTTGTCGAAGTACAGTAGAACCACTGTCATTATATAAGAGAAGTGGTCTGCCTCATGTGGTTTGTCAACATCAAAGCATTAGCCGGTGCTACACACATAGACAGTGCCAACACTAACACAACCCATCAGATGGTTAAAGGAGTATTAGGAAAACTATTCAAAGAATGGTTGTTATTTTGCTCAATCATGTCAGTATTATATGCAGCATTATTTTGCACTAGTGAAGTGGTCAATCTTCTTGTCCTCAGCCAAAGCCAGTTGCGTTGGACCTAAGTTCTAAATATCATAATATGAAATAAAAATTGAGTAATGGTAACTAACACTTTAATTAACACATAAATCTCATCAAGATGTTTACACAGTATTCCTCTTGTTTTACAGCCTCTCAAAAACAACTGCCCACCAGTCACTTTGCATTAAGCCAGTTGTTATTAAAACAACCCATCACAGGTGGCTACACAGTCGCATGGGACATAATTGCAAACAGAATTTATGATATGTTATTGTGACATGAAGAGTGCTGCCACTTATTGGATTTCATCTCACTAATTTATCTGATTTATGACTGCTCTGGTACAGCAAGGATATTAACATCTACTTTCCACCAGATGTGGGTTGACCCTGCATTTCCAGCCATTCCCATCTCCTTCCTGTGATTGCCTTGCCTTCTCTGTGCCAAGTGTTTCTCCCCTTTCCCTCTTCCTGTTGCCCCAGGGTTCTACGTGAGTGGCTGATTTTTGTGTCGGCGTCCCGGGATAATGGTCTAACCGGCTCCATGTCCTCCTTCTACTTTGGTGTTCGTTTAGTTCTTAAATCTCTACAGGGCAGCGATGAACAGCCGAGATTGGGAGAAAACTGCAGAAGACCGGGGTAGGTGGAGTACTATCAAGATTGTGGAATAGACCAATAGATGTAGCCTCAACCTCACCAACAACCACGGAATGCAAAGTGGTGCAAAATAATAGAGAATCCTAAAAAAGTAATATTAATGATCAACTTATGTATATTAGATACGAGAAAGTATTCATTCTCACAGAGGATTATAAACGAATGGAAACTATCGTTTGCTGATTGTGTACAATGTGTAGGTTATAGAATCGTGAATATATTTAAAACCAAAATTGACATATACCTCAGAAGGGCAGGATACATATAGATAAAAAGTACTCTCGATAAGCCAAACCGCTTCTTTGTGCACTTGAGCAACCAATACCAGACCCCTGCCGAGGACAAGGCTGCAGCAGCGAGAGTGCCCCTAGTGGCAGACGGAAGACCTACCGGCATCAAAGTAGTACTCTGTCTGGTCGCCCATGTCCCAGTCAAAGTGTATGCTGGTGCCGGCAGAGATGGAGGCCTGGAAGTAGGTCGAGTTTCCCAAGAAAGTATGATAGGCAACTCGTTCATCCAGAGCGAGGCCGGACGGACGCACCTCGACAAAAAACAACTGGGGCAGGCTTGCCGTCGTGTTGCCCAGAGGATTGTGGGCCGTCACGCTGACTCGGTAGCTGCCAACTGAAACAGGCAACAGTATGTTGTAGTTTGTAGTATCCCTGTGCACATATGGATGTGTGTGTGTGGTTGGGTGCGTGTGTGCAGGTGTGGTGTGTGTGTGTGTGTGTGTGGGGGGGGGGTTGGATGTGTGTGCAGGTGTGGTGTGTGTGTGTGTGTGTGTGTGTGTGTGTGTGTGTGTGTGTGTGTGTGTGTGTGTGTGTGTGTGTGTGTGTGTGTGTGTGTGTGGGTTGGGTGTGTGTGCAGGTGTGGTGTGTGTGTGTGTGTGTGTGTGGTTGGGTACGTGTGCAAGTGTGTGTGTGTGGTTAGGTGCATGTGTGCAGGTGTGGTGTGTGTGGGTGCGTGTGTGTGTGCAGGTGTGGTATGTGTGTGTGTGTGTGGTTGGGTGCATGTGTGCAGGTGTGCGTGTGGTTGGGTGCGTGTGTGCAGGTGTGGTGTGTGTGTGAGATGTGTGTGTGCAGGTGTGGTATGTGTGTGATGTGTGTGTGCAGGTGTGGTATGTGTGTGTGTGTGGTTGGGTGTGTATGTGCAGGTGTGGTGTGCGTGTGGTGCATCTGTGCAGGTGTGGTGTGTGTGTGTGTGGTTGGGTGCGTGTGTGCAGGTGTGTGTGTGGTTGAGTACGTGTGCAAGTGTGTGTGTGTGGTTGGGTGCGTGTGTGCAGGTGTGTGTGTGGTTAGGTGCATGTGTGCAGGTGTGGTGTGTGTGGGTGCGTGTGTGCAGGTGTGGTATGTGTGTGTGTGGTTGGGTGCATGTGTGCAGGTGTGTGTGTGGTTGGGTGCGTGTGTGCAGGTGTGTGTGTGGTTGGGTACGTGTGCAAGTGTGTGTGTGTGGTTAGGTGCATGTGTGCAGGTGTGGTGTGTGTGGGTGCGTGTGTGCAGGTGTGGTATGTGTGTGTGTGGTTGGGTGCATGTATGCAGGTGTGTGTGTGGTTGGGTGCGTGTGCAAGTGTGTGTGTGTGGTTAGGTGCATGTGTGCAGGTGTGTGTGTGGTTGGGTGCGTGTGTGCAGGTGCGTGTGTGCAGGTGTGGTGTGTGCGAGAGGATAGGTGGGGGTCTGGAAAAATGAGTGTATGAATACATTAATTAACTTTTGAATTTGTGATCACAATGATTAGCCACTGGAGCTTGAGAACTCTTACTATCATGACTGGATGAGTGAGCACGCAAATGAGGAGTGGCTGATTGAGTGTGCACATGAGTGAGCGAGGGTAAGGATGAGTGAGTACATGACCAAGTGGCTGAGTATGGGAGTGAGTGAGTGAGTGCACACGTTAGTGCATGAATGAGTGAGTGAGTTAGTGGCTGAGTGAAAGTATGAGTGAGTGCATGAGTGCATGAGTGAGTGAGTGAGTGAGTGAGTGAGTGAATGAGTGAGTGCATGAGTGAGTGTTTGCATGAATAAATAAGATTATCAGACGTGATTGCTACTAAGCCAGTTGACTGTGTGTAGCTGCATCAGACTGAGAGACACAGAGAACTGAGACATGCCTAGGAGAGAGACAACACTCGCCTTTAGTGTAGCGATGTGTCACCCGACCGACCCACATGTGGAAGAACATGTTGTAGGTTGGTCCCACGACCTTTGTGACCCCGTCACCAAAGTCAAAGGTGAAGGTCATACCTGAGCCTCGCTCAGCTCTGCAGCAAAACATTTCCACTAAAGATCACATGACTGAGAAAGCAACATAATGTGACTGTCAAGTGTTGCTGTCACGTCAGATTTCTAACAAAATGCAGCAGATTTTGTTTGACATAGTATAGTTCTTAACATGTTAGGTAGCAACACATGATTGAAATAGAAATGTGACAGGCCAGTTATCCAATGAAAAAAGTCATGGATTTAGATGGATTTTATAATCGATCACCAGTTGGCCCAAAATGATTGATGATCAGTTTGTAGGCTGCGATTTTAAGAAATATTTGACATAAACATGACATGTATTACGAAAATGTTCGCACATCATCATAGTGACCACTGTAGGAAATTGATCAAATGGCCCATGATGCTTTTATAATTAATGCAGTGTGTCTTACTATAACGTGAGTTTTTCTGAACATGACTTAAGAATAGCAGTTTTGAACGATATCAATTGTATCTGTTTCGTGAAACCAAACCAGGTTTTGGTCATTAAGTAATCATACATAGTTCACTTGAAACAAATTGTTTTATAATTGAAATAATCATCGATTGTGTAAGATTTTAATTGATTAATCGAGCATAAACCCAAATCAACCAATCATCAACAAAACTGATTAATCGGAACACAAATCGACACACCACCGACAGATGCTACTTACTGAGCAACAAACTTGATGTTTCGAGTCGTGAAGTTGCCAGTGGCTGTCCTTGTTAGGTTGGCTGCAAGCCGGCGGTTTACTTCGCTCACCTCCAGGGTGTCGATGGCTTCGATGGCCTCCAGGTCAAAGGGCAACTGGGCGACAATGGGGTCAGTGTAGAGAGGGTTGAGGAGGCGGAGCTTCACGGAGTAGACTCCGGCTGTGCGGAACACGTGCTTTGCTACGCTCGTGTTGCCAGTGCTGTTAGTAACATAACATTACACGAACGTGTCAGTGTGTCACCCTGTTGACATCGCTTAGTTAGGCAAAATAAAATAAAGTCTGGGTTTCTCGTCATTGCGTGCATTTAAAAATAGATCCCGCAAGTCTTTATTTTGTATTTTCCAAAGTACAGTTATATTTATATATTATATAAGTGTTCCGGCACAACAATTGAAAAGTATGATTAAAAACAGGACAAATACATGTGTCTATGCCTTTGCTGCTTGTAAGAAATATGCTCAGTACACATTTCAAGTTGTTGATTCTTGAGAGTAACCCCTCTGATAGTCAACATCACCCCGTTAACATATTAAAAATAAAAACCACACACCTCATTTACTTTTGATAAAGTTCTGATGAGAAACGGCCTTATGTGTAAACACTTCCTGCATTAAATGACTAAACTTTAAATAATCTCGCCTCAAAGTTGACCAACACGCAAAACTTTAAAAAGAAGTTCAAATATGAAACACAAATAAATGTTTGGATATATCAAAATTACATTTTTGAATTTAATAAGAACTATTCTGAAGTATGTTCCGTAATACAGGCATAAATACTATATACAAAACAAAATATACTTGTGTACTGTCAGAATTACCTCCCTGCATAAATCCTGTGCCATGAGTATTATACAACCACTAACCTGACGACAGTTGACAAAACAGAGTCGGAGAAGTCCCACTCAAACGTCAGATTCTTCCCGGATGCAACGGTTGCCTTGACAACCACGACCTTGTTGACTCTGACTATCGGCCCTGCGTTCGTTGTCACGGTGATCCCTTTGATTGGTTCACCGACCAGCGCCGTCTTACTGGTCGCTTTATACGAGATGTGATTGGAGACATTAACGGAGACCTTAAAGTGTCCACTCTCGACGTATGTGTGACCAATGTCCAATTTAAACTGAACACTGCTGTTTGGTTCGGACTTTTCCGTCTTACAGACCCGCCGATCAGATGACAGTACAGTTGTTTTGTTGGTGTCACCAAAATCGACATCAACTTGGAAGAGACGACTGCCTCGCAGCGTCACAAAGATGTTGGTTTCGGCACCCTGGACCACTGGGGGGATATGGAGGCTGACGGAGGACACAGGATGTTGAACTATGACCTCTAGGGTGGCAGTGATGTTGCTCACTTGGTTGAATGCAGTCAAGGCTAGTGTGTGCGTCCCGGCTACATCGAACTTGCTCGACAGCTGAAAACAGCAAGGATAATGTAGGACATGTCCTAACGCAGGATCAGTTATTATGGCATGCACAGACACACACCAGGGGACAGTTTCACTGACATTCCCATGTGCGCTTTGAAATCCATTTCGCTCAGTCACAGTGATCTCGCATATTGAAAACTGTCAAGAGCAGCCTGCGCCACTGGGCAATGTGTGCCATTGTGCCATGGAAATAGTGTCCTCTGTGATAAGCCTCCTTAGATTTAATAATGGATTCTGTTTAATGATGGATCTTCCTTGAGTTCATTATCTTAGTGAGATGGTCCCTGGTTACTTTCAGTCGGTAGCATGCTGTAGTTCAAATATAGGGAAGACCAGGATTACATATAACAGAAAACAGCATATTTGAGGATTATATTTTCTTAAAAATTATGCAGTTTTTAACCTTTTTTAACGTATCATCTGTGACAGGCTTAAAACAGTTGATGAACATGTTGCCATCATTACATATTATTTATTGGGTTTGTCTGAAGGATATCTGTGACAAATTATCCCTGTTGCAACTAGTCCTAGTCTCCCCTACTTTTTAATTTTCAATTTAGTTACACATGGAATTCAAAAGCAGATTAAATGACCATAAAGGTAAAGTAAAACTACTTCTAAGTCATGTTTCAAATCGTCCACTGCACCACTGGCTCTGTATACATTTGGGAAGCCAGACATCCAGTTTCACACTGAATCAGTGACATGCACTGGAGTGACACGACATCTTGCATGTCATGATATTTAATCTAACACTGTCACTGTCACCGCCACCTGACAAACAAGGCCATTATTACAGTCCAGGTGGCCAATGACGTCGCCCACTCCACAAACAGTGATCTCTCATATTATCTTCTTGTACTTTATCCTGTGTTATTGACGTGAACATCACTGAATAGATCAGATGTAGCAATAGCGGCAACTCGGGGATGTATCATTAATTTAATTCACTTCATAGTTCATGGTACAGGAATGATGTGGGATTTTTTTGTGCCCATGAAAAATGTTTTTAGGACAAGGCAATTGGCAATCGCACTTTTGGTGCATAGATATAAAATTTTGCTCTGGCTATCTGGCAGAATATTGATGTGTCAATGAATAAACGTTTATTCAAAACATTGGCAACAACAATATATACAAGACAAACAAGTTTAACTATAATTCAAGTAGCATTACCACAGTGGCCGCTGCGGCTGATGGATCTGGCCAGATCTGGTGCTAAACTTCGACACGCCACCGGTCATGTGGCCCTTACATCGTTCAGTCCGCATTAAATAATACATATTTAATATCATTGGAATGACAACGTAACATTCTTTACAATGGTATAATGTTTTTAAAACTATTCCTTTAATTGATGAACTTATTGTCCATGATTTAGCGAAAATGCGTGCCAAAAATGTCATGCCGTCAGCACGTCACAATGGTACATGATTTTTAGTCAACCAATGAGGCGATGTGTTGGCATTCACTGCTGATGTTACACGAAATTGATGCCGTCGGAAAAACGAAAGTTACGATAAGTTAAACATGTCAGTTTACCTATATTATCACCCAAAATACAACTTCGTGCATCACTGATGCCATTTGCCAGTTTTCCACTATTCAAATTATGTATGTTGTGTGATAATTAAACATGATATACAAGTGCGGAAACTAGGTATTGTTCGACCATGTCGCATCATTTTTAAACAAGACTGCGATAAACAGCCTGCACGTGCAGCGACTGTACTAGATTTCATAACATCCGCACTATTGTTAGCACGCTACCATGGCAACTCCCGCACAACGCTCGTTGTCTGGTCGCCCACTGCATGGTTTAAGGCATGGAGTTACGCTGGCTAATTAAATGAATCAATGTTTTGATTAATTTGTAGTTTAACAATTGAAACATTCACAGCAACACGAATACAATGTTTTAGTTAATAACTATAACTTATTATGGCTCTAAACATGGCCATAGTATGGCGACTTATTATTTTTAAATATTTGTCAATCTAATATTTTATTTTCAAAATTGAACAAAATGGAACTGTAGTATTTCTAATATTATGATATGGAACTTGTACAACAAAACCCAATGCTTTAAAATTCCAAATATTACCTTCCATAATCCATTGTAACTTGTATACAATTTGTTATACACACATTTTAATTGTATATAAACGCTGGGATTCTGCAATAAATGTTTGCTAATTTATTAAAATTTTGTTAGTAATTTTGCAAATTGTGGCAATTAAATGTGTTCTAATGAAACCTGTGGTATAATTTTATAGTAATTGGCATTAAATATGAATCATGCTTCGAACAAAAAATATACATACAAATTAGGATTTCTCATTCAGTATAGCCACCATTTTGTAATATGCTAATTATGCAACAAATTATGTAAATTTGTAGCAGTAAAATCAGTCCTGATGAACATTGCATGTTGGTTGCACTTTGTAAAACACTTACACATTAAACACTTTCTAGAATCCAATATAGCTGCCATATTATGCTAATTAGGTCATTGAATATGCAAATTACACCAGTGAAGAAACAAAAATTCAGCATGTCAGATTATGTATGTCTACCAAATTTGAGGTAATTAGCTGAAATAGTGATTTAGCTGTTGTGAAAACAATGATAAAATGGTAAAAGTACTAAAATAGGGGTACATCCGGTGAATAGAGTGATCCTATTCTTTCTGTGTTAATTTCCAAGCACGCCATTCCAACAAAAACGCCTGGGGCAGGTATCTTTACAACTTAATAACTTTGTCATTAATTGTAAAATGTTCTTGACATAAAAACATTTACTTCAGAAGTAGCTGCTTATAGCAACAACAACAAATGTTTAAGTAATGCAGTTTCTAATTTTAAGGTAATGCTAATTCAAGTGGGAATGTACAATGTTTGAAGGAGATGCTGTCCTCAAATGACTTGGCGGCACCTTTTTGCATTAGTAAATTTTACAATAGATTCTGTTTAATGATGGACTTTCCTTATGAGCTTTTATCTCGGTGAAACGGTCCAGAGTTAGTTTCAACTGGCATCATGCTGTAGTTCCAATATATATATATAGGGGAGACCAAGGCTAGGTGTAGCAGAAAACAACATATTTTAGGATTGTATTTTTTTCCAAATAATCACATGTTAAAACCACTGAGAACGTTGTTATCTATTTGTAACTCCCGTTTCAAATCCTCCAATCACTGTATGATCCCTTCATATGTAGATAGAATCTGGGTGTTTTGATGACATTCGACAGCGAGAATCCCATATGAATATCTTTAATAAAATGACATTTCCCAGCATTTTATATATGAAATATTGACATATCTGATTTGTAGATGATTCAAAAATTAATTCGGCGGGGTGCATTAACGAACACTAGCAAGGCTACCAATGGAGATACAAATAATGACCGGTCCCAATACCTTGTTGATGGTGGTCACTACCGAGTATGCATCCACCGTCCAGTTGTAGAGAACGTCCGTGCCTGACCCCAGTTTGGCCGTCCACGTGAACTCCCGGCCACTACTGCAGTAAACAGCAATGCAACAACTTTGTACAACTTCACACAGACTTAAAGGTGCCTCCTCCATAAATGTTTTCACTCGTCTCATTTAAAATTCACTCGTCTCATTTCAAATTAAATTTGCAAAACAGCAAACCTAACTAGTATCCACTATAACATTATAGCTCGTCTGTGCAATTTTTGCATATAGCTTTGTTTATATCATTAGTTAAACTATTAACTAATTTAATTCTTGCTCAAGAATCAAATAACTGGCCTTGTCCAATTATTTGTGCTACTCCGCCACTGAACTGGATGATTATAGCAGCATGCAGATCTCAAATGGACCATTTGATGGACTGTAATGTATGTAAGTACCTGGACACCTAAATATAACTAAATTCTAAGCCGTCTGAAAATTTAAGGTACAGAAAAATAATTTACAAAACGCTGCCCGAATATTTACAAACACAAATGAGTTCTGATGCAGTATCTCATTTCACTACCCGTGCCATCAATACACCCTTGTAACATCATCGGTGTGAAGTTATACTGTATAAAAGATTACTAATAATTGGTGTCCAATTACACAGGAAAAAATATAATATTTTACAGAGGTGTCCGAAAACATAAGCTACATAAACAAATAGAAATTTTGCAGATTTTTAGGATGTGTCCAAAAATACGATGTCCGAATACAAATACAGTCATTACGGAACTATATCATAATGACAACAAACCTGGGGCTGGTTTCATGAAGTGTACTTAAAGTTACGCAATTACTTAGCGTCGCGTGTTTGCGTTAACTCTTATGCTCGCTTACATTAAAAAAATCACGTCATTTACTAAGACAATCATCTTAGCGTTAAGAACGTTCTTAGCCGCTTCGTGAAACCGACCCCAGAGTCTTAGCCAGAGACCCGTCTGCCCATCTTCAAGACTGGCAGATGATTGGCCAAAACGGGTAATTACAACTGATAAGACGGGCTGAATTTAGAGAAGGGGCCAGCTGGCCACTAGATTAGCTAATAGTTCCAAGTCTAGGGGCCCACATTAATGACTATCATGGCACAACTGGTAGTGAAACACATTGAATGAGTCAGTATTAATTAAATAAATGGCTCAAATGACACTGGTTTGTCATTGAAAAACTTGAATTGGCCAATGGCTGTGAGTAACGTGAAAGGCTTCCCCACAAGCCATTCACGTGCTAAAAGGCACGTTTCATTAATTCAAGACTGGCAAAAAATTCTTTTGGGCTAAGGATCTGCAACAAACACAGTGATTGTGACAACATCGACTCACCTGGCTGCAGGGATGGCCGTGGGTCCGGTCACTGAGAGGTCCGTCACTGCTTGCTGGACGCTCACCCAGCTAGTGATGGTTACACTGTCCCCAGACTGGGGCACACAGGTGGCTGTCACCTGGTACAGCCCAGCTGCCCCATACAGGTGGCCCCACCTGGAAGACATCACTCGACATACAGGAGTGGTTCTATCATCACTCAACATACAGGAGTGGTTCTATCATCACTCAACATACAGGAGTGGTTCTAGCATCACTCAACATACAGGAGTGGTCCTAGTATCACTCAACATACAGGAATGGTCGTAGTATCACTCAACATACAGGAGTGGTTCTATCATCACTCGACATACAGGAGTGGTTCTATCATCACTCGACATACAGGAGTGGTTCTATCATCACTCGACATACAGGAGTGGTTCTATCATCACTCGACATACAGGAGTGGTTCTATCATCACTCAACATACAGGAGTGGTTCTATCATCACTCAACATACAGGAGTGGTTCTATCATCACTCAACATACAGGAATGGTCCTAGTATCACTCAACATACAGGAGTGGTTCTATCATCACTCGACATACAGGAGTGGTTCTATCATCACTCAACATACAGGAGTGGTTCTATCATCACTCGACATACAGGAGTGGTTCTATCATCACTCACATACAGGAGTGGTTCTATCATCACTCAACATACAGGAGTGGTTCTATCATCACTCAACATACAGGAATGGTCCTAGTATCACTCAACATACAGGAATGGTCGTAGTATCACTCAACATACAATAGTGATCCTAGTATCACTCAACATACAGGAATGGTCGTAGTATCACTCAACATACAGGAATGGTCCTAGTATCACTCAACATACAGGAATGGTCGTAGCATCACTTAACATACAGGAGTGGTCCTAGCATCACTCAACATACAGGAATGGTCGTAGTATCACTCAACATACAGGAGTGATCCTAGCATCATTCAACATGCAGGAATGGTCCTAGTATCACTCAACATACAGGAATGGTCGTAGTATCACTCAACATACAGGAGTGATCCTAGTATCATTCAACATGCAGGAATGGTCCTAGTATCACTCAACATACAGGAATGGTCGTAGTATCACTCAACATACAGGAGTGATCCTAGTATCATTCAACATGCAGGAATGGTCCTAGTATCACTCAACATACAGGAATGGTCGTAGTATCACTCAACATACAGGAGTGATCCTAGTATCATTCAACATGCAGGAATGGTCCTAGTATCACTCAACATACAGGAATGGTCCTAGTATCACTCAACATACAGGAATGGTCGTAGTATCACTCAACATACAGGAGTGATCCTAGAATCATTCAACATGCAGGAATGGTCGTAGTATCACTCAACATACAGGAGTGATCCTAGCATCATTCAACATGCAGGAATGGTCGTAGTATCACTCAACATACAGGAATGGTCGTAGTATCACTCAACATACAGGAGTGATCCTAGTATCATTCAACATGCAGGAATGGTCCTAGTATCACTCAACATACAGGAATGGTCGTAGTATCACTCAACATACAGGAGTGATCCTAGTATCATTCAACATGCAGGAATGGTCCTAGTATCACTCAACATACAGGAATGGTCCTAGTATCACTCAACATACAGGAATGGTCGTAGTATCACTCAACATACAGGAGTGATCCTAGCATCATTCAACATGCAGGAATGGTCGTAGTATCACTCAACATACAGGAGTGATCCTAGTATCATTCAACATGCAGGAATGGTCCTAGTATCACTCAACATACAGGAATGGTCGTAGTATCACTCAACATACAGGAGTGATCCTAGTATCATTCAACATGCAGGAATGGTCGTAGTATCACTCAACATACAGGAATGGTCGTAGTATCACTCAACATACAGGAGTGATCCTAGTATCATTCAACATGCAGGAATGGTCCTAGTATCACTCAACATACAGGAATGGTCGTAGTATCACTCAACATACAGGAGTGATCCTAGTATCATTCAACATGCAGGAATGGTCCTAGTATCACCCAACATACAGGAATGGTCGTAGTATCACTCAACATACAGGAGTGATCCTAGCATCACTCAACATACAGGAATGGTCGTAGTATCACTCAACATACAGGAGTGATCCTAGCATCATTCAACATGCAGGAATGGTCGTAGTATCACTCAACATACAGGAATGGTCGTAGTATCACTCAACATACAGGAGTGATCCTAGTATCATTCAACATGCAGGAATGGTCCTAGTATCACTCAACATACAGGAATGGTCGTAGTATCACTCAACATACAGGAGTGATCCTAGCATCACTCAACATACAGGAATGGTCGTAGCATCACTCAACATACAGGAGTGATCCTAACATCACTCAACATACAGGAGTGATCCTAGCATCACTCAACATACAGGAATGGTCGTAGTATCACTCAACATACAGGAGTGGTCGTAGCATCACTCAACATACAGGAATGATCCTAGTATCACTCAACATACAGGAATGGTCGTAGCATCACTCAACATACAGGAATGGTCGTAGCATCACTCAACATACAGGAGTGATCCTAGCATCACTCAACATACAGGAGTGATCCTAGCATCACTCAACATACAGGAATTGTCCTAGTATCACTCAACATACAGGAATGGTCGTAGCATCACTCAACATACAGGAGTGGTCCTAGCATCACTCAACATACAGGAATGGTCCTAGTATCACTCAACATACAGGAATGGTCGTAGCATCACTCAACATACAGGAGTGGTCCTAGCATCACTCAACATACAGGAGTGATCCTAGCATCACTCAACATACAGGAATGGTCCTAGTATCACTCAACATACAGGAATGGTCGTAGCATCACTCAACATACAGGAGTGGTCCTAGCATCACTCAACATACAGGAATGGTCCTAGTATCACTCAACATACAGGAATGGTCGTAGCATCACTCAACATACAGGAGTGGTCCTAGCATCACTCAACATACAGGAATGGTCCTAGTATCACTCAACATACAGGAATGGTCGTAGCATCACTCAACATACAGAAATGGTCCTAGTATCACTCATCATACAGGAATGGTCCTAGTCTCACTCAACATACAGGAATGGTCGTAGCATCACTCAACATACAGGAGTGGTCCTAGCATCACTCAACATACAGGAATGGTCCTAGTATCACTCAACATACAGGAATGGTCGTAGCATCACTCAACATACAGGAATGGTCGTAGCATCACTCAACATACAGAAATGGTCCTAGTATCACTCATCATACAGGAGTGATTCCAGCATTAGATGGTATTAGCTGTGTTCATGTTAGGGGTTAAACAAAGGGGTCCTAGGACAGCTATGAATAAAATCGGGTCCACAACAACAAAATAGGGTCACTGAAAAAGTAGTGCTCTATGCAGTCAACGCAGTTTGGGGACATTTTGATATGAAGGTCTATGGTAAGATAAGAATGTTATTACAGAACAATAACTGACATTTAATTATTCCAATGTTCATTCACCAGTTGTGCTACAAGTTTGTGCATACGAGCGTGTGTGTAACAAAACGGCGTGTGTACGTATATGATGGTGTTGTTGCCTATAAGAGTCACAGCTCCTTGGCTTTGTGGTGTGCTACCTGAGCATACCTGAGTGTGTGTATGTACGTGTACATGCATGCATGCGTACATATGGGATGGTGTGTTACCTGTATGAGTGGGAGTGGGGAGGGTTTCTGATGGTGTGTTGGCTCGTGTCTCCGTAGTTCACATGAATCTTGACGGTGCCGTTTGGTAACGACTGCATCATCAACACACACAGCTCAAATTAGATGTGTACGTGGGTGCAAGATACAAGGTATTTATTCACAGACTACATTAAGTTACAACTGTCTTGGTAGTGGTGACATGCATACATTATGATAAAAACATAATGCATACTTAACATATGTAAACATTATAATAAATTATGTATATAAAAGTAAGTGAGCAGGTATACTGGATGGAAATATAATACTGAAGAATAATGGTGGAGTTGTGGTATCAGCACCCAGGGGGGAGCATTTTGTTGATGTTAATTAGACCCCAAAGTGATGATGCCACATACTTAAACATGTTATGAAAATGTGGTATGATATACAATTTAAAACAAACATTTTTACAATATGAAAGATAGCATGCGTGCATGTATGCCTGCGTGCGTGCGTGCTATTGCAACATTGTTTCAAAACACTGACTTATCTGTACAGAGCACAAACTTTTTTATTAGCACCATGTAGAATATTTTACACAAATTACAAAAGCTATCAAGAATAGGGGTAAGACCACATTTAAATTTTACATAGGCGGCCATTATAACGTTTCCTTCATTTCCTGCTAAATTTGACAAACAATTTTCTTGAAAATTTCACAGCATATTTAACCTCCATTGACACAAATGCTATGGAAAACTCGTAAAATTCTCATACCTCAGTTTTCAGAAAAATCCACCCAAACCTGACACCCCTCAATTTCGCCCCAATCTGGTGACGGATTTTGAAATATTGGTGTGTTCTGCAAAATAGCCACTGTGCGAATACGCGAGCGACTAGCGTATGTTTATTGCTACCTCATGAAAGATCTAATGTAGTAGTACATTTAGTATTCACTGGACTGACATGTGCCATGCCAAAGTGCTCGAACAAAATTCACACATGCCACCAAAACGGTATTTTCAAGGGCACTCTTTCGGTGAGTAATGGCGGATGAATCCTTAATGTGGTCTTACCCCAAATAGATCTTCTGAATCTTGCAAATCTTCACGAAAGTTAGATTTATATCAAGCTATACATATAACTAGATTAACCACAAAGGGAAATTTACACTGCCTCAGTAACAATTAAAATATGCATCATCAAACTGTGCACACCTCCAAGCTAAACAGCACCTTGAGTTGGTTTAAACATGCTTATTCGGTACTTTATATTACATACGACGTTTGCCTGGTATGAATGGTACTGTGCACAGCATACAGGCCAACACAGTATCTTACCGATATGGGAATAAAATATATAGAATATTAACGAAATATATTTTTTAGTAATTTTTCATAAAATGTATTCTTTTGCACTAGCCACTGTGCGAATACGCGAGCGACTAGCGTATGTTTATTGCTACCTCGTGAAAGATCTAATGTAGTAGTACATTTAGTATTCACTGGACTGACATGTGCCACATGCCACCAAAACGGTATTTTCAAGGGCACTCTTTCGGTGGGTAATGGCGGACGAATCCTTAATGTGGTCTTACCCCAATATCTGTTGTTACATTTTACTTGAAAATATATGCTAAAAATGTCACGCATGTTCAGTGGTGTACAAGGAAGGGGTTGGTTCCCCGAATAAGGGCCCAGAAGCAGGAGCTGCCTGCTCCGGTCACCTACCAGTAGGTTGAAGTGGACTTGTTCCTGGAGGTGGCAGGCTCCTGCCTGGGAGAAACGAGTCGCATCTGACGTCTGATGCACTGACACGTCACTGGAGCTCTCCTCACTGCTCACTGCAACCAAGTCATACGATAGTGACACACACTGAAATAAACTGACAATAGTGACACACACTCAGTGATACATAGATGATAGTGACATATATAATAGCTATACTAGTGACACACACAGACAATACTGACACACACCAACAATAGTGACACACAACAACATGACACACTGGCATTAGTGACACACAATGACATTAGTCACACATGTAGCTAACAGTGATATCTGTCACTTCTACCATACACTGTCCAACCTGACTTGACCCAAACACAAGCTACATCTAATTTCATACTCTGTAACTCTCTACTTGCTGTACGTACTTGGTTCTACTTAGGCTTGTCCCACTACATCCTGACCACTCTCCTACCTACCATCTACCCCAAACTGACCTCCCTCCCTCCCTCCCTCCCTCCCTCCCTCCTCACCCTCCTTTCCCCTTTCCCTCCCCCACAACCACCCTAGCCCTGCCCCATTGGCTGTCTGCCTAGTGAAGTGTGTCAGCGCCAGTCAGCAGTTACGGCAGTCAGTGTCAGCATCAGTAAGCGGTTTCCGAAGTCAGGCAATGTCGTGACATTAAGATGCATGACAACATTTATTGCGCAATACGACATTAGAAATCTCATAAATATTCTCCAATGGATTGTGCGTAAAAGCACGGATCAATAGGCTCGGCACGGGCACAAACATACACGTGAAACAATGCAGGCATGACTGCATCCTGCCTGCCTATTGTGTGTGTGTGTGTGTGTGTGTGTGTGTGTGTGTGTGCGTGTGTGTGTGCGTGTGTGTGTGTGTGTTTTGACACACGCATGTCACCACTGTTACAAGTGCATGCAAGCACATATGCGTGTGTGCCTTTTTGTACGTGAACTTAGGTGATGTCCAGTCTTGTGTGTGAGTGGCCCATTTGTGGGTGTGTTTGTGTACATATATGTGTTATACAGTATTTGGGTGATGTTCATGTGTTTGTGTGTGAGTGCGCACATTCACAGATGGATGACTTGAGAATTAGACATGGATGAATAGAGACACTGAAATGGATGAATCGAAGGATGGATGAAAACATAAATGGTTAGATGGATAGAGACAGACTTGGAGACATAGAAATGGATGGATGAGTGGATGTAGACATAGAAATGGATGGATGAGTGGATGGAGTCATAGAAATGTATGGATGAGTGGATGGAGACATAGAAATGTATGGATGAGTGGATGGAGACATAGAAATGGATGGATGAGTGGATGGAGTCATAGAAATGTATGGATGAGTGGATGGAGACATAGAAATGGATGGATGAGTGGATGGAGTCATAGAAATGTATGGATGAGTGGATGGAGACATAGAAATGGATGGATGAGTGGATGGAGTCATAGAAATGGATGGATGAGTGGATGGAGACATAGAAATGGATGGATGAGTGGATGGAGACATAGAAATGGATGGATGTGTGGATGGAGACACAGAAATGGATGGATTAGTGGAGATATAGAAATGGATGGATGATTGGATGGAGACATAGAAATGGATGGATGAGTGGATGGTGACACAGAAATGGATGGATTAGTGGAGATATAGAAATGGATGGATGAGTGGATGGAGACAAAGAAATGGATGGATAAGTGGATGGAGACACAGAAATGGATGGATTAGTGGAGATATAGAAATGGATGGATGGATGAGTGGATGGAGACATAGAAATCGATGAATTAGTGGAGATATAAAAATGGATGGATGAGTGGGTGGAGACATAGAAATGGATGGATGAGTGGATGGAGTCATAGAAATGGATGGATGAGTGGATGGAGACATAGAAATGGATGGATGAGTGGATGGAGACACAGAAATGGATGGATTAGTGGAGATATAGAAATGGATGGATGAGTGGATGGAGACATAGAAATCGATGAATTAGTGGAGATATAAAAATGGATGGATGAGTGGATGGAGACATAGAAATGGATGGATGAGTGGATGGAGACACAGAAATGGATGGATTAGTGGAGATATAGAAATGGATGGATGAGTGGATGGAGACATAGAAATCGATGAATTAGTGGAGATATAAAAATGGATGGATGAGTGGATGGAGACATAGAAATGGATGGATGAGTGGATGGAGACACAGAAATGGATGGATTAGTGGAGATATAGAAATGGATGGATGAGTGGATGGAGACATAGAAATCGATGAATTAGTGGAGATATAAAAATGGATGGATGAGTGGATGGAGACATAGAAATGGATGGATGAGTGGATGGAGACACAGAAATGGATGGATTAGTGGAGATATAGAAATGGATGGATGAGTGGATGGAGACATAGAAATCGATGAATTAGTGGAGATATAAAAATGGATGGATGAGTGGATGGAGATATAGAAATGGATGAATAAGTGGACGGAGACATTGAAATGGATGGATGAGTAGATAGAGACATAGAAATGGATGGATGAGTGGATGGAGACATAAATGGATGGATGAGTGGGTGGAGACACATTGGATGGATTAGTGGAGATATAGAAATGGATGGATGAGTGAATGGAGACATATAAATGGATGGGCGAGTGGATGGAAATAAAGAAATGGATGGATGAATGGATGGTGACATAGAAATGGATGGATGAGTGAATGGAGACATATAAATGGATGGACGAGTGGATGGTAACATAGAAATGGATGGATGAGTGAATGGAGACATAGAAATAGAAATGGATAGATGAGTGGATTGAGACAGAAATGGATGGATGAGTGAATGGAGACATATAAATGGATGGGTGAGTGGATGGAAATAAAGAAATGGATGGATGAGTGGATTGAGACAGAAATGGATGGATGAGTGGATGGAGACATATAAATGGATGGGTGAGTGGATGGAAATAAAGACATGGATGGATGAGTGGATGGTGACATAGAAATGGATGGATGAGTGAATGGAGACATATAAATGGATGGACGAGTGGATGGTAACATAGAAATGGATGGATGAGTGAATGGAGACATAGAAATAGAATTGGATGGATGAGTGGATTGAGACAGAAATGGATGGATGAGTGAATGGAGACATATAAATGGATAGATGGTGACATAGACATTGAAATATGGACATAAAAATCGATGGATTGAGTGGATGGTTGGTGCACAGAGACAGTGAGGGAGAGACAAGACTTTAGTGACAGACCTAGGTTGTAGACTGTGAGCTGGAGGTGGTGAGACGAGGTGTCTCCAAAGACAGTTGTCATCACAGGCACCCGACTGTGTACGACTGTCTCGTTGTCTACACGCCACCTGTAGATCACGTCCACCCTCGGTGACAGCGTCCCTGAAACACAACAGCAACATCAGGACACCAACTATACAATGTGTACATGTAAATATACATACACTTGATCATTATACAGCAGTGTCTGTGTGTGTGTGTGTGTCTGTGTGTGCATGTGTATGAGTGCAAGTGCATGTGTGCACACACTATCAATACACACCCACAAATCGTCCACTGCACACACAAACCACATCTGCTTACATCACCGACAGACTATTCCGACAACATCATTGCACTCGATAAAACATCACTGATCTCGTAGAAAAACATCCCATCAACCCCTCCACAACCCAATCACACCTCGTGGCCAACCCCACCTTTCCCTTTCCCCCAACTTCAACATCCACCCTCCTCCCTCTCACAAGCCGCGTGAGTTGACATCCTTCTGAGTGATGCCATTCAGTCCTGTCGATGCAGCCACAAGAGAATCACCGAGAGAGTCTGGTGGAGACGAAGGTGCCTCGAGCCATTTCATCAGCCAATCATGCCCCCCGCCCGTCGCAGCGTCACACGCCAATGCAATCTCATATAGTAATTCTGCGCCTTGATTTAGTTGTTCGGACAAAGTGGCCAATATACAAACAAGTGCTTTAATGTTGTCACTGCATAACTGGACACTGCCTGTTGACGTCGACGCAAGAGATGCAAACTAGATTGCGTGAATCGTAAATGAAGTAAGCGACGCTATTTCAAAGCAACTTAGTTAGCGCCGCTTTGTGCTTCAAGGGTGATGGGGAGTGATCCAATTCTGATGAATCTTTCCACGCTGAAATTGTTTCAATTACTCCCAATAACTGTGCAACAATATCAGCCGACTACTCCCAGCATCAGTGGAATTCAGGCTCATCAAACCCAAACTCACTTCTCGTCTCAAATCTACAGGGAATACAGGAATTCAGAAGGAAAATATAGGAATAATTGTACCATTTCTGTTGCATACAGTACTTTATAATTCCAGGTGGTGCCATCTGCTGAGTACATTTGATGCACGTTTGCAATTGCTGACAGTCAACATTACATCGTAAAAAGGCAAATTTCACTGATCTGATTATTCATCATAAACAGACAGATTTCTACTAAAAAAATAACTTTGAAGTTATGAATCACAAAAAAAAGAAAAATTCCACAATTATTACGTGTGGTCTAGCATTAACTTTACATAAGTCCCCGGAAACATGTAGCATTATGTATATGGTGGGTTGATCATCACCATGTACTTTTTTTAATTGACACGTACCTCAGAAGGGCGGGATACACATAGATAAAAAGGGTTGGACTTTCGATAAGCCAGAAGACTTCCTTGTCCACCTGCCATCTAGAGTTAATTCTCTGGGTGGCAATCTTGTTAAATCTTGTTAAATGTATCATGAGGAAATAAACTGATACAGCAGTGTCACCTATAGATTTGAATGGGTATAAATGTACATTGATTCCATTATGGATATTAGAACTGGGTGTGGTAACAAAACATAGCAAATTATGTCACTTGAGAAATGTCTTTCATTGACAAAAAGAAGGCTTGCCATCTGTTAGTGTGTCAAACATTGGAATCGTTAAATGTACAGTAAAAAGTAGGAAGATAGACGGAAAATGTAAGACTAATGCAAGATATCCATTATGGATATTAGAACTTGATTGGGTAACACAACATAGCAAATTACTTCACTTGAGAAATGTCTTTCATTGACAAAAAGAAGGCTTGCCATCTGTTAGTGTGTCAAACATTGGAATCGTTAAATGTACAGTAAAAAGTAGGAAGATAGACGGAAAATGTAAGACTAATGCAAGATATCTGAAGATGTGATTCAGCATGCCAGACAACAGTAACAGAATACGGCTATTCTTCAGTGCTCTCTCTCTACTAAATTGCATTAGATGCCTGCTTTCATTTCTTAATGTCATGCATCTTCCTCCACAAAGCCTCTTTTTACTCTTGTGTTGCCTTCTCCATTTCCTTTTCTTTCTGCAAATGTGTTTTTTTGCATTCATACGCAGACATACAAACAAGTTCTCGTGATCAATCTCTTGATCAGTAGTTGTGTATTAGTCTATGTTAGTGCTCCTATTTTAGGTTATCATCTATCATTTCTGTATTCAAGGACGGTAATATGTCATCTAGAATATTTTCAAGCACAAGGCAGATTTGTTTTACAACATAGATTAGTACCTGCTACCTTGTGTTATTGTGATCTCAGCCATTTCAAAACCCCCAAACTCATACCTGGTTTTTAGTTCTATAAACAGCTGACTACTCGATATAGACACCGTGTGTAAAGAACATCCACTAAAAAAGAACAACACTGAAATAGCTATTCAGACCTCCACTGTTTATGTACCCATGGATATATAACGATCATAACACATAAAGTACAGTTTAACCAAGTCCAACGTGTGTATTTGCTACACCAGTTCGCCCTTTTCTTCTAGTTCTACTTTGTCCTTAGACTGTACCAACTGGCGCCTGAGGGTGGTGTGGGGATGCATGGCTGTTGCTACTCCATACTTCTTCATTATAGATACAAATCTAAACTAGAAAAAACATACTGAAAAAATATCAAATGCTTATTCTAAAAAAATTGGCATTTTAAACAAATTGAAACATGCGTTACCTCTTCATATTAAAATAATATTATATAATTCTTTAATAGTGCCACATATAAATTATTGCATTATGGCATGGGGCTTTCAAGCAAATAGATTAATAAAACTTAAAAAAAAGCCCTGAGAATTATTACCTTAAGTAACTATATTTCCCACACAGAACCACTTCACAAAAAACTCAACTTGTTAAAAGTAGATGATATCCTTAAATTACAACAATTAAAATTTTACTATAAATATTTACACAATGACTTACCAGTTTATTTACAAAACTGGTGGATAATGTTTAACTATGAGGTACATAATCATAATACAAGAGTCAAGAATAAAATATACACTTATAAAATTAAACATGAATTTGCAAAGAAATATCTTAGGCATAATTTGCCACTTTTGCTAAATAACATTCCCGACATTGTCAAAGAAAAGCTTAGTACACATAGTTCACAAGGATTTGCCAAGTATGTTAAAATTTATTTTTTACAAAATTATCTGGTAACATTCACAATACAAAATTGCTATATATGTATACAAAATTAAGAACCGACAACCACCTGTCAACTTGATACAGTACAAAACAGTGCCTTAACGACAAACACAATAATCATGTAAGCTTGTTCACGTTACATATATGCTCATATTCATATATTTTTATTTTTTTATTTTTTTATTTTTATTTTTTGACTCAGGTGATGTATTAATTTAATTCAGGTGATGTATTAATCCAGTTAAATTTGTTATCATAGAAGGTGGCTCCTCGACAGCGACTATTATAGTCTTAGAGGAGTCTCCTGACCCTACTTTTTGGCTATTTACCATGCATTATGCCATGTTCATCATAAGGTTATATATTTGTATTATTTATTATTTTTGACATGGATGTATTGTATGTATAATCAAATGTCTGGGTCAAATAAAAACAAATTCTTCTTCTTCTTCTTCAGTACTCAATGTATTCTCTCTGAGACCCCCCTCCACGTACGGGATGACTACTTGGCTCCTGTGTGTGTAGTTTCTGTCCTTCGTCTTTTTGTTGGTCTTGATACATTCAACGAAAGCCTTTACCAGGTAAAATATGTTTTGGATATGCAAAATGAAAGTTTTTCATTTGAAACAGAACTATCCTGAAGAATGTTCAGTAATAAACAGTCCACTGTATTTTTATACTTCTTCTCTAACATTTGGAATCCACAAAACTGTGCTTGGTTTTATGTTAATTTAAACATGCATATTTTATAAGGCATACTATACCTATTTATTAAGATTATCAAGATAATTTCTTGCAAGGTTTAGAACTTGAGATATCTGGTTGGCTTTGGTGTCATACCGGTGATACCTAAACCATGTGAATAAGCCTTAACAATAAAATGTCCATGATTTTCAGAAAGACTTAAAATGAATTGCCGTAAATAAAGTGATGAACTACCTGAGTGCAAGCATCCATTAACAACACGTTGTGTTCACACATGCAGTTACATCATCCCCAACCCTAGCAAGCACTTCTAATCAGCTGTCCTTTGAATATGGAGCAAGACTGAAATTCTTTTCACAGACAGTCAATATCTGCATGCATGATTTGCAATGGTAATATCTCATTTGCAATTCCATTGTCTGACTTACACTGAATGCGACAGCTAAAACTGATCGACGACAATTTTGCCATTAACATTTCTTCCAGCCTTCAGGGTTGCATTTTTCAACTACACACACTGGCTACTCCACGATTTACTTTATGACGGTGTCACGATGTCCCAACAATTCTAATAAACAATTTGTCTTGTTAATTATTTAAATCTTAATCTAGCAGCACCAAATAAAGCAACAAATGCGATCAATCAACTTTTAAACATTATTTATCACTGCATTTTAATCAGGATTATGACAATTTTGAATATCGTTACCGTACACATGCATGCAAGCATCGCGTGCATCACATCGCTTCGTGTGAATCGCCATTGCCTCATGCCATTTAATTAAACTAGCCACTAATCAGATTTCCTGGTGCGACTGTGAGAGAGGGAGAGACAGAGACAGAAGACACACGGCGCTCTATGGACATCCAGGCTAATTAAATGTCATTTGTCCACAGACTTCCACAAGGAATACCAAGTATCAAAGCTGCCGACATCTAAGTGTTGCAGTAGCCAGTCACCAACTCATCTGCCTCTGCTTCCTGCATTACATGTATGTCACAATATAGACATCTAACAGCTTTCTGGGGTCATGTATGTTACAATGACGTGATGGAATTCTTGTCAAAATTGTTTGATTTAAAGATACCAGATTCACATTTTCAGCAATATATATATACATATATATGTACTTTGAAAATGATGGCTGATGCACATAAATTGTAATCTAGTTGAAATAAATAAATATATCAGCATCACAAAATCTTGAATTTAATTGGTCACATATCATAACTTGCTGTGATGCCACTGTGTGTGTGTGTGTGTGCGTGTGTCTGCGGGCGCGTGCGTGCGTGCGTGTGTCTTGGCGCGCGAAGGCTTTATAATGAATCAGAGCTATGATGCCACGACCATAGAAAGCAGATAGGGGCAGGAGAGAAGGGAGAAAGGAGAACAGAGATAAGAGGAAGAAGAAGATAAGATGGGAGAGAGAGAGGTGAAGAGAGGAGGGAGGAAGAAAGATGAGAGAAGAGGGAAGAGGGTGAAGCAGAAAAGAGGGAGGAGAGATGAGAGAGAAGAGGGGAAGGGAGAGGAGGGAGAAAGATTAGAGAGAGGGGCCGAGGAGGAGGGAGGGGAGGGAGAGGGAGGAGTGGGTCACGAGAGGTACAGAGGAGGAGAGAGGGAGGGAGGAGGGAGAGAGGGAGAGAGGAGGAGAAGATGAGAGAAGGGGAGAGAGGGAGGGAGTGGGGGAAAGATTAGAGGGACAGAGGAGGAAGGGAGGGAGGAGGGAGAAGATAAAGAGGAGTGAGGAGGGAAAGCTGAGAGAAGGGAGAAAGAGAGGAGGGAAATATTAGAGAGGGACAAAGGAAAGAGGGAGGGAGGAGGGAGAGAGAGAGAGGGAGAGGGGAAGATGAGAGAAGGGAAGAGAGGAGAGGAGGGAAGATTAGAGGGACAGAGGAGAGGAGGGAGGAGGGGAAAGATAGGAGAGAAGAGGGGGAAAGATTAAAGGACGGAGGAGAGAGGAGGAAGGAGGGGAGAGAGGAGGGAAGAGAGAGAGAGGAGAAAGAAGGGGAGAGAGCACCACCTATTCTATGGAATGTATATTAATGTGCAATGATGCTACTGTTGATATCAGAACCAGGCAGCCTAGTGGGTAATGTATTGGAAACCATATACATCGCATTTAAGTGTAATCTGGTGGGTATACTATCGGCTGTGTTTTGGAAGCCATTTTGGAAGGTTTGGGAAAGTTTGAACCAATACGAAACACTACATCGTCTTAGAGTTCGGAACTTATGAGACCGTCATTAAGAATAACTTTATTCATCACAACAGCAAAAACATAAATAAATGACTTAGAAAAGCAATATAAATGATACAGACATATATGATACATGTAAACATTTAACTGTAAAAGGCACAACAATCAATAACACCAAAGTACTAAATTTGTCAAGGAGAAAAAACATTGCTGTGGGGCGGGAGACTCTTACAAAGACCAAAACTAGTTGCTATCGTCGGAGCCACCAAAATTAAAATAACATCTATTCTTTATTTATACATTTTATATAAAACAAATTAAAATTTATAATAATAAAAGTGAAACTTACACCATTGAGGGTGAGTGGGGTAGGGTGTGTTTCCCCTGTCCTGCTGTAAGGGTCGTGCTTAATGCGCGGCTGCGGGGCTGGCGGTATCAGTGATGATGGTGATCATCGCGTCCTCTGATACATGCGTTGACGGCGTGAACTGTCACCTCATAGCTGCCTGCGTCATCAAACTTGTGCCTCACAGTCACACTGCCGTCCTGTTGAGGTAGTTTGTCAGGGTGATATCCCGACTCGCGTAAAGTGAAACGAAAGCGCCGCGTGTGATCCTGCATTACGCAGCAATGAAGGTCGTCATGTTGGAAAGGAGGTGAAATACCAGGAAGAGGCGTGAAACCGGGCTGCAATTGGCTCCTATGCAGCTGAAGACGGTAGACTGATGGTGGCGGCTGTATGGCATGTTGAGGGCTGACTGTCCGCAGGAATATTTGTAATCGCCAAAGTAGAGACGTAATGCAGCAGCGTCGATGACATGTTTCCACTAACAATTTGAGAATCTCCCGTAGCAGCGATTCAGGGAAAGTTCCACTTGAACTCAAGATTCGAGCGAGCCCGACCATAAGCGTGGATGTCCACACGCCTCCAGACACAGACTGGGCAGGGGTTATCCGCGGCAACGTTGATCCGGCTCTTCATCACCAGGCAACGGCGGAAGCTTCACTGCTGATCACGGTTGCTCGGTATTGACAGCCACCTGGTGGAGCGCCGCCGTTATTATCGAAGGTGTCGCGTGGTACCAAACTGAACAGTGGTGAAGTTCTCCTGCCGGCCATAGATCCGTCAACCGTCCAGTGTGAACGCCCGGCCGACTGGCGCCAAAAGTTAACAGAGAGCACGTCTGCGGTCGAAGCGCCCGCCACCAACAAATTGGATCAGCGGCGCCCGTCTGTAATCGATTCTCAATTACAAACATCCACCAGGTGTCTCTGTATCTTTCGCTGGTAATGGCGTTCAGTCCGTCACCTCGGCATGTATTCACCCACCTCGTTTGTTCTTGTACGTGTAATTAGATCATTGTGAGTTCACGATCTCACCCGTAGTTTCCCTACCAGGTAGATGTGTAGATCACCTGGCGCATTTTGAGCCAATCAGCGAGCGTTCTCTTCCTTCCGCCAGTATTTCTCCACTGTGCCATCACCGACTCACCTCAAGGAGGCGACAACCGTCCGAGGCTATTTACTGATGATGATGAAGCCGGATGAGTTGGTAAGGGGTGAGCGGCGGGATAAGTTAAGGGTGGGGGCAAAGTCTAGTGTTGGATGTGTTGGTGCCACGATCTGTAAACAGAGTCCACATGAATCATTAATTGGCATATGGGCGCTCTTTCTTGAATAAACATTCTGAATAAATATTTCCTGTTCCTGTTCTGAAATAAAAGTTAGTAAACTTAACTAGCGACATGTTGCTGCTACTGTGGATACAAGTACAAAGTAATAATGAGCACCTTACCCATGAGGCTAGTGATGTCAGCCACAAGTACGTACCTAAGCATGATCAGAGTCTGCCAGTACCGGTTCCATACTGCCAGCTCGCAGGTGATCATACCAACTATATTCCGCCAGAATATGGCCTTAATACCAGTTTTATATACCTTCATACCAGTTTTGTGTCACCAGCATGCAGGCCATGATTGCAGTACTGTACCACCACTCTGGTTGCAGTGCAATACTGCCGGTGTACAGACCTTGGTTGCGGTTCTGTACAGCTGGTACAGACCCTGATTGCAGTGCCATACTGCTGGTACAGACCCTGATTGCAGTGCCATACTGCTGGTACAGACCCTGATTGCAGTGCCATACTGCTGATACAGACCATGATGGCAGTGCCATACTGCTGATACAGACCCTGATTGCAGTGCCATACTGATTGCACGGATGCACCAACTGCATGCTGAATGGCTTTAACAATGTTGCTGATGCTAAACACGTTAAAGCGCCAGAATAAGATCAGCTGGTAATGCGCCATTTGGGGAATTCAAGGCAGCAGTCTCAAAGTGAGCCAATCAGGGAATTGCAGAGAACTGCTCAGCCACTCCAGCCATGGGTCGTTCCTCAGGCACCGCGACACTAATAGCTCATCGAGATGGATTCATGCAGCTCATCCCCACTCATATTGTCAAACCGATGCATATTTCACGATAACGCTGCCATCTCGTGGCTGCCAGTTCACTGACTCATGGCTGAAAAGGCGACTCAGCCCATCATATCAAATTCATGGCGGTGACTAACACTCACAGCTGACTCGACTCAACTCATTACTGCATCAATAACTCATGCCAGTGATTCACTAACTTAACAGTTGGCTTAACATGACTCAACTCATCGACTCATGCCAATGATTAACTGACTCACAATGGGCTTGACTCAAAGTAATCATCGACTCATGCCAGTGATTCCGCTGACTCCGCGACTGGCTCCAGCTCAGCTCAAGCATTAAACTCCTTGAAAATAATTAACTGACCCAACAATGAAGCTGCATCACGGCTCCGCACCATGGATTTGTTGACTCATGGTTTGCTCAATCAAGTCATCACATCCGACTCATGCCAGTGATTAAGCTGCCCTATTGAACAGCTCGACTCCAACAACAGATCCTGACTTATGCCAGACTCAGAGATTTATGATTTGATTCTCTTTCTCCTCATTTTCAGTTTGGTATCCTAACATTGAACTTGAAATGCGGTATCCAGGTATGACACACACGAAATTGATACCGAAGTGCCCTGAATAGATTGAAATGCAACAGCTGAGGATTTAATGCTAGATAAAAACACTAATATAATAAATGCTTATACTGATATACAGTGTCTGTGATAGCGATTTATGTGTATTGTATGAATAGGCATTAAGGTATGTATGGTGTTACGCGATTAAATGCGTGTGTGTATGCATGTGTACATGCATAGGTTGTGTGTAATAATATTATTGTATATGTTTTGCGCCACAAAGCATGTTTACATATACGGCTGTATATAAACTTAATACGTACACACAGACATGTTTTACTTAAATATGCACTCACCACCCTCTGCGCATGCGCTTTACCCTCCACCTGCCCTTGCGCACCACCACCTGCGCCGCCTTTTACCACCACTCTGCGTGCCGCATACCACCACTCCACACCGCGTACGCACACCACTCCACGCCGCGCTTTACCACCCTCCACTGCGCCGCGCGCACCACCATTCCACACCGCATACGCTTTTCCACCACTCCACACCCGCCGCACACCACCACTCCACACCGCCGCGCGCACCACCACTCCACTGCGCCGCTTTTTTCACCCTCCACTTTACGCCGCCGCGCACCACCACTCCACCGCTTTACCACCACTCTCCACCTGCGCCGCGCACCACCGTTCACACCGCCTTGCGCTGCGCTTTACCCACTCCACTGCGCCCGCGCTTTACCACCACTCCACCTGCGCTTTTACACACCACCACTCCACACCGCGCCGCCGCGCTTTTACACCACCATTCCACCTGCGCCCGCGCTTTACACCACCATCCGCACCGCCGCGCTTTACCACCACTCCACATCGCTTACTTTGTACACCACCACTCCACGCGCCGCGCTTGCCACCACTCCACCGCATGCGCACACCACCACTCCACCTGCGCGTGCACGCACACGCCCACTCTGGTGGCACACCACCCTGGTCGGCGCACACACACATGCCGCACACTCACATGCACACACTTACACACACACCGCACTTTTGCTCCACACACACACACACACGCCACCTAAGTTACACACACACACATACGCACACTCACACATGCACACTCACCTTTTCGCTTTTACCCCTTCCATTTTTTCATTTTTGCCGCAGACATCAAACACGCACACACTCACACACACACACACTCCACACACTCACACACTCCACACACTCCACACACACACACACTCACACACACAGACACAGACACACACTCTCCACACACACACACACCCACCCTGAATTAAGCGCACACACACACACACACACGCACCAACCACCTGCGCGCTCAACCAGTTACCCACACACACCACATCTGCACACACGCAACCGCACACTCCACACACGCACTCACCGGACGCACGCTCCGCACACACACACACACACACACACACACACCCAACCACACACGCACTCAACCAGACACACACACACACCACATCTGCACACACACACACCCAACCACACACTCACACACACACACTCACAGACACACTCACACACACACACACACACACACACACACACACACACACACACACACACACACACTCACGCATGCACACACACAAACACAAGCCATGTTTGCGGCTCTGCAATTACTGTCATGCTAATGGTGTCCAGCTGACAAATCTGATTTAATTAAAATAATGACAAAAGGAGAAAGTGAGTGTGATTGGTGTGATATTAACTAAATCAGCTGTCAGCGTCGGTGGTTTTCCAATAGCCAAACACTGCATAATGGCAACCACCACACAATTTCACAGAATTAACATATTCTCTCAATAATCTAGTATCTCTAAAAATGACAGATAGTGTATTAATCAATATGTAAATCCGCCTGATCCAATCTGTTTGCCTACTAAACCTTAGTGGACCAGAATAATAAAATATGCAGAATGTTGAGCACACTACTTAATACTTATTTTGTGGCAAATGTACTTGAAAATAAACAAATGTAAAAATACAGATATTTCCCTAATACAAATATTTACGCATGTATGAAACATTTACATGCAAACACAAACGTAAGAATGCTTTCTTATAACGAAAAATTCAACATAAATTTTGTTATAATCATAAAAAAATTTGATAACCAAATATAACATTTTCAAATCTCACCAACTTTACAAATACAATTTATGCCAGTTTCTTATTTACTAAATTACAAAAAGTGATTTTACCTAGTGGTTCACTTACAGAATCAGCACAAGGAACGATAAAACAGCAATAGTCTACTGCATGCTTTCATGTGGTTTGTAAATAATAAAAGCCCTCGAATTCGAAGTGTGCTAAATATAGAATGGATGTCACCTTAGCAATGCTGGAGCCTGCTTGATGACAGAGGACGACAACGAGACAGTCAGATATGTCTGGCTACAGGACACATAAGTACAGTCATCAGCAGACCATCTCCTCCCTGAGCCTGTAAATGGCCATCAGACTGCAATCCGTCTAGGCCGAGCCTGTAAATACGTGCCACAACTCCCCCTCACACAGGCGGCCTCGCGTATAATCCTCAACTGCTCATTTGCAAGATCAGTTTCATTGGTGGATTATGCAGATGTGAGAATGCTGATCCCAGGAGTGGCACTGTGCATGTGTACATGGCGTCAGAAGAGGGACAGGCGTTCTCCACTGAGCCCAGTGTCATTGCCGCAAGATATGGCATTAGAGGGGGGGGGGCAGATGGTTCTCCACTGAGCCCAGTGTCATTGCCGCAAGATATGGCATCAGAGGGGGGACAGGCGTTCTCCACTGAGCCCAGTGTCATTGCCGCAAGATATGCCATCAGAGGAGGACAGATTTTCTTCACTTAGTCCAGCATCACTGCCGCAGGACACAATTGTAACATGCAACCCACAGATGCCAGAGGAGATTTCACTAACATTCTTATCAGCCCATCAGTCTGATTGTTGCTCTTTAAAATAGTTTTCATTAGATCTAACTGTGATCTTCTATATACTAAAACCTGTCCACATTGGGAGGTGTCATTGGGGTAGATTTTGCTGGTGAGTCATGGAAATAGTGTCCTCTGTGATATGGTGGTAGATTTTGCTGGTGTGTCATGGAAATAGTGTCCTCTGTGATATGGTGGCAGATTTTGTATTTTTTTTTATAAATCTGTGTGAATTTAACAATGGAATATGTTTAATGATTTTTTTATAATCTCATTATCGTAGCGAAACAGTAAGACAAGTCCATATGTGGTCAGTCAGCACACCATCTTCTTCTTCCATCTGGTCAGTTGGAGTTCATTCTGCCCTCTCCACAATACCTCTCTATTTACCCTAGTCTTTTTCAATTTTTACCTACTATCAGCTGTCTTCTTTTCTCCTTCTACCAACCTCTTCTGTTTTCCATGCTCTCTCTACAAGTCTTACTTCACTCGTTCTCACTACGTGTCCTGCCCATCTCAGTCACCTCTCAACTACTTTTACTGCGTTTCTTCATCACCACAAAAAGGTGCTGGCCCAATGGACCAATAATAATGTAATGATCTGTTGAGAATTCTTGTCATCCAAGTTAGAGTCTGGTATGTTTACAATCAGTTGACAGTTTGTGACTTTGAGAACATTCTGAAAGATTCACAGCAAAATTGCGGTTTAATATCTAGACAGCTCGGCGAACATTTAAATTATACCATAGTACATTAGGATTGGTTGTAAAACTAAATTCTATTGTTTGATAAAGACTATTCATACATGTCAGTGATGTGGACATTTTTTAATACAGTCATGTTCAGTCAATCAATCATTCATTTCCAAAAATGCATAAACGCACATGCATATGCACGCACCCACACATAAAATTCAATAATGAAACGGGAAGTGTAACGCAAGTGAACGTCGGCTGTAAATAAACACTGAATTAAACCTGCTTCCGCAATTAAATTTTCTGCTTGTTCCATTTGGTGAATAAATTCTTGAAAAAAACAAACCTACCCAGAATCCACTGCATGATAAAAAAAAACTATTTTCTACTGGGCCAGGTCACAATGTAACAAAAACGACTAAAGGGGTTCCATTTGTACATAACACTAGCTTACACCCACCTATGGAGCAACAAACCAATCAGTCACAGCGTCATCTGGAGAACTGATCACTAATTATCTTGTGTAAGAGAAAGACACTCCAGAAAAGCACAACACGACACAAACATGTAAATAACTCTAAATAACAGTGAACTATTCTGAAATACCTCACCAATTGGTTGGTTAGAGACCAATGGTCCAAGGACAAAATTGATTGGTTAGAGACCAATGGTCCAAGGACAAAATTGGTTGGTTAGAGACCAATGGTCCAAGGACAAAATTGGTTGGTTAGAGACCAATGGTCCAAGGACAAAATTGGTTGGTTAGATACCAATGGTCCAAGGACAAAATTGGTTGGTTAGAGACCAATGGTCCAAGGACAAAATTGGTTGGTTAGAGACCAATGGTCCAAGGACAAAATTGGTTGGTTAGAGACCAATGGTCCAAGGACAAAATTGGTTGGTTAGAGACCAATGGTCCAAGGACAAAATTGGTTGGTTAGAGACCAATGGTCCAAGGACAAAATTGATTGGTTAGACCAATGGTCCAAGGACAAAATTGGTTGGTTAGAGACCAATGGTCCAAGGACAAAATTGAGTGGGAGGAGATACACTGTACTATTACAATGTGCCAAAGTTAGCACACTGATACACAGATCATAACAAAACGATCTTCACACTTCTGCAAGTTACCCAATCTATCGATTTAGGAAACTCTTTTGATGATTTCAACAAAGGCATGCACCCCTTTATTAGACCAAAGTGCAAGTTACTTAAACTACTGACATTGCTACCAATGTGGCCATCACCAAGTCTGATCTGCTATGGCATAAATGCACCGTGGATGCCACTGTAAGTAAATTCCCAAGAAGCTTTCTGCTATAGGCACAAAACTATGTATACAGTCACCAATAACAAAAGAAACGTAGTGTTCAATAAAATATATTACTTGTATAGTTGCTATCACATGTAAGCAAGACTGTGTGCACGCGTGCATGCGACAAAGCCCTGGCGACAATGTCGTACCAATAAGCACGATGAGATTGCATTAGGAGACGCACAGAGCGGAAGAAGCCGTCAAGCCACACTGCACATCACTTCACAAATTGTCATCAGCAAGCGCTTAGCTAAATGCCTCGCCAGATTATGCAGATGACATCAGTGTTATTATTGCAGTATTGGGAATCATTGAATCCAGGCACAATCTACAAAAGTGCTCATAAATCAACAGAAATTATAGAAATTACCCTGCTACACTGATTTATGTGAGCAGGAAGGGAAATGGCTGCAGCCCATGGGTGCTTTAATTTATTAGCAGACAAACATTAAAAAGCACTTAGGAAGTACTGGTGCTTTCCTGGCTGGGCCACTGATTGTTCTGGCTGTATACTGATGAGTGAGTCACTCACGCTGCCAAGACTGCCTACCACAATTCTCTCCTGCATTGCTACAGCAAGCTTCTTTGCTATCCAAACAAGAACTAAGTAGAAATCTGCTTCTCTTCTTCTTACCACTCGGTCCATTTTGCCCTATCAATGACATTTTCCACCTATCCCCTTCCCACTGGGTCCATTTTGTCCTCTCGGTGATATTTATCCACCTATTCCCTTTGCACTCAGTCCATTTTGCCCTCTCTGTGATATTTATCCACCTATTCCCTTCGCACTCAGTCCATTTTGCCCTCTCTGTGATATTTATCCACCTATTCCCTTCCCACTCGGTCCATTTTGCCTTCTCTGTGATATTTATCTACCTATTCCCTTCACACTCGGTCCATTTTGCCCTCTCTGTGATATTTATCTACCTATCCCCTTCACACTCGGTCCATTTTGCCCTCTCTGTGATATTTATCTACCTATTCCCTTCACACTCGGTCCATTTTGCCCTCTCTGTGATATTTATCTACCTATTCCCTTCACACTCGGTCCATTTTGCTCTCTCTGTGATATTTATCTACCTATTCCCTTCCCACTGGGTCCATTTTGCCCTCTCTGTGATATTTATCCACCTATTCCCTTCGCACTCAGTCCATTTTGCCCTCTCAATTATATTTCTCTACATGTCCCTAGCTTCTGCCACTTTCAATTAGCCGCATCATATAAAATATAATACTAAAAAAAAATAATAGAAAATATGTTCTTGAAGAGTATAAATTGTTTATCATTACGGAAAATGGAGTTTTGCAATTCATGTATGTTCTTAAGTTACTAAAATTACACTACAGATTTACATTCACTATTAATATTGATGTTGGGGAAAAGTGCTAATAAGGAATGCATTTCTACTTTCTCCCTTTCCATTTGACCTTTTGAAATGTATCACTTGTACACATGTTGTATACATCTGTTTGTTCTTTGTTCAATTGGAAATAAAGAACTGAAATACTTTCTTAAAATAATGCCACTGCATTAAAAGAACCAGTTTGCAGTTATGACAGTAAAACATAAATATTAACTTACCACATGAAGAATTGTCTTGAGCGAGTCAAAGATGTTCGACACCCGAACCTTCACTTCAAACTGGCCAATCACAGCAAACTCATGTTCCTGAAACCACAAACAATGCATCGTTCACAGGTGAATGTGTTCAAGTTGGGAACTGATTTAGTTTCATCAAATATTCAATTAACTAAGACTAGAAAACTGTCCAAAAGAACAGTTGTAACAAACACAAATAAGTGTTGTTGAACACAGGTGTAACAAAGCCAAACAAGGTCATTATATTACATTTATATGAAGTTTAACTCATCTCAGGGTAAATAGTGCGAGGCTTAACTTATCCACCAACTCAAACAGAAATTTGAAACACTAAACCAAAGTCCAACTGTGTAGATGTCATGTTGCATATCATTTTTGTAAACTTTTGTTTTACTTTAAATCAAATGTGTGTGCAGTTATGGACTCAAAATTTTTTAATATCCATCTTTAAGTATTATTATTATTTATTATTATTTAACCTGTAGTATTTAACTATTACTTGTTTTATTATTATTTATTTATTATTAATACTACAGTAATGCTTTCAACAATCTTAATAATTGTATATATATATATATAATATATCTATTCCATGTCTTTGTAATGTAATACGCCTCTGAATGGTCACATCTGCCAGATTTATGGCGTGGATAAATACTGTCATATTATTATTAAGTACTTTTTTCTCATTACTTCTGGTTGTATGCTAACACTCTAGACACTAGGTCTTGTGTCATTGCTCCATACCTAACATATCCAGCAACATTTTACCCTATCATTTCCCTTCACATTTAGTTGGGACAAACAATTAACATTTCTTCGAAAAGTTTTAAGTGAAACACAGCAACGTCCCCACTCCTGAATTCTTTCTACATGCTGTTGTGCGTACCATAAACAGCTGAAACAGCCATAACTACTGCAATTAGCAGCAAACGCAGCAATGGGCAAACAATGCAAACAACTGCTGCTATGACGACGCGAATAATGAAGTTATTTGTGGCATAAAGCGACCTCCACGTGTCCATTACAGAATCATGTCCTTCATAAATCACGTGTAATGACCAGCCAATATTCACATAAAATCTGTTTCTCGTGCATCAGCAAAAACCACAGCCAGACGCATTCGCATTGTAAACGCTCATTACAGACTGAATAAAAAGAAATATGTCATAAAATAAACCATCACCATTGTCATAAATGTCTGCAGCAGGGGAATTTACACTGATTACGGAGGAATTGTCGGCGGTGGAGCAATACGTGGATTAATACTGTGAAGTGTGCAACGGTCTGCCTCCCCGCGTCTAACACAAGTGTTCGAACAGAAAGGAGAAAAACAAATTAATTCTAAAGTTGTTATTCTATTTGTGATTCAGCGTGATTTATGGCAACGTGTACTTGATTTACGATCGCGAGTAACTGACTTGCTGGATGTTCCCCTCAATAGTGCATTTGCATTTTTCAGTGGATATGTGGGATTAATTTTTGTTGAAATCCATGTTAATGGAAATGTTACTCAAAAAGTCTAAGAAAATACAAAATATATTTGTTTTTAAATGCCCCATTAAACATGATAACTAGTTTGTATTCAAAGTTTGTTTTAGTACATAAAAAGCACTTTGAGTAGGTGAAAGTTGCTAATGTCGTGAAATCGATACAATGAATGTTTACCACTAGGCGAGTATGAAAGTGAGCATGGTAGCCCACGCACTCAGAGGGAAAGGTTTGAAGTAGCTTACAATTCTCACCAATGAGTGAGAATGTACGCAATTACAAGAGTTAGCAAATACTGGTTGGACGTGGGCTAAAAGAACAGACACATCAACAAATTCACAAACTGGCCTTTTTTTTAACTCTGTACACTTCAGAGTGCCTGTTTAGTTTAAAAACAACTGTTGATATTTAAAAGAAATAATTACTTAACTTAGTTTCACTATCGTTACGTATGATCAATTGTTAAACAAAATCGGCTTCATTCATCTTTAACATCTTCCTTCCTCCTGTCACATCCTGCAATAACTCTAGAACAATGTCTCCTTCCTGTCTCATCCTGTACTAACCCTAGAACAATGTCTCCTTCCTGTCTCGTCCTGTACTAACCCTAGAACAATGTCTCCTTCCTGTCTCATCCTGTACTAACCCTAGAACAATGTCTCCTTCCTGTCTCGTCCTGTACTAACCCTAGAACAATGTCTCCTTCCTGTCTCGTCCTGTACTAACCCTAGAACAATGTCTCCTTCCTGTCACTTCCTGTACTAACTCTAGAACAATGTCTCCTTCCTGTCTCATCCTGTACTAACCCTAGAACAATGTCTCCTTCCTGCCACTTCCTGTACTAACCCCAGAACAATGTCTCCTTCCTGTCACTTCCTGTACTACCTCTAGAACAATGTCTCCTTCCTGTCTCATCCTGTACTAACCCTAGAACAATGTCTCCTTCCTGCCACTTCCTGTACTAACTCTAGAACAATGCCTCCTTCCTGTCTCATCCTGTACAAACCCTAGAACAATGTCTCCTTCCTGTCACTTCCTGTACTAACTCTAGAACAATGCCTCCTTCCTGTCTCATCCTGTACTAACCCTAGAACAATGTCTCCTTCCTGTCACGTCTTGTACTAACTCTAGAACAATGTCTCTTTCCTGTCTCGTCCTGTACTAACCCTAGAACAATGTCTCCTTCCTGTCACATCCTGTATTAACCCTAGAACAATGTCTCCTTCCTGTCACATCCTGTACTACCTCTAGAACAATGTCTCCTTCCTGTCTCATCCTGTACTAACTCTAGAACAATGCCTCCTTCCTGTCTCGTCCTGTACTAACCCTAGAACAATGTCTCCTTCCTGTCACATCCTGTACTAACTCTAGAACAATGTCTCTTTCCTGTCTCGTCCTGTACTAACCCTAGAACAATGTCTCCTTCCTGTCACATCCTGTATTAACCCTAGAACAATGTCTCCTTCCTGTCACATCCTGTACTAACTCTAGAACAATGTCTCTTTCCTGTCTCATCCTGTACTAACCCTAGAACAATGTCTCCTTCCTGTCTCATCCTGTACTAACCCTAGAACAATGTTTCCTTCCTGTCACTTCCTGTACTAACTCTAGAACAATGTATCCTTCCTTCTCATCCTGTAATAACCCTAGAACAATGTTTCCTTCCTGTCACTTCCTGTACTAACTCTAGAACAATGTCTCCTTCCTTCTCATCCTGTAATAACCCTAGAACAATGTTTCCTTCCTGTCACTTCCTGTACTAACTCTAGAACAATGTCTCTTTCCTGTCTCATCGTGTACTAACCCTAGAACAATGTCTCCTTCCTATCTCATCCTGTACTAACCCTAGAACAATGTCTCCTTCCTGTCACTTCCTGTACTAACTCTAGAACAATGTCTCCTTCCTGTCTCGTCCTGTACTAACCCTAGAACAATGTTTCCTTCCTGTCTCAACCTGTACTAATTCTAGAACAATGTCTCCTTCCTATCTCATTCTGTACTAACCCTAGAACAATATCTCCTTCCTGTCACTTCCTGTATATTAACCCTAGAACAATGTCTCCTTCCTGTCACTTCCTGTACTAACCCTACAACAATGTATCCTTCCTGCCATGTCCTGTACTAACCCTAGAATAATGTCTCCTTCCTGACACTTCCTGTACTAACCCTAGAACAATGTCTTCTTCCTGTCACTTCCTGTACTAACCCTAGAACAATGTCTCCTTCGTGTCACTTCCTGTACTAACCCTAGAACAATGTCTCCTTCCTGTCACTTCCTGTACTAACCCTAGAACAATGTCTCCTTCCTGTCACTTCCTGTACTAACCCTAGAACAATGTCTCCTTCCTGTCACTTCCTGTACTAACCTTAGAACAATGTCTCCTTCCTGTCACTTCCTGTACTAACCCTAGAACAACGTCTCCTTCCTGTCACTTCCTGTACTAACCCAACAACAATGTATCCTTCCTGTCTCATCCTGTACTAACTCTAGAACAATATCTCCTTTCTGTCACATCCTGCATCCTCGCAAGCCAGGGCTGTTTGCCATGCAAAACTAGCCCTGGCTGATCCCCTGCGCAATGTGCGGAAGTTAGCTGAGTCAAACTAGTAATTGACTTCGCCAGTCGCGACTGCATCACCCGTGAGAACAGAAGACGAATAAATAACTTCTGGGAATCCCAATATATAATGACCCATTCGCCCATTAGCACGAGCAGTTGAGCAGTATTGTGTATTCGAATAATTGCTTCTACTTCCTAAACATTGCATGTAACACGAGCCCTGGTTGGTTGAAATTACTTTTATTATGACCACCTGACCTGCCTGTATCCACTGATCTAGTGAGCGATTTCATAGGCTGAGCTTAAATTCAGAGTTTCACAAAGCAATCAGCCAGGGGGTACTGCTGACTGGCACTGACGTAATCAGCAGCAGCGACCCCTGGCGCACGAGGATGATATCCTGTACTAACTCTAGAACAATGGCTCCTTCCTGTCACTTCCTGTATTAACTCTAGAACAATGTCTCCTTCCTGTCACTTTCTGAACTAACTCTAGAACAATGCCATCTTCCTGTCGCATCCTGTACTAACTATAGAAAAATGTCTCCTTCTTGTCACTTTCTGAATTAACTCTAGAACAATGTCTCCTTCCTGTCACTTCCTGTATTAACTGTAAAACAATGTCTCATTCCTGTCATATCCTGTACTAGCTCTAGAACAATGTCTCCTTCCTGTCATGTCCTGTACTAATTACAAAACAATGTCTCCTTCCTGTCACTTCCTGTACTAACTATAGAACAATGACTCCTTCCTGTCATGTCCTGTACTAACTATAGAACAATGACTCCTTCCTGTCACTTTCTGAACTAACTCTAGAACAAAGTCTCCTTCCTGTCACATCCTGTACTAACTCTAGAACAATGTCTCCTTCCTGTCATGTCCTTTACTAACTATAGAACAATGACGCCTTCCTGTCACTTTCTGAACTAACTCTAGAACAATGTCTCCTTCCTGTCACATCCTGTACTAATTCTAGAACAACGTCTCCTTTCTGTCTCATCCTGTACTAACTCTAGAACAATGTCTCCTTCCTGTCACTTTCTAAACTAACTCTAGAATAATGTATCCTTCCTGTCATGTCCTGTATTAACTCTAGAGCAAGTTATCCTTCCTGTCATTTCCTTTACTAACTCTAGAGAACAAAGTCTACTTCCTGGCACTTTAACTAACTCTAAAAAATTTCTCCTTCCTATCACATCCTGTAATAACTCTACAGAACAATATCTTCTTCCTGTCACGTCCTAAAATAACTACACAAAACAAATGTCATTTAATTGCAGTACCTGTTACAGTTAATATAATTCTTATGTCAATCAAACTCATGACAATTTGTGCGTGTCTGTACACTCTATGATTCAGTCACTACTAATCCAATTTTTACATAACAGATTATGGAAGTGGTTGCTGAAAATAGGTGTTAAAAAGGTCGGAATGATAACATCTCGATAGTAATAAAAACAAGTGCATTTTTGTGGTAGTCTAATGCATTTAGGATTATCGTAAATTAAACCAGGAATAATATCCTGCATAATATTGTGATTTAGTTTTTTACGAGTTGTTACTGTGGTGTGTTTCTGCTGACTAGGAAAGATTCACCATCTGCAGCCATGCAGGGGAGGGAGGGGACTGCATGCACATAACAGTGTATGGGGTCATGTTCTAGTTAAACTTTCTGTTTGGTTACAGATGAAGAAAAGTGCAGTGTATTTTTGAGAAATGATTTTTCACAAAATTCACATGCTGTTACATAAGTGCATTTGAGTAGGCAGATTTTCATGTGTGATTGTAGAAGGTGTTGACTGTACAATGGTGGACTTCTAGATGATTTGAACAAGCGGAAGGACATTTGGCAGCAATCTGCCTGTGTGACCTGTTTGCAAAGTAATGCTTGCCGGCATTTGTAAATATTGACGGGTGTCACACATACAGGCATTTTACGTGAGCTAGAAGTATGCAATTTTTTTTTAATCTATCAGCATGTCAATGAGATGATGATAACAGTGGGTGAGAAATTTAAGACATTTTGCAGGTCACGTTTTCTTATAATCAGACAAAACGTTAACATGGTCGCCAATGGGAAAACCATCTGTTTAATGACCGCATGTGTACCCTCAGTCCCTCTGTAGGGAGGGACTGAGGGTATACATGCGGGAGGGTTTGAGTGAGGTCTGGGGATACAACAGGGAATGAATGAATGAGTGAATGAATAAATTAATACAAAAGCATGTGAGATCTTATGATCATTACTATCAAGTTAAGTCAACCATGTAAGTCAACCGTGTCAGCCATTCATTCACTCACTCTCATTCATTCGTTCACTCACTGATTTCACTCACTCATTCACTCATTTCACCCATTCACTCGCCGATTTCACTCATTCATTTCATTCACTCATTCGTTTAACTAATTCAATAATTTCACACGCTTATTTCACTCTTTTCATCATTACCTCATTTCACTCATTTAAGTAATTAAACAATTTCACAAACTTATTTCACTTATTTCAGTACTCAGTTTATTCATTTCACTATTTCACTCACACATTTCACTCATTTAACCTATTTCACTCATTCATTCATTCTTTCACTCATTATTTAGAAGGTTTATTCACAGAGAACAACTAAGAAATAGCGTCTTATGGCAAACTAACTAAAATTGAAGACTGCTAAACTTTAAAAAAAAATCGAAACAGCCGAAACGGCGACTGCTACTCAGAACTCTTATATCTGTCACGGATAAAACACACTTTATTATTATCATGCCGCAACTAAATACCACATCCGAATTTCCTAACAAAACAGTAGCCTGTTCTCACCCAAGGCATAACAAGAACAAACGTTAACATGTCAAACGTTGGAGAAATCAATATAAAGTCGAAGTAGCCTCATGGCTCACAAAATAGAAATACAGTGGTTTACTTAGAATATATGCTCTAGCCGTCCTTTGTTGCAACACCACAGTGTAATATAACACTCGTTTCTGGATTCACATTTTCTATATATAGTTCTGTAAACCAACAAATTACTAAAGCCTATATGCTTCTAGGGTAATACGGGTACGTGTAATACCATTAATCGCCACTATCAACTAAATCAATAGTACATATCAGTGTGACTGTACGTACAATCGTAATCACACACTCATCTTACTATATGACGTTCACTAATACATGTAAGACTCGAACGTTACTCATTGTAAGACATCCATTATGCAGCACTAACGCTTGAACATGGTAACATGACGAACATTACCTTCTACTGGCCACAGAGGAATCAGAATCAGAATCAATTTATTTGACCTATACATACGATACATAATAATAATAGTAATAATGGTTTATTACAGAAACTGTGATACATTCCAATGAATTACATACATAGATTGCCATGGTTTCTGTAATGAGGGTGTAAAGCCACGAGTGGCTGATTAGCCCTCACAATACATGTGATACATAGGTAAATTCCATGGTGCAAGATAACAATTTGTGTGATTGAAGAAAGAAGAAAAACAGAAACATGAATCACAACAGTACTATTTTCATGAATACTTCATGTAAAATAGCAACAAAGAATGCTATTTATATATGTCATTAATATTATGTACTAGCAAAAAATTCTTAAGTTGACGTTTAAACGTTGCTAATGCATAATTACAATTACAATCCACTGTTGTCGCCATATAGTTCCATAATTTAACACCTCGATATCTAATGGTTTTATAAAATACATTACTTTTTGAAATCGGCACATGTAGTAATTCTGCGTTGCGTGTCCTATGTTCGTGTAGTTCGTTATTTCTAATGAACATCCTTGTCATAACTGACGGAAATATATTCTTAACGATTTTGTACATAAACAGCACAACCGTGTATTCGTAGATTTTTCTTATTGGTAAAATGGACAGCTTCTTGAAGAGTTGGTCTGTGTGCGCTCTGTATGGAGCTGACATAATTAACCGAATTGCATACTTTTGTAATTTGAATAAAGAACTAAGATGTGTATTATATGCTCCTCTCCACACTTCGACACAATACGTTAGATATGGATATAAAAATGTATAGTATAACGTTACAAGGGATGATCTACTCAGGGTTTTTCTAGCTTTACTTATAATTCCAACGGCTTTGGCTATTTTAGATTTTATATACTGTATATGAAAAGTCCAGGACAAATTAGCATCGATTAAAATTCCTAAGAATTTTGTGTTTTCTACTTGAGTAATTTGTAGTCCATCAATAAGGATGGCAATTGGATTGGATACCTCACTCATTCTCTCACTCATTCTCTCACTCATTCTCTCACTCATTCTCTCACTCATTCTCTCACTCATTCTCTCACTCATTCTCTCACTCATTCTCTCACTCATTCTCTCACTCATTCTCTCACTCATTCTCTCACTCATTCTCTCACTCATTCTCTCACTCATTCACTCACACAACAAATTTGCCATCTACAGTATAAACATAAACTGCAGCCAGTGGTGACTGGTTGTTACTACCAGACCACACATGTAGCATCTGCCACCAAGTGTTCAATTAGGACAGAGCAGCCACTGTCACAAGTGTGGCTTCCTTCATTCATGACAGAAGTCTGTCAAGTGACAGATAAAACAACAGTGGTGATTAGTACACAGAAACACAACTACTCAACCCCTGCAAGGTTTCTCATTCAGCACAACCACTTGATACACACAGCCACACAGAAGACATTCTCAGGCTTCTTACACTCAATAGCACAGTGGAGTTTGTTTTAGAACAGCCGATATTTTCTTTATGGCCAGTGGCCTATGAGAACAATAACGTTGCCTTCTGAAAATTACTGTGATGAACATTGTAACAAACAGTGCAATGTGGTTAAAGGGTGTAATTACATTATAGAACTGATGTAGAAAATGTTATTTTATTATATCCAATTTAATTAAAACCTCCATTATATTTATGCATGCTATATCATTACTTTAAACTTTGTTACTGCAAAATTTCCATCTAAAATCCTTTGTTATCACATCAACACTTTGAGAGTGAGGAATGGAGATGGTTGGTGGAGACAGCAGTGCAAGATAGAGGGGAGTGGAGATGGTTGGTGGAGACAGCAGTGCAATATAGAGGGAATGGAGATGGTTGGTGGAGACAGCAGTGCAAGATAGAGGGATTGGAGATGGTTGGTGGAGACAGCAGTGCAAGATAGAGGGGAGTGGAGATGGTTGGTGGAGACAGCAGTGCAATATAGAGGGAATGGAGATGGTTGGTGGAGACAGCAGTGCAAGATAGAGGGATTGGAGATGGATGGTGGAGACAGCAGTGCAAGATAGAGGGGAATGGAGATGGTTGGTGGAGATAGCAGTGCAAGATAGAGGGATTGGAGATGGATGGTGGAGACAGCAGTGCAAGACAGAGGGATTGAAGATGGTTGGTGGAGACAGAAGTGCAAGATAGAGGGGAATGGAGATGGTTGGTGGAGACAGCAGTGCAAGATAGAGGAGAATGAAGATGGTTGGTGGAGACAGCAGTGCAAGATAGAGGGGAATGGAGATGGTTGATGGAGACAGCAGTGCAAGATAGAGGGATTGGAGATGGTTGGTGGAGACAGCAGTGCAAGATAGAGGGATTGGAGATGGTTGGTGGAGACAGCAGTACAAGATAGAGGGGAATGGAGATGGTTGGTGGAGACGGCAGTGCAAGATAGAGGGATTGGAGATGGTTGGTGGAGACAGCAGTGCAAGATAGAGGGATTGGAGATGGTTGGTGGAGACAGCAGTGCAAGATAGAGGAGAATGGAGATGGTTGTTGGAGACAGCAGGGCTGGGCAGAGGGGAATGGAGATGGTTGGTGGAGACAGCAGTGCAAGATAGAGGGGAGTGTAGATGGTTGGTGGAGACACCAGTGCAAGATAGAGGGGAATGGAGATGGTTGGTGGGGACAGCAGTGCAAGATGGAGGGATTGGAGATGGATGGTGGAGACAGCAGTGCAAGATAGAGGGATTGAAGATGGTTGGTGGAGACAGCAGTGCAAGATAGAGGGATTGGAGATGGTTGGTCGAGACAGCAGTGCAAGATAGAGGTATTGGAGATGGATCGTGGAGACAGCAGTGCAAGATAGATGGGAATGGAGAAGGTTGGTGGAGACAGCAGTGAAAGATAGAGGGGAGTGGAGATGGTTGGTGGAGACAGCAGTGAAAGATAGAGGGGAGTGGAGACGGTTGGTGGAGACAGCAGTGAAAGATAGAGGGGAGTGGAGATGGTTGGTGGAGACAGCAGTGTAAGATAGAGGGGAGTGGAGATGGTTGGTGGAGACAGCAGTGCAAGACAGAGGAGAATGGAGATGGTTGGTGGAGACAGCAGTGCAAGATAGAGGGGAGTGGAGATGGTTGGTGGAGACAGCAGTGCAAGACAGAGGGATTGGAGATAGATGGTGGAGACAGCAGTGTAAGATAGAGGTATTGGAGATGGTTGGTCGAGACAGCAGTGCAAGATAGAGGTACTGGAGATGGATCGTGGAGACACCAGTGCAAGATAGAGGGATTGGAGATGGTTGGTGGAGACAGCAGTGCAAGATAGAGGGGAATGGAGATGGTTGGTGGAGACAGCAGTGCAATATAGAGGAGAATGGAGATGATTGGTGGAGACAGCAGTGCAATATAGAGGAGAATGGAGATGGTTGGTGGAGACAGCAGTGCAAGATAGAGGGGAATGGAGATGGTTGGTGGAGACAACAGTGCAAGATAGAGGGTAATGGAGATGGTTGGTGGAGACAGCAGTGCAAGATAGAGGGGAATGGAGATGGTTGGTGGAGACAGCAGTGCAAGATAGAGGGATCGGAGATGGTTGGTGGAGACAGCAGTGCAAGATAGAGGGATTGGAGATGGTTGGTGGAGACAGCAGTGCAAGATAGAGGGATTGGAGATGGATGGTGGAGACAGCAGTGCAAGATAGAGGAGAATGGAGATGGTTGGTGGAGACAGCAGTGCAAGATAGAGGGGAATGGAGATGGTTAGTGGAGACAGCAGTGCAATATAGAGGGACTGGAGATGGTTGGTGGAGACAGCAGTGCAAGATAGAGGGGAATGGAGATGGTTGGTGGAGATAGCAGTGCAAGATAGAGGGATTGGAGATGGATGGTGGAGACAGCAGTGCAAGACAGAGGGATTGAAGATGGTTGGTGGAGACAGAAGTGCAAGATAGAGGGGAATGGAGATGGTTGGTGGAGACAGCAGTGCAAGATAGAGGAGAATGAAGATGGTTGGTGGAGACAGCAGTGCAAGATAGAGGGGAATGGAGATGGTTGATGGAGACAGCAGTGCAAGATAGAGGGATTGGAGATGGTTGGTGGAGACAGCAGTGCAAGATAGAGGGATTGGAGATGGTTGGTGGAGACAGCAGTACAAGATAGAGGGGAATGGAGATGGTTGGTGGAGACAGCAGTGCAAGATAGAGGGGTTGGAGATGGTTGGTGGAGACAGCAGTGCAAGATAGAGGGATTGGAGATGGTTGGTGGAGACAGCAGTGCAAGATAGAGGAGAATGGAGATGGTTGGTGGAGACAGCAGGGCAAGGCAGAGGGGAATGGAGATGGTTGGTGGAGACAGCAGTGCAAGATAGAGGGGAGTGTAGATGGTTGGTGGAGACACCAGTGCAAGATAGAGGGGAATGGAGATGGTTGGTGGGGACAGCAGTGCAAGATGGAGGGATTGGAGATGGATGGTGGAGACAGCAGTGCAAGATAGAGGGATTGGAGATGGTTGGTGGAGACAGCAGTGCAAGATAGAGGGATTGGAGATGGTTGGTGGAGACAGCTGTGCAAGATAGAGGGATTGGAGATGGTTGGTGGAGACAGCAGTACAAGATAGAGGGGAATGGAGATGGTTGGTGGAGACAGCAGTGCAAGATAGAGGGATTGGAGATGGTTGGTGGAGACAGCAGTGCAAGATAGAGGGATTGGAGATGGTTGGTGGAGACAGCAGTGCAAGATAAAGGGAATGGAGATGGTTGGTGGAGACAGCAGTGCAAGATAGAGGGATTGGAGACAGTTGGTGGAGACAGCAGTGCAAAATAGAGGGATGGAGATGGTTGGTGGAGACAGCAGTGCAAGATAAAGGGAATGGAGATGGTTGGTGGAGACAGCAGTGCAAGATAAAGGGAATGGAGATGGTTGGTGGAGACAGCAGTGCAAGATAGAGGGATTGGAGACGGTTGGTGGAGACAGCAGTGCAAGATAGAGGGATTGGAGACGGTTGGTGGAGACAGCAGTGCAAGATAGAGGGATTGGAGACGGTTGGTGGAGACAGCAGTGCAAGATAGAGGGATTGGAGATGGTTGGTGGAGACAGCAGTGCAAGATAGAGGGATTGGAGACGGTTGGTGGAGACAGCAGTGCAAGATAGAGGGATTGGAGACGGTTGGTGGAGACAGCAGTGCAAGTTCAGTGAGAGGGATAAACAAGAAATCAGGGACCAGTATCGAGACCAGCCTCTCCCCAGAAAAACAGGGAAACACGACGAGAACAACAACAACGTTTTTCCGACTACCATCTCGGAGACTGAGATATGGGCAGCTGTCACCAACGAGGTGTCGTGATATGGCGAGATTGTGCAAGCCATGAGGAATGGAGGTAGACAGAAGATAGGTATGACTGGGCACATCTCACGCCATCGTATCATTAGGCTGGCTAATTGCACAGGTGCTCCCGCCGACTGATGAAGACGCTTGCAATAACACAAGAAATTAGCACGACACAGGACCACGTCATTATTCCTACCCACGGCCCGCTGATCATCAGGTGTACAGAGAGGCGTCTAATGCACGGAGGAGAACAACACGCAAACACAGACACACACGTCGCATTCTGTCCTGGTATCACAGTGGTCACTTCTGTTAAAGGTGTCAGTTCCTCTGTTCTCTCGCCACAATCAGCCTGGGGGTATTATTGTTATTAGTATTAACAGGTTTTCCAAATTCGTTGTCTTTAATGTGGGAACACTGCGACCCTGCTGAACATGAGGTATCTATTACAATGTCAATGGTTGTTTATATAATCGGAACGTTTTGTTTAGATTTCATGGAAGAAAAATATAAATTGCAAAGGCTTATTGAATGCAATTTTGTGGGTAGTATACGTTCAACATATGTATTGTAGTCTTAAGAAGTTTGTAATAGTAATAAAAAATGTCAAAACAAGGAAGATACTATCTCCCTTTAACACACTCGAATTACACACTCTGGCCTGCAAACACACACACTGGTTCGTCGTCATTATTAAATCACACTAGTTGTAAAATTAAAAGTTCAGAGCAAAATTTCATAATTGAAATCTACAGTCAATATTTCAGCTTTAGCGATGAGCTGCTATGATTTTGGATTCCTAAGATATTCCAATATCATATACAAGTTTTCATTTATTCTCTGAGCACAAATCAGAGAAGTGGGTTTTTCTCAAAAACAAAACACTAATTTATCTCATTTTTTGCCCAGAAATGATTCATATATATATATATGTAAATCTGATTACCGGTAGTTCTAACATACAAATCAGGCTAATTGTAAGATGTCAATCTCGCTAGCCCTTTCAAATAAATTTGACTACCAGCTGTCCAAAATTGATATGTAAAGCTGCTAGTTCTATAATGTAAATCTGACTGGTCCCAAAATGTAAAGTTGACAAGTCTTAACTATATAAATTGGACGTCGAAAATGTAAAATCTGACTACTTCTAATTGTGTACATCTATATAGTTCTAATATGTATGTTTGACCAGTCCTAAAATGTAAATCTGACTAGTTTTAACATTGAAATCTGGCTATTCCTAATATGTAAACACATCTTATACATAAATTTGACAAGTCTAAATATTTAAATCTGGCTATTCCTAATATAAAAACATGACTAGTCCTAATATGTAAATCTGATTAGTTTTAATATCGAAATTTGGCTATTCCTAATATGTAAACATGTCTTATATGTAAATCTGACTAGTCCTAATACAGACATTTTGCTATTCCTAATATGTAAACATGTCTTATGTGTGTAAATTTGACTAGTCTAAATATATAAATCTGGCTAGTTCTAATATGTAAACATGACATGTAAATCTGACTAGTCCTAATATATAAATCATACCAGTTCTAATATGTAAATTTGACTAGTCCTAGTATGTCAATTTGACTTGTCTAAATATATAAATCATATTACTGGTAGTTCTAACATGTAAATTTCATTAGTCCTAATATGCAAATCTGATTTGTTTAATATACAAATCTGGCTAGTCCCAATATGTAAACATGTCTTATATGTAAATTTCACTAGTCTAAATATATAAATCTGACTAGTCGTAATTTATAAACATGTCTAGTTCTGATATAAATTTATCTAGTCCTAATATGTAAACATGATATATCCGGCGACACCACTCAACAGAACAATGTCATCCGTTCTTTCGAAAGGTCATTTTCGTGTCCACAAACACTGGGTCACATCCTGTGTGGACTCTATATAGCGCCAGACAAAATGTCAACTGTGCTATTGCGGTAATCTGTCAGCCGATATTGGCAGCCAATCAGATGAGCTGTCAAGAAATAAGCAGATTAATTGTGACAGAAATATGAAACCCCATGGAAGGAGAATTGTTATTTGATAAATATAAGTGTGATTGCATTTGCCACAGTCTGGCTCGCGCCTGGTCTCAGCAAATCAGTTGTAACGAGTCCTCTTTACTGACGGCGTGTCTCGTTTCATACTTCTAATATATAGTGTTCGGAACCGTTTTTATTTTCATAATCGATCATTGGTTTGGTCAAACAGATCGATGATCGATTATATAATCGGCTTGTGGGCGGCCATTGTGGAAAATGTTTGCTCACTAGGTGGCAGTGGTGGTGCAATACCTCAGCGGATGCTGATGTAAAGATACATATTCATTTAACTGAACACAAATGTTAGCACTTATTCATAATAATCACAACAGGAAAATTATCTAACAACTTTTTAGGTATACATGGCCCCTGTGATTCATTTAGAGGATAGCATATTCCAGTTCACTGAGAATTTCGGACACGCAGAAAGCCAATTCTGGTTCTATACATTGCAGTTTCTAATTATGTTAAGGGGAGGCTCGGGTCAAAATTTGCGGATTTTTGAAAATAAAATGAGTTTTGAGTTATTGACATATATAACAATTATTCAACTTCCCATTCATATACGTTATACTACCGAAATAAACCTGTTTATGTCACAAAACATGCATTTTGGGTGATGCCTATCATTGCTAAGTCTTTCTTTTTGTCAAACGAAGCGTGAATAATCGAACATTATGCAATTTTCCACTATCGATTGCGTCGCGAAAAATACTGCCTTTCCATCATGGCGCATATCACGGGAAAGCCCTGTTTTGCTCTGCATGATATAAACTATTTTAAAATGGCATCATTGCTGCCTGAATAATCCAGCCTATAAACGACCGCCTCTCTTGCCGCTTCGGGGACAAAGGAATGGATAACCCTACAACGACTGGTCAGGCAGCATCACGTGATGACGAAATCCTCTGATTCCGTCAAGTCAAATGTTCTGATTGGTTGTAATATGTCCAACCTATGACTTCAGCTTGTAATACCAGCTACATTCGATAGGATTGACATTTTATTCTCCGCGTTTCTTTAGCTTTCTAAAACGACATTATGCCGTTTGGTCGAAAGTAAGTGAGTGGTTTCCGCGAAGCAACGCAATATTGCGCAGCTGCAGTTAGCACGTGAAAGAAAGACTATGCAAGTTGAATTTGTTGTTGAATATGTGACGACGACGTCTTCGGGTCCGACCACGATGACAGGCCCAGGGCAGTGACTGTGTCAATAGCATCCAGAGTAAGGACAATTTCTGTGTTTTATATGTTCTCGATAACACTGACAGTGTAAATAATTCAGATATATTCATGTTGTCTCCATAGTTAGTCTTTGAACCTTGTATCAAGAAATTATTGGACGTTTGCCTATAATTTTATATTCGTTGTCTTGTGTTGATGTTCAGCCGTCCAGGGGCTATCCAGGCACGCCAGAACCAGTATAGTTGACATAAAATAATAGTGATAATTATATACATGCTCAGATTATGTTGTTTTAGGGATGACAGTTATACTTTGTACATTATTCAATGGAATTATGGTTTATATTAGTACAACTTGCCTTGGTATGTCCCTTTATGATATACATTTACACTGTATATAATTCAGTACTAATAAAATAAACAAAAGGCGCAACATAAACTACAGTCAGACTTATAGTACTGGGGAGGGGCTTTTATTGTTAGTAATACTTGTGTTCATGAAATACATTGGTATTGTGTACTTGTTTCTTAGCGTCAACTTGGCTGTCAGTGTCACCTGATCCATCTCAGACTGTCTGCGACTGAGTGGAAGTTTGGCTACACGAATCTTCTGGATGAGATGGGAGTCTCACACTTCCCGGATGCTGCGACTGAGCGAAAGTTTGGCTACATGGATCTTCTGGATGAGATGGGGGTCTCACACTTCCCGGATGAGGATGAAGGAGATACTTGTGCAGATCTGCCGACTGTACTTGTATGCTGCGCCATGTTGCTGTCACGAACCTGCCGGTCTCTTTCTCTTCTTCAGTGAACTTTAGGTTTAGGTTACAATGAACTTTATCTGAGCTCCAGTGAACTTTATTTGTGCTCCAGTGAACTTTATCTGAGCTCCAGTGAACTTTATCTGTGCTCCTGTGAACTTTATCTGTATAAATGTTGGAATGGTATGCTATTTTACAAATACGGTTTCCTGTTCTGTAATGTTTTTGCTACATTGCTTTGTTTGACATATTACTATGCTGTTCAAATCACTTTGAACTATGCCATTTAATAGATTATACATTGAGTAACATGTGTACAAAGTTTCAATCACTTTGGTTGTTTTCAGATGTTGAAAAGTGTGTACAAGGGTAACTAAACTTTGAACTTTCACTCACTCCAGCTGTCTTCTTGTTTATTTATCTGAGTAACCGCTTGACAGATTAGCTTGAAACTTGATACAATGTATCTTGACAGTATGCCCCTGGTAGCCAGCAAGCTACTTTTTCAAAAGCAAGGCATGTTTTTTAATAAAATGAGTCGCTAGTAAAAAAATGTCGGGAACAAATACATAATTGTTTTTGAAAAATCGTTAACAAAGTTTAAAAAAAAATACAAAACGTAGCTCGGTGGTTACACTTAGGGTTATATGGAGTAACTACACACCAAATTTGAGTAATGTAAGTCCAGTAGTTACCAAGATATTTGAACACATGCATTCAATCCAAGATGGCTGCCGTACCGTGGGAAAATCCCCGCATAAAATTTTGAAAAAATTCCAGGCCTTCCTGTTAGGTGGACTATCAATCTGTGAAAGTTTCAGCTCTGTAGAGTAAGTAACAATGAAGTTATAAAATAACATACGTTTAGACCCAAGCCTCCCATTAATGGCACCCTTGTTAAATGTGTTTTCATCATTCAGTAGTCCAGCATATTTTATTCAAACAACTACTTTATACAATCAAAATTGATCATCGATCACACAAGACTGTTACTGATAAATTGGTCAGAAGCTTGAAGCAATCAATCTTTGACAAAACTGACTAATCAAAACAACACTACTATTACGAGAAATCAAGGAAACACTGACATTTTAGTGGGCTGTTTGATGGGGTGTTGCCCTCTGGGGATTCTGTGGTGTTCTGTGGGGTGTAGTGAAAACGTTGTCCTTTTTAACATGGACTTGTTTAATTTGTTATTAATTTTATGCATTTCCAAGAAGTTATGTGCTACAATACATGATAATGACACAATAGAAACTGGGCTAGAAATTAACGTGTCTGATCATTATATGGTCTGGAGTGGTGCAGACCATTGAGCCATTTCTCTATCATTCTTATAAGCTCATAATTTTGCTCTTTAAAGTCAATTTTGCTCATTAACAGTTATCTTGTATAGTGAAAGCTGTCAACATCAGGACACACTACCTGATACGTTCGCCGGTGTCACTGCCTTATGCAGTTTTTAATGTTCCTGAAATTCAACAATGGAACCTGCTGAGTAATAGGTCTTCCTATGGAGCTCATTAGCTTAGTGAAATGATCCCTGGATGTAGCAAACTAAAGATAACTTCAGAACAGCAAACCCAAACAACGGAATGTGCAGGGTTTACTGTCACTAAAACATTTATTGTATGCAACTTCTCGCTGTCATGTCTACAGCAACCGTCCAAATGACAACGCCGGGAGTCATCAGATTGAACAAGGCAGCCAAGAGTTGATGCAAGATGCCACCAGACTGACAAAAAGACTGGAAAGACTTGATAGTTGTCATAGTACTAAGCTAACTGGGCCGTGATTTTTAACTCTTTGCTGGGTAGACAGCCTTATTTTACACCCTGCTGTTGGCAGACAATTTGAAGATGGCGGCCAATTGTGAATTATATAATATCATTTGCCAAATGCTGCACGAGTTCATTTTTATGAACGCAACACAATGTCCTTCCAAATTAACTCCCTTAATTCGCAAACGTAAACTGCTGTTACAAGATGACGAAAGCACATGTATTCTTGACCTATATAGAATCTAGGTCAACATTACGCCATGCTGACGCCACGACACGTGCCGCGCCAGAGCATTTCCAGTGATGGACACCGTTATTAGTTTCGCATTCAGCGAGTATTCTTTTTTAACGGTATTGGGTGTGCTTTTGAGGGCTTCAGTTCGCACTGACATTTAACAAGTTGAGCTTTTTACAAAACCTAAGTGTTCCTAATTGCAGCTAAGGTGCATTTGCATCGAAAAACACATTCGAAATCAATAGCATCCACTTTGAATGCGGCAAACATTGCGGTACGTAAAATGTAACCATTCAATTTCTGGCGGCGAACCGCGACGTCGCTGTGCGGAGCGAACTTTGAATGCGACCCAGGCTAGTTAGTATAAAAGAAGAATCTGATCGCAGTAAACGAAAATCCTAGGAGGGGTGAGTTTTCTGGGTGCTTTTGGCTCGATTGCACGTATGAGGAATTGGGCACTTTTGGCTTGTTTGCACAGTAGAGTTAACAGTTTTAGTGACGTACCATTGTGCTAGTGGAGCAGTTGCGACCCTTACACCACATCTTCTCGACACTCTGTCCACTGTCCGGGTCATCGCTGAATGTCCACTCAAATGTCAGGTTGGTTCCCGTGGCAACAGACGCTTCAAAGACGACGGGAATGCCCCTGAAGACTGAGACACTGATCACTTCCTCCCTGGCCTGGCCGGACACACACGTAGGCAGCTGGTCATCCTGGGTGATCAGGGACAGCTGGAGGTCAGAGGGCACGGCACTGACCACTGTCACATTCACTTGGAGGCTGATGTTGGACAGCAGGTTGGACACGTGGATGTCTGCAAGAGGGAGACAACAAATTACAGAGAGAACAGTGGTACTGTCAATGTGCTCTCATAGACACACAATATATCTGGGGCAATTAAGACAGTGTTAACATTGGTGACAACCTAGCAGCTGCACAAACAAAGATGGAAAGAAGTATGTTAAACATCACATATCGGGAGAGAAAACCAAACATCTGGGTAAGAGAGAAGACAAAGGTCATAGACGTGATAGAACAAATCAGAAGACAGAAGTGGACCTGGGCAGGCACATCAACAGACTACGAGATAACCGATGGACATCGCGTATCACTACCTGGAGACCTTACGAAGGGAAACGATCTAGAGGAAGACTGGCAAGGCGGCGGAGAGACGAACTAGACTACTGGAAGGGCATGAACTGGCAGAGGATAGCGCAAGACAGGCAGATCTGGAATTGACATGCCGAGGCATTCACTTATCTGTGAGACACTACGTCCGCACAATGATGAACACTGGTACAAATGGACCAGTCCTGAACACAACATGGTTGCATTGTCAATTGTCATATATTATATGTTCACAGACCAGTCAATAAAAATAACAAAGAGGCTAGGTAAGTATACACGTGGAGGCACCTAGTGGACAATGACAATACTACCACACATGTAGCACAACAAAGGGAAGTCAAGTTATCACAGCCAACACATAATAGAGACTTAAAGTTGCTTCCACAATAAAAAATTTTTGCCTGTCTCATCGTGTTTTGTTTTAGTAAAATAATCAAAAGACTAACTTATTAATCAATCAGGTGTTTTTAAAATTATTGGAATATTCACATGAATGTGCAATATGATTACGCATGTGTATCTTTGATAAGTTACCAGATCTAATCAAAACAAGTTATGTTTTGTATGCATTTTATATTAAACCAACTGTGAATATTATCTAAACATTACATCAAAGTACCATATTCGTGATGGACTAAACTAGTTGAGGAGGCTGCTTTAAACATGAGTCTATGATGAGAGTAAAACCCTACCTATGGTGTGTAGTCCGGGCCGGTTGAAGCGAGTGATCCAGGCAGCCTGCTCCTGCTCCTCGTCCGCGTCCACACGCTCCATGTGATGCCCGGCCTCCCCTGCACTCCACACAAACACCAGCTCCGTCGCAGATGCATCCTCCGTGCCCACTCCTGCAACAACCACGCTCAATAAGAACAAACAAACACCACAGTTCCAGCACCTCCAACATCCAGGCTCCATAAGAATAAACAAACATCACATTTCCAGCACCTCCAACATCCAGGCTCCATAAGAATAAACAAACACCACAGTTCCAGCACCTCCAACATCCAGGCTCCATAAGAATAAACAAACACCACAGTTCCAGCACCCACAACATCCAGGCTCCATAAGAATAAACAAACACCACAGTTCCAGCACCCACAACATCCAGGCTCTATAAGGACAAACAAACACCACAGTTCCAGCACCTCCAACATCCAGGCTCCATAAGAATAAACAAACACCACAGTTCCAGCACCTCCAACATCCAGGCTCCATAAGAATAAACAAACACCACAGTTCCAGCACCTCCAACATCCAGGCTCCATAAGAATAAACAAACACCACAGTTCCAGCACCTCCAACATCCAGGCTCCATAAGAATAAACAAACACCACAGTTCCAGCACCCACAACATCCAGGCTCTATAAGGACAAACAAACACCACAGTTCCAGCACCTCCAACATCCAGGCTCCATAAGAATAAACAAACACCACAGTTCCAGCACCTCCAACATCCAGGCTCCATAAGAATAAACAAACACCACAGTTCCAGCACCCACAACATCCAGGCTCTATAAGGACAAACAAACACCACAGTTCCAGCACACACAACATCCAGGCTCTATAAGGACAAACAAACACCACAGTTCCAGCATCCACAACATCCAGGCTCTATAAGGACAAACAAACACCACAGTTACAGCATCCACAACATCCAGGCTCCATAAGAATAAACAAACACCACAGTTCCAGCACCCACAACATCCAGGCTCTATAAGGACAAACAAACACCACAGTTACAGCATCCACAACATCCAGGCTCCATCAGAATAAACAAACACCACAGTTCCAGCACCCACAATATCCAGGCTCCATAAGAACAAACAAACACCACAGTTCTAGCCCCAGCAACAACCACGCTCCATAAGAACAAACAAACACCACAGTTTCAGCCCCAGCAACAACCACGCTCCATAAGAACAAACAAACACCACAGTTTCAGCCCCAGCAACAACCACGCTCCATAAGAACAAACAAACACCACAGTTCCAGCCCCAGCAACAACCACGCTCCATAAGAACAAACAAACACCACAGTTCCAGCCCCAGCAACAACTACGCTCCATAAGAACAAACAAACACCACAGTTCCAGCCCCAGCAACAACCACGCTCCTTAAGAACAAACAAACACCACAGTTCCAGCCCCAACAACAACCACGCTCCTTAAGAACAAACAAACACCACAGTTCCAGCCCCAGCAACAACCACTCTCCTTAAGAACAAACAAACACCACAGTTCCAGCCCCAGCAACAACCACTCTCCTTAAGAACAAACAAACACCACAGTTCCAGCCCCAGCAACAACCACGCTCCTTAAGAACAAACAAACACCACAGTTCCAGCCCCAGCAACAACCACGCTCCTTAAGAACAAACAAACACCACAGTTCCAGCCCCAACAACAACCACGCTCCTTAAGAACAAACAAACACCACAGTTCCAGCCCCAACAACAACCACGCTCCTTAAGAACAAACAAACACCACAGTTCCAGCCCCAGCAACAACCACGCTCCTTAAGAACAAACAAACACCACAGTTCCAGCCCCACAACAACCACGCTCCTTAAGAACAAACAAACACCACAGTTCCAGCCCCAGCAACAACCACGCTCCTTAAGAACAAACAAACACCACAGTTCCAGCCCCAGCAACAACCACGCTCCTTAAGAACAAACAAACACCACAGTTCCAGCACCCACAACATCCAGGCTCTATAAGAACAAACAAACACCACAGTTCCAGCCCCACAACATCCACGCTCCATAAGAACAAACAAACACCACAGTTCCAGCCCCAGCAACAACCACGCATAAGAACAAACAAACACCACAGTTCCAGAATAAGAACAAACAAACACCACAGTTCCAGCCCCAGCAACAACCACGCTCCATAAGAACAAACAAACACCACAGTTCCAGCCCCAGCAACAACCACGCTCCTTAAGAACAAACAAACACCACAGTTCCAGCCCCAGCAACAACCACGCTCTATAGAACAAACAAACACCACACAAGCAATAACAACGCTCCATAAGAACAAACAAACACCACAGTTCCAGCCCCAGCAACAACCACGCTCCTTAAGAACAAACAAACACCACAGTTCCAGCCCCAGCAACAACCACGCTCTATATGAACAAACAAACACCACAGTTCCAGCCCCAGCAATAACAACGCTCCATAAGAACAAACAAACACCACGGTTCCAGCCCCAGCAACAACCACGCTCCTTAAGAACAAACAAACACCACAGTTCCAGCCCCAACAACAACCACGCTCTATATGAACAAACAAACACCACAGTTCCAGCCCCAGCAATAACAACGCTCTATATGAACAAACAAACACCACGGTTCCAGCCCCAGCAACAACCACGCTCCTTAAGAACAAACAAACACCACAGTTCCAGCCCCAGCAACAACCACGCTCCTTAAGAACAAACAAACACCACAGTTCCAGCCCCAACAACAACCACGCTCTATATGAACAAACAAACACCACAGTTCCAGCCCCAGCAACAACCACGCTCTATATGAACAAACAAACACCACGGTTCCAGCCCCAGCAACAACCACGCTCCTTAAGAACAAACAAACACCACAGTTCCAGCCCCAGCAACAACCACGCTCTATATGAACAAACAAACACCACAGTTCCAGCCCCAGCAATAACAACGCTCCATAAGAACAAACAAACACCACGGTTCCAGCCCCAGCAACAACCATGCTCCGTGTAACAATCAGACTCCATAAGAACACACAACTTACAGTTTCAACACTTGCAACAACCAGGCAACAACCAGTCTCTATAAAAACACAAATTCTAGTCCCTGCAACAAGCAAGCTCCGTAAGAACACACAATCTACAGCCCCAGGAACAACCAGGCAACAACAGGCTCCATAAGCACACAATCACCAGCTCCATTTATAAGTAGGTTTTAAGTAAATTTGAAACTAATTTGGTAAAATACAGGATACAACTTACAAGGACGAGTATCGACCCTGGTTTCACTCTAGACTTCAGGGACAATATGGACAGCAACAAGAATGGCCATATTCTTCCCACAAGTCAACATATACTACACACAGGTGACCCACACTAATTAATAAAACTGAACATAAAATATATACTAATTACACTAATGGTGTGATTCGTGTCAAATGATTTCTAAGATATCGCAATAAAACTGACAGGTTTTGAACAAATTCTAGAATATACAATCACAAATATACCACACCGAAATCACTGAAAAAGTTAACGAGTGCTTATATCACAGACCTATCACAATGAATTATATCGAGTACTTAAAAAATCAGAGCAGCGTGTGACAGACGACCAAACCAAAGTCATCCCTGAACCTAGCTAAGAACAGAAACCAGAAAACTGATCTGAATGAAAGGAAGAAGAATATGATTACGAATAAGACGGTTAGATTGAAGACAAAGAAGTCACGCGTACTTACATGCTGATTCTGCAGAAAACGCCCTCCTCCAACCAACTGCCTCGAGTGACTGAACTGAGCCTAATACTCCCGACACATGCAGACACGCACACAGCGCCTCGCCAGTACGTCGTTTATTCTATTTATGTGATGAGATGCCAGTTTAATTAAAGCAATCTCGGCTGCCATTTTATTTGTGCCCATGTGACATTAATCTCGAAATGGCATAAAGAATGCGACTGGGAATGAGCGAATAAATTTCACGGCAACACCAATGCACCTTAATGCATTGACCCTATTGATTTTTCTCATATGTCATTTTAGCCACGGTGACGAACAAAGCCGCAAAGCAACACGTCACTCAGGCCGAAGGAAACAGGAAGAACGGCCCAAGATCATTTAATTAAATATGCTTTTATCAGCAAAAACTGGCTGGTGCTGAAACAGTCTATCCATCCTGTCGTGCTAACACACATTTCTGCAATAACGGGAAACCATAGCAACCCACAGAGCGAAAGTTACCTTTTGTGACCATTGCAGTGTTTCCCCTCGGTAAAATGCTTTGAGGTGGAGTCGAGGGCAAAGCGAGTACCGAAGCACACATAGGGGGTTGGGGTACGCCTACCGGGTGCTCGTAATTGTATTTAATATCATGGTAATGTTGGTTTTAACATTGTCTATACAGTAACTTCAAGTTCTGGTATTCTACACATTTTAGACTCTCCCATAGACACTGACAGCGCATTATAATGCACTTCATAAATAACCTGTTGATGGCTAAGGTGCATTTTAAGACCTTGAACACCCAAAGTGAATCTGAGCATTAATTTTAAATAATGATCTCATCGTGATGTAACAAGTATTATGGGGTGTGAGAAAAACTGAATGGTTTGAGGAGGCAATTTCTGCAAACATTTGGAGACGTGGATAAAAAACAGTGACATGGCCCATCTTGCTTGTCACAAACCAGGGAAAACACCGATATTGTGATTTAAGAAAAAACATCCGCCACAGAAACGTTTAGATGCAAACTGCTTTGTGCATCTGCATGGTTATTTGAACATTTAGTTTCAAAATGATAAGACAGTAGTACCTTACTATTAAGGTCACCTTTGAGACTGGGCCACAGTGACCTTACTGGAGAGGTGACCATATTAATTGAATTAATGTGCTATACTTTACTGTTAGATAAATGAATTGACACTATCCTAGTGTGGCCTCAGTTGTAAAAGTAATGGTAAGTTCTTAAATAGCGCAGTATCCAGTCCTCAGGACTGCTCAACGTGCGCAACACTTTATTCCACAATCGAATCGAACACCATCTCGACTTCTTTGGGAAGCATTTAGCCATGCTGAAATTAATGTGCGAAGACTATTCGTACACAAATATCCACCACTGTCTATAGCCAGGTACTCATTCATAAAGCTGAGTGAACTGAAGCAATGTAGAGTAAATGAACTTGCCCAAGGTTCTACACTGCCACACAGGATTCGAACCCGGGTTCTCTCAGTCGAGAGTCCGAAGTTCTTACAGCTGCGCTACAGCGCTCCAATTGTGAGGTGGCTATATTACAGAGGTGACTGTAAAGCGATGTTCGACACTAAATTATTCAGGTTTTTCTTTCTTTCTTTTCTATATATCCGTGTATGAATTTGTCATGAATGGTAACCCTACATTTATGACTGTTCTTTTGCTAGATATTTTACGGTAACTAGGCCATGGTGAAAAATTATGGCATATCTTCATGACAGTTCTACTGATAGCTTCAGTGAGATATGTAGCAGCATGGACTACCAGTTGAGATGTCTGCTGGGAGCACAGGCACCCTGAGCCAACAACCACTGCTATCTGGCTGGCTGACAACACATCTCACTTTATCAGTTCCGTGTGTGCACACTATGACAGTCTGTGTGCGTACACATGCATGCGGTGTGCTTTCATATCTACAGAAAGGGATAACACTGAACCATCATTGTCCATCAATGTATCACAACAGACGTTGTCATAATACGGTGGATAGTAAATTTAACGATCAGTCGTTATCGCTGATAGTACACTGAATTATTGACAGTAAGAATAGTTGGCAAAACAAATCAGCATGGGCTACTTGTGCAATAGTAGTATTCATAAACATGCTATTTCAACCTTTATCAATCTAACATCAACAATTGTCGACCATAACCGTGTTATGCATGGATCCATCATTCTGAATCAACTGTCTCTAAGGCCTTGTGATGGTGCCACTATAAATTATGGTTTGGAACTACTTTCATGGCAAATCACAATATTAAATTGCAATAGGTATGAGACTAATATAGCTAAATTGCAATACTATCCCCAATAGTTATTTAATGTTCCTGTGTCTATGTGTACACGCATGACTGTGGGTTATACAGTAATGCCCCTATGGGGTATGTGACTGAATTGTACAATAATGCCCCTATAGGGTGCGTGACTGTGGGTCATACAGTAATGCCCCTATGGGGTGTGACTGTGGGTCATACAGTAATGCCCCTATGGGATGTGTGATTGGATTGTACAATAATGCCCCTATAGGGTGCATGACTGTGGGTCATACAGTAATGCCCCTACGGGGTGTGTGACTGTGGGTCATACAGTAATGCCCCTATGGGGTGTGTGACTGGGTCATATAGTAATGCCCCTGTGGGGGGTGTGACTGGGTCATACAGTAATGCCCCTGTGGGGGGGTGTGACTCGGTCAAATAATGCCCATATCTAGCAGGAGTTAACCGGATGCCCTGCTGTGGGTATTGAGTGGGTGTCATCCCCATTGTTACCTGACACAGGTGCTGCACAATGCAGGTATTGTGCACTGACAGTGACAGATGAATGGTGTGTGTCATCCACTGTCACACCTTGCACCTGTGTCACCTAGCAACATTGGCCAGGTGTAACTGTCCTCGTTCCATAACATGATGTCTCAGACAGACACACAGAGGAGTCGTTTCTACTCATTCTGTACAATGATGTGTGCATATATATAAGTATTTTATTTTCACTTAAAGGTAAAGGCGAATGGAACCATTTGTTTCACCATATGCTACTGATGATGATCGAGAAACTAACAAAGAGAATTATTTCTTTTAAATATCGGCAGTTGTTTTTTCCCTAAAACGGATAATTTGAAGTGTATCTTACTCAAAAGGGCTAGTTTGTTAGTTTCCGGGTGTTTCTTTTGGCCCAAATCCAGCTGTAAGAACATAAACTCCCTTGTACAAAGGAACTTTACGTAATTAAGTACAATTATTCGCCCTCCGCACTGCCTTGCATGTCACCTGAGATTGTACCAAGTTATGCTTAAATTGATACAACCTATGTCAAATATCTCTATACGAGTGTGTGATTGTATAAAAGTTAGCAGCATGAATATGTTTAAAAAGGAGTTTAAAAAATATCTCAGAATGAAAGTGAACACATAGAACAGAATTTTGAACTGTTGATAAGCCAAAGGCTCGACTTGCCATCTTGGCTTTTTTGTTTAATGTAGCAATCTTGTTATATCTTTTAAAAAAAATGTTTTCCTAGAACAATCAGAATACAATGTGTAATAATCAACTTCAAATGTATGTATGTTGCACAAATAAACCAGTACTTTGCACGGATTATTTTCAAAACACTTGAGGATTGCTGTTGATTCCCAAATGGGCATTCTGCTGCTATCAGCCAATGTACAAGAACAATCCTTGCCATTATCTGTGGTATAATTAAATGAAGGAGTCCTGGCACCCTCTAATGGCAACTGACATCATCCCAGCCACAGCACAGGAAAGCAATTGTTGCCCAAACCAATTATCCTTTTCTATTAATGGCAGCAAAGAGTTTGTCAGATGGCATCAGGAAGGTTGCATTGACAACCGCCTGTGAATTGAATGGCCAGATTCATATCAATATCTCACCAAATTACAACTGCCATGGGTAGACCGACAGTTGACGGTTGGGTGGTCTAGGCACACGTCTAGATAACGCGACTTTTATCAAAACAATCCACGGCAAAAAATTAACAAAACCCTAGTGGGTTAAGAAAGTCTGTTTATCGCAATGTTATGTTTCATAGAACCGTTAGTCCACGTAACTGAACTGACTGCTTTGCGAATCTGAAAAAACTCCACAATTTTGTTCAGAAAGGTGGACTCAGGAAAGGACGTGCAACAAGAGAGATTCTTCTCTTGTCTGAGCACTGGAATACCAAGACTGCTCTTTCTCATTCTAAGTTCAGAAAAATAGACTGGGGAAAGGAGAGAAATAAGAGTGAAGTGAAAAACTCATGGGACAATGGCAGGATTTGTACATTTTCTTTCATCGTGCTTGAGAAAGCATACATTTTATCAGGTAGAATGGAAACTATTGATGAACACATTTAAGAACATCCGCATTGATGGGAGAAACACTATTTATAGAAGAAATATGTAGGACAAACAGAGGTGGTAAGTGTGGAAGATGGAGATGTGGAGGTATGAAGCCTTAAAATGCCCACGAAGTGTACGCCAAATGCCAAAGTCCTTTGTTAAAAAAGGCTTAATAAATGATCTTATCTTATCTAAATGATGTCTTATGAACTATATGCACTGGAATATGATGAGTGTGTTTACTGTCTCCATGGCTATTCAACACTTAGTCAGCCATACAACAGAAGATTTACAAGTGTAACATTATTCAAGCAGACACAATATGGTTTGCAGTGGGCAGTTCAGAGGTGGAAAATGTGAAAACTACAAGTTTTGAAAATGGCAAAGATCACTGGACGTCAAGACATGTAGATACTGACATAAGGGAGCTGGAATAAGTGAAACTACTACATGAGGTCAGTCGGGGAGGTTCCGATAAGAAGATGGTCCTGCGATAAAGATGTCGAGATGAACAAGGCCACGGGAAAGGTCACTTTCGCCAATAATAAAATGGCACTAACAAAGCAAATAAAATGCTGAGCAGAGGGGCAATAAAACAGGGACTCTGAGTCGACTGAGTGCAGCGCCAGGTTCAGCAGAGACCTGGATATTCACCACTGACGTCAATCATTCTGGAAAGTTTTCAGATGCGAATACGGAGGACGTTATGTATAAGTTGTCCAGACAGAAAGAGATGCTCGATTTGGGAGAAAATAACTGACGAGATCATTAACCTTTCAGATCCCGTAACATCTTAATGAACATTATGAAATGCACTATGATTCCCCCCTTCAGATCCCGTAACATCTTAATGAACATTATGAAATGCACTATGATTCCCCCCTTCAGATCCCGTAACATCTTAATGAACATTATGAAATGCACTATGATTCCCCCCTTCAGATCCCGTAACATCTTAATGAACATTATGAAATGCACTATGATTCCCCCCTTCAGATCCCGTAACATCTTAATGAACATTATGAAATGCACTATGATTCCCCCCTTCAGATCCCGTAACATCTTAATGAACATTATGAAATGCACTATGATGCCCCCCTTCAGATCCCATAACATCTTAATGAACATTATGAAATGCACTATGATTCCCCCCTTCAGATCCCGTAACATCTTAATGAACATTATGAAATGCACTATGATTCCCCCCTTCAGATCCCGTAACATCTTAAGGAACATTATGAAATGCACTATGATTCCCCCCTTCAGAGCGCTTAACATCTTAATGAACATTATGAAATGCACTATGATTCCCCCCTTCAGATCCCTTAACATCTTAATGAACATTATGAAATGCACTATGATTCCCCACTTCAGATCCCATAACATCTTAATGAACATTATGAAATGCACTATGATTCCCCCCTTCAGATCCCATAACATCTTAATGAACATTATGAAATGCACTATGATTCCCCCTTCAGATCCCATAACATCTTAATGAACATTATGAAATGCACTATGATTCCCCCCTTCAGATCCCATAACATCTTAATGAACATTATGAAATGCACTATGATTCCCCCCTTCAGATCCCATAACATCTTAAGGAACATTATGAAATGCACTATGATTCCCCCCTTCAGATCCCGTAACATCTTAATGAACATTATGAAATGCACTATGATTCCCCCTTCAGATCCCATAACATCTTAAGGAACATTATGAAATGCACTATGATTCCCCCCTTCAGATCCCGTAACATCTTAATGAACATTATGAAATGCACTATGATTCCTCCCTTCAGATCCCATAACATCTTAATGAACATTATGAAATGCACTATGATTCCCCCCTTCAGATCCCATAACATCTTAAGGAACATTATGAAATGCACTATGATTTCCCATAGCATTCGCACAAATTCAGCAAGATATGTTTTCAAATGCTGCTAACTAAAAATGTGATGCCACTGAAAATAAAAAAATTGCAGATTTGGTTTTGTTTTATACTTTTAGAGAAACTGAACTTGCGAAAAATCAAGATCTATTGAGTAATTTCTGATATGATTTTTTGAAAATGTAAAATTTAACTCTTTAAAGCCATGAATATACAGTGAAACCTGTCTATTAAGGTAACCTTTGGGACTGGACAAAAGTGACCTGACTAGCAAGGTGACCGTATTAGTGGGACTAATGTCCTATAGTTTACTCTGTGTGGAAATAATTTGGGAACCATCCCAGGATGACCCTTATTGCGAGGTGGCTGTATTACCGAGGTGACCGTAAAGCAGGGTTCCACTATATCAAGCTTTTTTCTGTAGTAATAATTCAAAACAAGCTTTGCTGCTTCATGTGTATATTACTACACAGGTCTGACATTAATAACTAGCAGTATGTAGCTCAAAATACCATAGAAATTAAACATTTATTTTTGACATGTTACTTTACCATTATCATACACATTTTGCGAGAATGACCCGTATAGCATGAAATCATCCAGTAGATAGCAACACATGTATGAGTCATTAAAATGCAGCTTATCCAGCAGACAGTTGAGGATCACAAAAGATCGGCTGGTTGTTGGCATTTGGGGGTGTAGAAGGTTAAGGGACAGAAAAACTGGAAGGACATCTGAAGCTATCAACAGAAGGAAGATTAATGGACAAAAAAAAGGATGACAGATGAAAGTAGAGCACAGCAGAACACCAGGCGGAATGGCACAAAAGGTATAATCCTCCATCATGGCAGACATTATAAAGTAGAGCACAGCAGAACACCAGGCGGAATGGCACAAAAGGTATAATCCTCCATCATGGCAGACATTATAAAGTAGAGCACAGCAGAACACCAGGCAGAATGACACAAAAGGTATAATCCTCCATCATGGCAGACATTATAAAGTAGAGAACAGCAGAACACCAGGCGGAATGGCACAAAAAGTATAATCCTCCATCATGGCAGACATTATAAAGTAGAGCACAGCAGAACACCAGGCGGAATGACACAAAAGGTATAATCCTCCATCATGGCAGACATTATAAAGTAGAGAACAGCAGAACACCAGGCGGAATGGCACAAAAAGTATAATCCTCCATCATGGCAGACATTATAAAGTAGAGCACAGCAGAACACCAGGCGGAATGGCACAAAAGGTATAATCCTCCATCATGGCAGACATTATAAAGTAGAGCACAGCAGAACACCAGGCGGAATGACACAAAAGGTATAATCCTCCATCATGGCAGACATTATAAAGAAGAGCACAGCAGAACACCAGGCGGAATGACACAAAAGGTATAATCCTCCATCATGGCAGACATTATAAAGTAGAGAACAGCAGAACACCAGGCGGAATGGCACAAAAAGTATAATCCTCCATCATGGCAGACATTATAAAGTAGAGCACAGCAGAACACCAGGCGGAATGGCACAAAAGGTATAATCCTCCATCATGGCAGACATTATAAAGAAGAGCACAGCAGAACACCAGGCGGAATGACACAAAAGGTATAATCCTCCATCATGGCAGACATTATAAAGAAGAGCACAGCAGAACACCAGGCGGAATGACACAAAAGGTATAATCCTCCATCATGGCAGACATTATAAAGTAGAGCACAGCAGAACACCAGGCAGAATGACACAAAAGGTATAATCCTCCATCATGGCAGACATTATAAAGTAGAGCACAGCAGAACACCAGGCGGAATGACACAAAAGGTATAATCCTCCATCATGGCAGACATTATAAAGAAGAGCACAGCAGAACACCAGGCGGAATGACACAAAAGGTATAATCCTCCATCATGGCAGACATTATAAAGTAGAGCACAGCAGAACACCAGGCGGAATGGCACAAAAGGTATAATCCTCCATCATGGCAGACATTATAAAGAAGAGCACAGCAGAACACCAGGCGGAATGACACAAAAGGTATAATCCTCCATGATGGCAGACATTATAAAGAAGAGCACAGCAGAACACCAGGCGGAATGACACAAAAGGTATAATCCTCCATCATGGCAGACATTATAAAGAAGAGCACAGCAGAACACCAGGCGGAATGACACAAAAGGTATAATCCTCCATCATGGCAGACATTATAAAGTAGAGCACAGCAGAACACCAGGCGGAATGACACAAAAGGTATAATCCTCCATCATGGCAGACATTATAAAGAAGAGCACAGCAGAACACCAGGCGGAATGACACAAAAGGTATAATCCTCCATCATGACAGACATTATAAAGAAGAGCACAGCAGAACACCAGGCGGAATGACACAAAAGGTATAATCCTCCATCATGGCAGACATTATAAAGAAGAGCACAGCAGAACACCAGGCGGAATGGCACAAAAGGTATAATCCTCCATCATGGCAGACATTATAAAGAAGAGCACAGCAGAACACCAGGCGGAATGACACAAAAGGTATAATCCTCCATCATGGCAGACATTATAAAGTAGAGAACAGCAGAACACCAGGCGGAATGGCACAAAAAGTATAATCCTCCATCATGGCAGACATTATAAAGTAGAGCACAGCAGAACACCAGGCGGAATGGCACAAAAGGTATAATCCTCCATCATGGCAGACATTATAAAGTAGAGCACAGCAGAACACCAGGCGGAATGACACAAAAGGTATAATCCTCCATCATGACAGACATTATAAAGAAGAGCACAGCAGAACACCAGGCAGAATGACACAAAAGGTATAATCCTCCATCATGGCAGACATTATAAAGAAGAGCACAGTAGAACAACAGGCGGAATGACACAAAAGGTATAATGCTCCATCATGGCAGACATTATAAAGTGGAGCACAGCAGAACACCAGGCGGAATGACACAAAAGGTATAATCCTCCATCATGGCAGACATTATAAAGAAGAGCACAGCAGAACACCAGGCGGAATGACACAAAAGGTATAATCCTCCATGATGGCAGACATTATAAAGAAAGAGCACAGCAGAACACCAGGCGGAATGGCACAAAAGGTATAATCCTCCATCATGGCAGACATTATAAAGTGGAGCACAGCAGAACACCAGGCAGAATGACACAAAAGGTATAATCCTCCATCATGGCAGACATTATAAAGTAGAGCACAGCAGAACACCAGGCGGAATGACACAAAAGGTATAATCCTCCATCATGGCAGACATTATAAAGAAGAGCACAGCAGAACACCAGGCGGAATGGCACAAAAGGTATAATCCTCCATCATGGCAGACATTATAAAGTGGAGCACAGCAGAACACCAGGCGGAATGGCACAAAAGGTATAATCCTCCATCATGGCAGACATTATAAAGAAGAGCACAGCAGAACACCAGGCGGAATGGCACAAAAGGTATAATCCTCCATCATGGCAGACATTATAAAGAAGAGCACAGCAGAACACCAGGCGGAATGACACAAAAGGTATAATCCTCCATCATGGCAGACATTATAAAGAAGAGCACAGCAGAACACCAGGCGGAATGGCACAAAAGGTATAATCCTCCATCATGGCAGACATTATAAAGAAGAGCACAGCAGAACACCAGGCGGAATGACACAAAAGGTATAATCCTCCATCATGGCAGACATTATAAAGTAGAGAACAGCAGAACACCAGGCGGAATGGCACAAAAAGTATAATCCTCCATCATGGCAGACATTATAAAGTAGAGCACAGCAGAACACCAGGCGGAATGGCACAAAAGGTATAATCCTCCATCATGGCAGACATTATAAAGTAGAGCACAGCAGAACACCAGGCGGAATGACACAAAAGGTATAATCCTCCATCATGACAGACATTATAAAGAAGAGCACAGCAGAACACCAGGCAGAATGACACAAAAGGTATAATCCTCCATCATGGCAGACATTATAAAGAAGAGCACAGTAGAACAACAGGCGGAATGACACAAAAGGTATAATGCTCCATCATGGCAGACATTATAAAGTGGAGCACAGCAGAACACCAGGCGGAATGACACAAAAGGTATAATCCTCCATCATGGCAGACATTATAAAGAAGAGCACAGCAGAACACCAGGCGGAATGACACAAAAGGTATAATCCTCCATGATGGCAGACATTATAAAGAAAAGCACAGCAGAACACCAGGCGGAATGACACAAAAGGTATAATCCTCCATCATGGCAGACATTATAAAGTGGAGCACAGCAGAACACCAGGCGGAATGGCACAAAAAGGTATATGTATCCATGGCGGCATTATAAAGAAGAGCACAGCAGAACACCAGGGCGGATCGACACAAAAGGTATATAATCCTCCATGTGATGGCAGATACATTACAGTAGAGCACAGCAGAACACCAGGCGAATGACACAGGTATAATCCTCCATCATGGCAGACATTATAAAGTGAGCACAGCAGAACACCAGGCGGAATGCACAAAAGGTATAATCCTCCATCATGGCAGACATTATAAAGAAGAGCACAGCAGAACACCAGGCGGAATGACACAAAAGGTATAATCCTCCATCATGGCAGACATTATAAAGTAGAGAACAGCAGAACACCAGGCGGAATGGCACAAAAGGTATAATCCTCCATCACGGCAGACATTATAAAGTAGAGCACAGCAGAACACCAGGCAGAATGACACAAAAGGTATAATCCTCCATCATGGCAGACATTATAAAGTAGAGCACAGCAGAACACCAGGCGGAATGACACAAAAGGTATAATCCTCCATCATGGCAGACATTATAAAGAAGAGCACAGCAGAACACCAGGCGGAATGACACAAAAGGTATAATCCTCCATCATGGCAGACATTATAAAGTAGAGCACAGCAGAACACCAGGCGGAATGACACAAAAGGTATAATCCTCCATCATGGCAGACATTATAAAGTAGAGCACAGCAGAACACCAGGCAGAATGACACAAAAGGTATAATCCTCCATCATGGCAGACATTATAAAGAAGAGCACAGCAGAACACCAGGCGGAATGACACAAAAGGTATAATCCTCCATGATGGCAGACATTATAAAGAAAAGCACAGCAGAACACCAGGCGGAATGACACAAAAGGTATAATCCTCCATCATGGCAGACATTATAAAGTGGAGCACAGCAGAACACCAGGCGGAATGGCACAAAAGGTATAATCCTCCATCATGGCAGACATTATAAAGTGGAGCACAGCAGAACACCAGGCGGAATGGCACAAAAGGTATAATCCTCCATCATGGCAGACATTATAAAGTAGAGCACAGCAGAACACCAGGCGGAATGACACAAAAGGTATAATCCTCCATCATGGCAGACATTATAAAGAAGAGCACAGCAGAACACCAGGCGGAATGACACAAAAGGTATAATCCTCCATCATGGCAGACATTATAAAGAAGAGCACAGCAGAACACCAGGCGGAATGCACAAAAGGTATAATCCTCCATCATGGCAGACATTATAAAGAAGAGCACAGCAGAACACCAGGCGGAATGGCACAAAAGGTATAATCCTCCATCATGGCAGACATTATAAAGAAGAGCACAGCAGAACACCAGGCGGAATGACACAAAAGGTATAATCCTCCATCATGGCAGACATTATAAAGAAGAGCACAGCAGAACACCAGGCGGAATGACACAAAAGGTATAATCCTCCATGATGGCAGACATTATAAAGAAGAGCACAGCAGAACACCAGGCGGAATGACACAAAAGGTATAATCCTCCATCATGGCAGACATTATAAAGTGGAGCACAGCAGAACACCAGGCGGAATGGCACAAAAGGTATAATCCTCCATCATGGCAGACATTATAAAGAAGAGCACAGCAGAACACCAGGCGGAATGACACAAAAGGTATAATCCTCCATCATGGCAGACATTATAAAGAAGAGCACAGCAGAACACCAGGCGGAATGACACAAAAAGTATAATCCTCCATCATGGCAGACATTATAAAGAAGAGCACAGCAGAACACCAGGCGGAATGACACAAAAGGTATAATCCTCCATCATGGCAGACATTATAAAGAAGAGCACAGCAGAACACCAGGCGGAATGGCACAAAAGGTATAATCCTCCATCATGGCAGACATTATAAAGTGGAGCACAGCAGAACACCAGGCGGAATGGCACAAAAGGTATAATCCTCCATCATGGCAGACATTACTTAACCCATTAGACTCCGCGCGTCCGAAAGCGTCCGGGTGTTTTCTCCCCAGAGCGCCCGAAAGCGTCCGGTGGAGATAAAGCATCTAGCGGTGGCCCCATCTTGCATACTTAAGATATTAATACTGGCTGATTCCTTGACATCTGAGCTATGAATTGTGGGTATTTTCGACATGTGCTTGCATTGAAAAAAATTGAGTTTTTCGCGATAGAAGTTCGCCACCTGTGGAAGGTCGAAGGACGAAGTTTGCGCTATTATTTCGTAGGATGGGACATTTCTGACACTGAACTAAAGGTAAGTTGACATTACGTTCGAAAGGCAACTGAATGAGCGATAAAATGGATGACTTGGCCTTGGGTTTTGTTTGTTTCGTTGTTCAAGTTTGGTCACCGTCAGTTGGGTTTTCGACACGGAGACTGCAGTTTATTTTATGTTACTATATGAAAATGATGTATTTTTTATTAGAATAAAAGGGTACGTATTCTAATTAAATTGTTCTAATAGTCAACATTTGGTTGTTTCAATATGCTAGTGATCACAATGTCAACACTGATGAGTGACGTTGATGCGACACAGAAGCCATATGTAAAATGACAGCAACCAAGATAGAAGACTTATAAAGCTGTGTTTGCTGTCTATACTTATACAAAGTGAACTGATTTACATTGTCTCATGTCTAAACAAGGCTTGGCAAGTGTAAATACACAGTAGAATGCATTTGATGTCAATAAAATGTATGATATTCCACTCTATAGTTGTCCAGAATATAAATTTTCTACGTTTGTCACCAATAAATAACAACATATATTTAACCAATCAACACCACAGTCACATCATTTTAAAGGTAATTCAATTGACATCAAATTAAACAAAACTTGCAATTATAAAAAATCAATAGTTTTGAAGATACAGCTTACAAACTGCTGGCACCCAGAAATGTTGAGATCTGTGGCAGCAGCCTGGGGAACAGGGACACATGCCAATATAACTGGCTGGGGTCTAATGGGTTAAATAAATTTGCACATGTTTAATACTGAAATTACAATATTGCAATAAAGTAAGTCTTGATAAATATATTTCCTGCATTCAGTTTATTTCTGATGCCTACAAAGTTTACTGAAGCGCCAGCAATTATGAAACTAAATTGAGTGGAAATACCATTTTAGAAACTATACAGCCTGTATTGTAACCCACCTCGACCCAGTCTATAGGCTATATACATTGTGCAGCATCAGCTGGGCAACCTAAATATCTCAGATGTTATGGTAATAACAAAATGACAGCGACTAATATATTTAACACATTCAAACGTAATCAATATATTTACAGAATTATGTACATTGTCATGCCAAAATTCATCGACTGCTGTGACACTGCACTGGACAGAACTATTACCACTGCCTTCTGTGACAGATATAAATCTTGAAACATATTTAATTTAGTGCCTGTGGTTATTGGCGAATGCATCTAATGTGGAATACTTCCTACTGAGCTCAATATGTTTTTCCAAGTTACAGAGCTGTTTTTCCACTGTATGCATGCTGATGGCTTCTGACCACTGTATGCCTGCTGATGGCTTCTGACCACTGTTTCATCAGTGCAACAGTCTGGCTACACTTTCTCAACAGTTTGATTCAACAACGATTTGAATATATCTGCTTGATGCTGATCTTTTGAACTTAAAAATATGAACTGATCCAAGCTGTTCACAGCATAAATGTCAAAACACTGTTGTACTCCACGCGCATGCATGCACACACGCACGCACGCACGCACACATCCCACCCCATCACCATGGACAAATTTACATACAGCCTGATCACAATACTCTTGCTGCAACAGTTCGGTGTTGTTTCTAGGCTTGTCCACCTGTGAGTTTTACAGCAACCACATGGCCTAGGTCAATGATAATGAGATCTGCATGACTCGTACAGTTCTACATCGAATAAAACAGGAAACATTACTTCAATGACGAGTTCACTTACCTAGTTCTATCGTGGGCAGTGAAGCGAACTGGACGCGCACCTGGATGGCTGTCTTACGCCCCTCCACCACCACCCCATCTGTTATCACCCTCGCTTGCAGCAGATAGGGCCCTCTGGTGTGGTACACGCTCACTACACGCTCCCCTCCACATGGCAGGCGCGGCTCACCCAGTGGACAGCTGCAACATACAGCAGTGCCATCTAGTGGATAGATGCATAACAAGTGCCACCTAGCGGATAGTTGCAACAACAGTGGTAACAGTTGTAACACGTAACTGCAGTGCCCCAAGTGGACACTGGACGGGTGTAAGCCTTGTAGGTAGTGGACAGTTTAACATACAACAGTGCCACATACTGAACACCTATAAAACAACAGTAACGTCTAGTGGACAGTCGTAACACACAACGGTACTGTTCCCCAGTGGACAGCTGCGATGATGGTCAACCCTCCAATGGTCAGCTGCTAGAAATGACAGCAGAGCCCCTAGTGGACAGTTGTACATGTAACATAAAGGGCAGTGCCCCTACTTGACAAGTGTAACAACAACGTGTCCTAGTGGACAGCTGTATATGTAACAAAAAGGGCAGTGCCCCTACTTGACAAGTGTAACAACAGCGTGTCCTAGTGGACAGCTGTACATGTAACAAAAAGGGCAGTGCCCCTACTTGACAAGTGTAACAACAGCGTGTCCTAGTGGACAGCTGTACATGTAACAAAAAGGGCAGTGCCCCTACTTGACAAGTGTAACAACAGCGTGTCCTAGTGGACAGCTGTACATGTAACAAAAAGGGCAGTGCCCCTACTTGACAAGTGTAACAACAGCGTGTCCTAGTGGACAGCTGTACATGTAACAAAAAGGGCAGTGCCCCTACTTGACAAGTGTAACAACAGCGTGTCCTAGTGGACAGCTGTACATGTAACAAAAAGGGCAGTGCCCCTACTTGACAAGTGTAACAACAGCGTGTCCTAGTGGACAGTTGCTACGAATAACAACAGCACTGCCTCCTTTCGGATAACTTCTTAACTGTGGTTAATTTTTAATAATTTTCTGACCTAATGATATCTTCTGATACTTTATATTATAAAGATATAACGACATATACAACAATACTGTTTAGTAATTTACACATTAAGCAGAGGACTGATTCAAAACACTGATTCCAAGAGGCCATCTGTCATTCTTTAAAACAGATCTTGATTAAAATTTACCTGGAATTGCAGTGTTTGTTGACGCTGGCTGTCAGATTGGTGACATCATGTAGACACTGACATTGCGTGGTCGGACTGATGCCAACAAATGAATATCTGAAAAATAGGGCAATTTTCAATTGACATCAGATCGCACGGCAGCAGTTAAACTAATTGGCAACAGTTGGTAAGAATTGAGTTGACTTTCTTTTTGTGGAACTTATGTGGAAATCAGTGCTCAAGTCCGTTCCTGGACTTTGTTTATGAATGTTTATCTGATCTTGTCATCTTGGAATGATATTTCAATATTAAAGCTATTTTCCTTGAGCAGTCAAAGTTGGGCAAAAAGGAATTACTTTCATAATGAAGATGAAAGTCATCATCTCCGAATAAATCACATAATTCTTCAAGGTTGTTTACATGTATCTAACTGATATTGCCATGTTTTATTTAGAATGACGTTACTTGTTTACCAATTAACATTATCATTAGCATGCCAAACCCGTGTTGCTAAATGTTTCATAAATTTCTAGTAGCAGAAAATAAACAATTAATGTGTTACTATTTGAGTTGTAAACCTAGCTTTGCACAGGAAAAAAAGACAATTTCTGGATAACAGCAGTGCCAGTGCCAATTATAGTCAGATTAATTTTTTATCATACGTCATTCTCATGCTGCAAACTGCAATATAGGCTTGGGCACGCATTTTGCAGTGACATTTACCGTATTTCAATTTGTACTCCAGACCTTGCTATTACATGCATTGAAATAAATGTGTACCAATAAAAACAGTTGTCTACTCTTGTGTGAAATTTTGTTGTGATATCTCAAAAACTACGAGTTCAGTATGCTTCCAAAACAATCGATGAATCCATGATCTGCAGGCCATGGCGACAGCTGGCGTTGAGCATAACACTGCACTCCCGTCAGGTTGAAAAATGATGCGTAAATTATGCTTCTTCACAGACCTCGTGTCGCATAAATTTTAGTCATATTTAGTCAGAATAAAATTTATATTGATGAGGAATGGTATTCGACTAAACAGTGATAAGCACTCATCCGAACGAAGAAAAATGTGCCGGCCACATGCAAATATAACATAAGCCTATGCTTTTAGCTGTCATCTTTTGTTAATAACTTTACTACTTTACATCAGATAGACTAGTGCTTACCACCAATCGATTCAGCATTCAAGTTGGAATCAAATAAATGTTGTTTTGTGAAAATTAGATTTAATTTGTTGCCGCATCGACACTTAAAAGGTGAAAGATTTGCGAATTTTATTCAAGTATCAACGCATAGTGCGGCTTCGGTAGCTCACTCACTACTAGTGCCGTTAGTTAAGTTTCTAATATTTTATTCAATGCGTATGCGAGATACTTTGGCATATTGTGGTTCCTAACTGCCAACAAATACGATCTACAGAACAAGTAATATTGATAACTTGTAACGAATAATTTGAATATTTGTTTAGCGTTAAAAGTGAATCTCCCCATCGCGATAAAATAGACTGATCCACACAACCTTAGCAATGGACACTAGTAAAAGTCGATCTTTGGTGTGAGGAGCACGCGATGCCCATCATTAACTGACATTTTGCTAAACATTCTTTGTGCTATTTTCGCTGTTTGTTATCCCACTTTACATGATCGAGTATGTTTTATGTATACTGTAACATGTATGTGTTATGTTAAAAACGATTAGGGAATTACAAAATATAGTAAATACAGTAAAACATGTCCATAACGATAACCTGGATATAACAGTCCCGAATGACTTCCTATTAGTTTCCACTGCCCACTACCTGTCCATAACGGTAACCTGTCTATTGCGTATAATGGTCAGTTAATTTGGACCGAACCATTCATAGTCAACTTGCCACTAACAGGTGGGTCAAAGGGAATCCATAACTTCCCTGAATAAAATGTCATCGAGTCGGTGTCATCGCGTGTACATGGGACTATCAAAGGCCAATCGAGTCATGCATGGCGTCATCAGCTTGTTGCAGCTGCTGTGTGGCTCCTTTACTCCAGCAAAGAGGAATAAAATCAGCTTTGATGTCCAAAGTGAGCTCAGAGAAGCCATGAGCATGTAGACTCAGTTGGAAGCCAGCTGTTGTATTTACCTAGGTGACTTGGCATAGCTGGAGAGCAAATCCGGGCCAAAGCTTGCCTTCCATTCGTTCACACACTGGTGTTTAATTTTGGACATCAAAGCTTTTTTGTTTGCCTTTACTTGGAGGGCATGATTTATTTCACCATGGCCCAAAAGAAAAAGGAACATCAATTGAATATAGCAAGTTGTGTAGTGTATTATTTAATATTATTGTTAACTCTAGGTTTATGCTGTTTACGAGAGTACCAACTACTGAACGTCAACAAAAGCATTCATAATACTGTGGCTCCACCTAGTGAGTATCTGAAGTCATGAAACTCTCCATAACTGCAACCTGCCTATAACGGTAATTTTGCGCAGTCCCGACGATGACCGTTATGGACAGGTTTTACTTTAACAGGAATGTTGGCAAATGGCGCTGTTACGCACATGTCTGACCGGCAAGAATATGTTGGCGTGTCGTTGCTATTTAGGCCGACTTTCAAATTGCGTTTACGATCTACGGATATGCATGAGAAATCGTATTTATTATATAATATCTATTTACTCTACTTTGGAAATAATGTACATATATACGTTATATTTCAAATTAAAGCAAAGATAATATCATAAAATTATAATAAAGTAGTGTCGATAGTGGAATGCATTGTGGGCCGAGATCGATGACAATAACTTTGATAAGAACATATGTTGGTTGTTCCTTCTGGTATTTGACCAAATAATTTTGAAATACAACATGTACACTAATAATATATTTTAAAAGGAATATATCAAAATTTTTAAAATTAAAAAAAAAACAGTGTTTGTGTTAAATATGTGATTACAGATAGTTTTAATTTAATATTATTTTATAAATAAAACAGTTATACTTATACAAAGTAAGCTATATTTCTTACAGAACTTAACTCTCTAACTAAAGTACATTAGAAATATGCCATTATTTATTCATGTAATTACTTTATTATGTTGCAATGGTTGTTCTGGTTTCAGATCCAGAACAGTTTTAGTTTTGACAATTTTCCCTGACTCAAGGTGATCAGGGAAAGGAAACACAAAAAGTCAGATAAAACCAAACAACATGACATAGCTCAATGAAACTTGTTTTAATGTCCACATATCAATATTTATCTTCCAGGTGTTCATATTTTTATTTGCCTGCGTTATATTTTTCAGTTTTGTGCTTATCTCCTGCCAGGTGGTAACAACACATTTCCTCATTTTGAAAACATGATATCTCGAAAACTGTCATTCACATCCACCTCATATTGTGTGTACTAATTGTATATGTTGTTGTCCTTGGACACAGGGCCTCAACCAGACAGACACCTGTCCACCCATCCTGTGGACGGGAATATTCAAAAACTGTGTTTTTGGACGGTTTCAAATTGATTGTGGACGGGTCAGTCCATGTCGTTATTTTGCACGGGCCAACCCGTCCATGCCATTTTTACGACGTCATTGATACTGCCGCGAAGTCAGTTAAAAAATCTGAGACTGGTTTTGAAAATCGCCCACCCAGATCACTTGGCCAGCTCCTGACACATGTCAGAAACCAATTAAGCCAGGCCTCCACTTGCTATAATAATTGTCACCTACCCACTAGAGGTGGTTGCTTGAAAGGCAGCCAACACTTGCCTATGTCTATGCAGACTAAATAATCCTGTGTGAGGTCAACGTCAGGGCGAGGAGGTACAATAAGCACTTGCCGATTACGACGCGATCTTGGAAAACGGATGGAATTCTGCATAATCGAAATTTCGAAAAGGGTGTTTTTGTGGGTTTTTGAACGGAAACTCAGTAAACGCTGAAGGAGTAGAATCACCAACACCGTAAACGATACTGACTCTTTATTGGCGATATTTTGTAACAAACACGATTACTATGCAACGGTATTCATTTATTTTGGTGACGCAGGATTTTTAAAACGCGCAAGGTAAATTGTTACAAGTGTGATGGCGCTGGTGCTATCTCGTGTCAACCAAAGGCAAAGACCATGTATCAATACAAGACTGTGCAGCATGCGATATTTTCATCGTTCAAAGTACGTAAGTGGAGCAGTTAGTCCGCCATTCTGGAGGCATACTAAACCAGAACATATGCATTGAGTGACTGACGCACGTGCTAGCCTCCCAAATGGTGGACAAAAACCCCAATTGTAGACTGCCATGATGTCGCTCAGTTACACCTCCTGTCTAAATATAGGCTCCTTGGTGTCAACCGATGTAAACAGGGACGCGGGCGGAAGGCACTAACATAAACCGTTTTACAATCGTTGTCTGGCTGTCCGCTAAGCGCATTGAAGACATGTTGCTAATTAAATGTAATTGTCATATCGTTAGAACATGCATAAGTGTACATATTCCGGTTTCGAACACAAAACTTGAAGGAATAACAACAGCCTACGCTGACTCAAAGTGATATAGCCCGCGTTTCGTAGTTCTAACAAATTCCATTGGATGACATCAGATATAGCGCTAGCTAAAATGAAACATTCATAATTGTTAATATGATTGCTTGTGTAATTTATATTTGTTAACATATATATATATATATTAAGCATTGCTGCATGAGAAAATACTTTTTATTTTATTATCTAAATTGATTATGTACGGTTCTTATTGTGTTGCAAATATTTCACAAATAAATGTTGTTAGAAAAGTTAACCACACAGTAAAACCGTATTATTTAGATGCAGAGATCATAACATTAAGACATTTTTAATATTTAACACAATGTATTATTTTTTAAAGTTAACTTTGAGCAGAATTGGGCTTCTTTTTTCACTTTTAAACAGAAAATGCATCATTTGACACGAAAAATGCTGTGTACTTACATTTCTGATCACACAATAGATGTCATTCAACCATCTGCTCTGCCTTGCCTTCATAAATGGTAATATGTACTTTAAGTTTATTTTTTTATTTTATGATTGGGCACACTAAGTATGATTACCAAAATTTACCATGCAGGTATATATATATATAATATATATATATAGTCATAGTTGCATGTCCTATCGCGCATCCGATCACGCGTTCGATCGCGTGCCTGACTGTGCTGCATAGCATGTCAGAAAAATTTGATCCTGGGCGAGGCCCTGCTTGGACAGGTGTAATGTGAGATTCAAGATATTAATTAAAAAGTTGTACTAGGTCAAAAATTAAAAAATTTAAATGAACAAAATGCATGCCCGATCCTATTTCATAGTTGAATTCGCCAAGATCTCCTCCAGGTGAAACTTGAAAAACAATAAAAAAGTATCTACAACTTACTCAATTGGGCCCGCTATAGTACTATGGCTACAAAATATTAGTACAAAACTTACAAAATTGACAGAGATATATATGATGAGATATACAGGCAGTGACCCATGTGCACAGTTTTATAATTTTATTAGAAATTTAACATAACTTATAAGAAGTTTTTATATTTCACAGATTATATTATCATGAATATTAAACTATTATAAATACACAGACCTGTGACTTTGTGACATAATTCTTTAAAATGTGGTATTCAATAATAATGAATTAGTACTATGTTCCTACTTCCCAAAGTTCTGAGACAATTAAAACTGTTATTTATCCCATTTAGGCACGTTGTAGAATACTGCAATCCAAATGCAAAGACAAAAGACAGACAGGCGGTACACATCATAGAAACCTAGAGAAATGGTGCAGAAAAGAAAAACAAGTCACTTACCTGTGTTGTAAACATGACTGGCAGCATGCTACAATGCCAGGCAACTTCACACTTGTTTCATTTCCTTCTGACGTCAAGTTGTAGCATCCTTGGTGCCAGGTTGTTGCTTCTGAAAATGAAATGTGTCCAAAAAATGGATTTAAACATGGGGACAATCCCTGTTATGTACAGGTTTGATCTGTTATATATATCATATATATACCGGCATACGTATTTATATGACTAAGTGCCAAACGGTGTGCAAATTGAGGGTAATGTATTTTAACGGTCAATAAAATTTGATTCAGTCAAGTTGTATTGGTGTCATGTTTGGAGAGTGCTCAGACATAGCCAACAATACAGTGGAGACGACAGCATTCACTGTGAAGCGAATCTGTTGTCATTTGCACAAGAAGGCAATTTACTCCCTGAAATCGTGCTTCCGAAAACGGACAACGTGACAGCGAGTGATATCGACGGCGATTGTTCACTGCATATGCACTACACACAATTTAAAATTAATGATATGTTATAAAGGAAGCATCAGTTCACATTATGTAATAAACAATAACACGCACAGATTTTATTTGTGTTCGTAATCATACTCGAAAGATCGTGATGACAAACGTCATTCGTGTTGTAAATTTGTGATCAAAAGTTTCATTTGCCAACAATCGTTAACAAAGCTTCGAATAACCCAGAAGATTACATCATTTGCTCGATCAGAGTGTTGCATTGTGGGAACATTTATTTTGATCACCGAAAATACATTTGACTTTTTACAAAGGAGTTCCCATACTGTGGTAAAAGATAACGTTCATCATTATACCAAATAAAATAACTTTGAAGAAAAATATTTTAATTTTCACATTTACTTCGTATACGGGTGATCACGTGACACTTTCCCGCTCGAACCGTACGGCGTCCGTCGCAACACTGGAACATGCCGCTGACAAACAGTTTTTTTGCTCTACCTTTTTTATATGTCAGTGCATCGTAAGTTTTGTTGCAGACAAAGTAGGTTGAAGGCATTAGCTACAGTTTCGTTCAAGTCTCCGTACCGGAAGTTTGTAGTGTTTGTGTTACAAGAATGTGTATGGCGATCATTACCACACGTCAGTACTGTGTAAAATGGATGTTCGTCATCGCGATTACCTGGATACCACAGTTTACAAGCTGTTATGCATGATTTGGTTTATTTTACTCAGATGACATTTTGGCATTTATTACATCATCCAGTAATTGTTAGGTTTTTCTTGAAGTAGGATGCCAATTAGCAGAGAACAGTGACGGACGTCATTTTTACATAAAACTTACACTTACAGCTATACAGTGGAAATATGGATTAGCCAGAATAATCCCAACATTTTATAAAATGTTACAGTTAAGTCAGGTTTTCTTTCAGTTAATAGTTCACAGCAATTGAAGCTAACAGTGAGTAACACTATAGCCAGAAGGAATTAATTTAAAGGCATTTGTGTTGTAATTCTGACATCCGTCATACTTATTGTTCTTGTTTAATGCAAAATAGAAAAAGCATGTACATATTTTAATACAAAGTCACTTAATAATGCTACCTAAATTTGATGTTAGAAGTGATTTGCAATAGGGTTCTGCTTATATTTTGGTGTTGGTTTCCCTCGGATGGAAAATTTGTTGTAAAACTGACATCCGTCATATTCTAGTTCTTGCTTGATGTAAAGAAAAGGAGGCATGGACATCAATGTTTTCATTCTGATTTTGTGTCAGTGCTACATAGGTTAATGTTTGAAATGATCTGCAATATAGTTCTGCTGGTACTTCTGTTTTTGTGTCCTTCAGAATGAAAATGTTGTTGTAATACTGACGTCTGTCATACTTTTCTTCTGGCTTGATGGAAGAGAAAAAGGTATGGACATTAAATAATTTCAGTTAAAGACACACTCTTTGTTTGTCTCTTGTCTTCTGTTGGCATATTATGCTGCTGAAAGTGGGAAAAGTTATGTTTTTAAAACCTTCAATATCGACATGATGACGAACATCAGGTATTACAACAAACAACCTCTACCATGCATAGGTCAATGGCAAAGAACATATTTTAATAACATGGACATATCCATGGAGATCACAGCATTCATGTACTTTACTATTTCCAACACCATGGTAGCTGAATTATGGCAGAGTGAGGTGTTTGTGTTGTAATAGCTGATGTCCGTCATACTGCCCTGAACGTGTATTTGGTGTAATTTTCTCAGAAACTATTGACAACATTGTTCTGTCTTTTCACAGAGTAATGACTTTCCATGTGTCCTTCCTAAAAATGCATATCCCATTCTGAAATTAGTTGGGTTTTTTCAAACCCTCTTGTCCACTTCACGGGATGTATCATGTATGACGATATCTTAATTCTAACTGAAGTTATGACTTAACAAACACATGTGGTGTAAAAACCTTCAAACCCAGAAAACGGCCATCAAAGTTGATACAAAATATTCCTTATGTTTCATGAAATGTATCTTAGTTATCCTGTACAGATCTTGCTAAAAGTTGGAATACTCGAAGATAATGTCATTCTCAAGACATTCTGTTAATATGAATACAACATCTTTGTTAGAAAAAAATAGCAGATCAATTAATTTATTATGTAACTACCACCATTGTTAAGAAAAGCGAAAACCTGCACTACTATTTTACCTTGGTTAACAAGGGCACATCTGGCTGAAATTTTGGTAACTCGCATTCTCGTGATATACTATTAATATGAAAACTTTGTTTAGAAATAATTAACAATACAATTAATTGCCTATGTAATTACCACCCTTGCTATGAAAAGCGAAAACCTGCAGCACTATTATACCTTAGTTAACATGGACATATCTGGCTGAAATTTGGAACACTTGAAGATAATGGCACTCTCGTGACATTCAATTACTATGAAAACAAATCTTTGTTATAAATAATTAGCAATAACATTAATTGAACATGTAATTACCGCCATTGTTAACAAAAGCAAAAACCTGCACCACCGTTATACCTTAGTTAGCATGGACATATCTGGCTGAAATTTTGACAACTTGAAGACAGTGGCATTCTCATGATATTCTGTTAATAGAAAAACAAGATCTTTGTTAGAAAATAATTGCTTGTGTAATAACATTGTTAAAAAAAGTGAAGACTGGCAACACTATTACACCAATGTATATGTCATTTTTAGAGACAATTGTCATTAGTATCTGTAACACAGGTGGGTCAGTAAGAATGTTATAATTATTATTATAAAAAACAACTTATTTAAATGTACGAAAACATGTCTATATGCTGAAAGTTGTTTTCTCTTCACAGCAAGCACCAGAACAAACTATCGTATTTAACAACTTTTATACTAAACAACAACGTAATTACATAACAACAACAGATCAATAACAATATCCAGGTCAAGCGTCCCTTCCAGAGCGGCGACATCCTCGCTTGCGTGGTGTCGACACGGGTGCAGGTGATGAAGATGGCTGATGGACTCATCGCCCTCGTCCACGTCCCCTGCCTCGTCTCCTACGTCTTCGTCCACCTCGCTTCCATCCGTCAAGTCTTCCAAAAAATACTCCTCGATCAAACTGTCAATCTCTGCGCGATCACTTCCATCCGAATTTAACAGCTTCGCCACGTTAAACACCATTCTTCGCATCTTCCTAATCGCTATCTGGGTCAGCAATGACGCAGTGGAAATACATGGTGCACATGTGTGTTTACAGATTATGTAAATAACCCATCACTGAACCAATGAGAACAGCTGCCTGGGTCACGCAGTTGCTGTTGCTACCACATGATCCGAATTGTTTACACAGCTGGCCTAAGCAGGGGGCATCTTCCAAGCTCTCTGGAGGTCACAGAATGTAGTTATTAGCATATTTATGCCCATTATATATATGGGAAGATGACGCATCAAGCTTTGTGGTGATATCCAATATGTTAGGAGCGTCCCAAAATTAGCGGCTGCGAACGCGCGCAATTACTGGCATTTTCAGCTTTATTTTAATAAAGTCGAGAGGAACACTTTGCAAAGCTCTATAAAAATCGCTTTAAAATACACAAAACAGAGTTAATTAGAGTGTGGCTAGAGTAGCAATCGATAAAACGAATACTAAAGAATAATTTTCAGGGGAAATCTCAAAATCTATGGATTCGCGATCGTTTCACATAAACGGCATTTATGGAAAATCAGTTTTGCCGACATCCGACTCATTTCATTAAGATGGGTCACCTATACATTTATGGAGTGGCTTCTATGTTAGTGACATTATATGTCTTAATGGGATTGGGAGTCTCCCTGACCTTACCAAAATTTTATTTAAATTATTCACCACATTGTATGTTTAAACAGGTCAAATATATTGATTCTGAATTTTGATTATTAAACAGTGTCACAAGTGCAATAAATGGGCTCATATAACTAATGACATTATGATAAACTTAAAATAAATATTTTATTAAAATTTGAATACCAAATTGCATGAAACACATAAAACATACAATTTCCAACACTACCCCCATCAATACCATGAAATATCTCCAACCCTACCCCGCTGACACCACAAAAAATCTCACAGTAGGTACCCGCGGGCCTCGAAAAATCTTCAACATGAAAAATCTCCCCTCTACCCCCTCAAAAATAATGTGAGATTTTTTGTGGTGTCAGCGGAAGTAGGGTCTACTAATTGTTGGACAAAACATGTTTGCAAACATGTTGTGAACAAAATCTGTCGTTTGATGATTAGTGTCAGTTGTTAGTAAGTCTATATCGAAATCTGCCATTAATATGCATTTCTTTCTTTCACTTGAAATTGTTCTTAGTAAGTCATTGATATACACATTAAAACTATTCATGCTCGTATCCGGGGGTTTATAAATAGTTACAGTTATTATAGTATTTTTTGTTCCAAGTTCTATAAACAATGATTCATAAGGACAATCCTTAGTTTATATTTAAATCATCTTTTTTTTTAAGTTTAACATATATTTGAAATGTACATGCCAACCTCCACCTCTCTTATTTAATCTAGGTTTTGAAAGCAATGAATAATCTGTCATATATTGTAAACATCAATATTTTCCATTTCTTTAATTCAAGTTTTGGTTAGACCTAGGCAATCAAAGTGGCAATTTAATTATTTTATACTACATTCGAGTTTATCAACATTTTTAGAAAGTGGACAATTAAAGGATAACGTGGAAAACGTACTACCTATATTACATTTTTGTACATATAATGTTGTAGTTGACATTTCAGAATCAGGGTAATAGTTACAAGTACTCAAACAGTCTTGTAAATTTATCAAATGGGTTGCTTCACAATGTCCAGTGTCTTGTCTATGATAACATTTTTCACGTGAGACTGGGCACAATACACCTTTGTGGCTTTGAAAACAATATACCCAGTGCCAGCAGTACTCAAGTTCAAACACTATCAACAAACATACAATTACAAACGTTACACTATTCACTACTGTCTACCTTTCCCGTGTGCATTTACAGCAACAAAAGTAGGCACTTCAACGAATTCTGCTCGCGCTGTGTTTTCGCGTGCGTCATTTCTGTTGCAAAAACGCTGTGCCATTTACTCGGCATCTTGGTAGCGTTTTGTTTTAACCAGTCGTTGCGCGTGCTTTTAACGGTGGTATACGTCATTCGTTGCGGGATTCTTGTAGACGGTAAGTAGAAGTTTATTTTCATCGCTTTGTTTTTACAATTTGACCAAAATTAAGTGAACTGTTGTTGATTTGACGACATAGCTATGCTTCATTTGCAATTTTGACAGTTTTGGCATCAATTGGCAGGAATAATTTTGTGTTTATTTGCATCTAGAGGTTTTATTTATTCAGTGTTGAAAAATTTGTTGTTCCGACTGATTCCGACATGTCGATTTTACGCCTTTCAAAATGTGACTGTTTTGGCCGATCTGGCACTGTCAGACCGAGAGCGCATCACCGGTGTCAGTATCAGATCATATTCATATATTGGTTATCTTAATTAAAACCCTACAAAAGCAACAGTGAACACTACTTGTTTTACCTTTTAGATATCATTTATTTGATTAATCACTGATTAATATTATATGTGGGCCTTGGCCCTTGCCTTGGCCTGGGTGCTGTTGGCCCGGTTGGGCTTGGCATATGCCATTATCATAATTTTATGGTTATGCTTTTTTTATACTTAGAAATAATATAAATTTTGTTATGCAATAATTTTAATTAATTGTTCTTAGTTACCTATTAAATCAATAATTTGTTATACAAAAATTGGAGGTCAAATACGTAAATTATTTGACTTAATTTTTTTTTTATTTCAAAGGTTTCATGACAAACAGTCACTGCACAACATTTTTAAAGTACACCTGTATGTTGTAATATAAATATTAAACGCCTTGAGGCTTGATCAGTTGTAGCATCATTTGTTTAATTGTGTGACATCATGCAATACATTAAACACCACAGTTATATCTCTCAAGTATCACAATTATTATGAATTTATGTGACGTATTATAGAATTTCACACTGCTCTCGAGTAACAAAGGCAGGGATATGAAAATTATTTCATGATATATTTCACATTATATGATACACGATGGCCTTTTTATTTCAGATGCTGTTCACAATTACATGCAGTGACACTGATCTTACGCTGATCTGTGTCTGACAGTTAACTCTGAAGGTACCGAGCCACAGAGTCGTCTGAATATGACACCCATCACCTGCCTGCATATGTAAACATTTAATCTGGCTGATTATATATCTGATTCCACATTGAACAGTGTCCATTCAACATGACACGAACATTACTTATATACATCATTTTGAAGAACACAACATTATTTTACAGGATACTAAAATATGAACCTTGCTCCACAGATCTTGCAGCCTACTGGCAATTATGAGACAATCAACTTCCAATATTATAAAACAACTGTATTATGAGCAGAGCAGACTTCTTCTTAATGGCTTGACTCCCGTTGGCCATGGGGAGTAACGCAGAAAGCATTTGGATTCAGTGACGGAATACTGTGAACAATTTATAACATTATTTCATGAAGTTTATGTTAAAATCTAGAACATTACATTATGAAGCACTGACAATTGATTACTGGTCTCTACAGAGCCTGCAGAATTCATCCATCCTGTCATGACACAGTCACACATAGACACAGTGAACTATGAGTATGAATATTGTATTTCATTGTCATGTATTGATCTTTTGAGTTATTTAGCCAATATTTACTTATTAATAAAGTTAATGTTATATGACTGTTTAATGTATATTTATTATAATGTTTAATGTGGTTGTAAACATTCCATAAATTATATAACTGTCTTCATAATTATGGCCATTCCAGCCTTTCTTCGAAATGTAGTGGTCAGTCGTTAGTGTGCTAATATTAGCCAATATTAATTTATTAATTAAGTTACTGTTAATGTGAAATGACTGGTTAATGTATATGTATTACCATAATTAATATGGTTTACTGCTTGTATAAATTATACAAATATCTTCATAATCATGGACATTATGGCCTTTTACTGAAATGTGTCGGTCTGTCAAAGTTGCTCACTAATTAGCCAGTATTGACTAATTAATTAAATTATTAAATTATTTGTTAATGTATATTTATTACCATTATTTATGTGGTTATACACATTGCATAATATGTATAAATATTTTCATAATCATGGGCATTATGGCTTTTAATTGGATTGTCAGTGTGTTGAGTTTGCATGCTACATTACTAAAAATTAACTAATTAATTGCGCTAATTTGGTTATAATTAGTACTAAAAATATTGTAAATTTATTACTCTAGTCAATTTGTTTGAAAACCATGAAAACAATATTTAAATATCTATATAAATAAAAAAGTTGACATTTTAAAGCAAATATTTATCCACAGAAAACACAAAAATAAGTCCATTTTGCCATTGTAAGAGATACACAAAAATTACGCTGTTGGGTGATTCCATGTCAAATCAATCAGTTTTGACACTTTTTTGGCCGACCCACCTCCGAATTAGCTTAAATTTCATATACTAATTGGCACATATTATGTAAACAACCATGCACAATTTTAGAAAATTGGGTTGTATAGTTTTCGAGTTACAGGCCCTAAAGAAAATTACAATTTGTTAAAAAAACGGAATTTGATCGTCGTTTTGTATCATTCTCCGACCCATAACTTCAGTAATAATAGTGCTAGACTAATAAATGTTACATTTCTGGAAAGGTCTCATTTAACTGCATCTAGTGGACATGGAATCATATAACAAAATATTTAAAAAACAAATTTTTTAAATAAATGCCATTTTGGTGACCTGTGACCCCCCCGTGAAAAAACCTCCACACAGATTGGACCAAAAATAGATTCATTATATAGAACAATATGTAGCTCAAATATCCTGAGAAAATCAGAGTGGGCACTCTTAGGGTTTTTAAGATTTTATCAAAATAGCACACATATTAATTTTTTTTTAATTTGTATAATTCTGTTATAATATTTTTTCTATGCTATCATTTTGCAATTATCCAGTCTATTAATTTACTTATACTAAATAGTAAATATACAAGTACCAGGTATATATAATTATATTATACATAATACATTTTATATTCTGACCTATAAAATATGTAACAGTGGTTATCAAGTTGCAGCTTCACATTTTGTTACATAACAGATACAATGTACAGTAGATACGTTTACTGTTTTAAGCTGAGATCCACCATTTACCACTGATGACATACATCAGTTCTTCACTAACCATGGCGTTGTGCTGTGTTGGAATTGACAAAGGAAAACTGTGTGATCCTGTTTTGAGCACACATCAACTGACACAGGAGCAACAATCTTTAGCTACTCTGCGAATTGGATTAGATAATGTTACGGTACTGTGTGACATTCACTTGAAAAAGTACATTACTAGTTATGCTTCCAACCAGAAAGTGTGCTGTGATCCGTGGCTATGCCATACAGGAAAGCCTTCTCGAAAAGTCAGCGGATTGCGACAAATTACCAAATCTTTGGCTGCCCAATATTCCAATATTGTGCTCATACCTGGCAAAAAATTGTGCACACGATGCCGGAAGCAACTACCAAGTTGGCGCCCAAAGACGGTCCCTGCATACCCAGATGAAGATGCTGAAGGTGATAGCACTGATGACGTGTATGAAGTTGGCCGTTCAACCGCAGTCAATCAATTGAACAGTTCACTGACCGTGCTTGGTGAATCACCAATCTTACAGAAGAAGCTGTCCACTAAACGATATGCGAAAGATAAGTTGAAGCGTGTAGGGGAAACCATCCGGAAGAGGCTGAGAATTGAAGATGATGATGAAGATGACAATGCAGCATCAGATGACCACAATGATATTCTCAGACGTTTAAAAATCAAGTTCTCAGGCAGCAGCTCTCGCAGTGAACAAATCTCCATTCTCACTGTTGCACCGTCTACCTGGAGCATTCGGCGCTTGATGTCCGAGTTTGGTACAAGCTACCACATGGCACGGGTAGCAAAGCGACTGACCAGTACCGAAGGAATTATGTCGTCTCCTAACCCAAAGCCAGGGAAGACTCTCTCTGAATATACAGCAACTGTAGTAAGAAACTTTTACGAAAGTGATGTTGTAAGTCGGCTGATGCCTGGAAAAAAAGACTGTCAGTATGAGAATTCAAGGTCAGCGTTGTAACGTCCAGAAGCGTCTGATTCTGTGCAATCTGAAGGAAGCATACAGTTGTTTCAAGGCTGAACACCCGACACTAGCAATAGGGTTTTCAAAATTCGCCGAACTACGCCCAAAGAATGTTGTGTTGCCAGGTGCCAGTGGCACGCACAGCGTCTGCGTATGCACCATCCACCAGAACGTGAAGCTCATGCTGCACGGTGCAAAACTGAGCAATGCATCAGAGTTCTGCAAAATCGTGGGAGACTATCATGCGGATATCAAGTATGACCATCTCATAGCAGCTATGACATGCAATCCACCGTTACCGGCATGTTTCCTTGGGAAGTGTGACTACTGTCCCACACAGGATCATTTGAAAGAGAGTCTACATGCCGCACTTGATGAACTAGCCATCGATGAAATTACATATAAAGCATGGGTCTCGGTTGATCGAACAAGACTGGAGACGGTTGTAAAACAAACGGACGTGTTTGTGGATTGTTTGATGGACAATCTTGAGGTCTTAAAACGTCACGATTTTATCGCGAAACAGCAGTCAGCTTTCTTGAAAGACAAGAAAAGTCAGTTGGTTGAAGGAGAGGTGATAGTCACTGGTGATTTTGCAGAGAATTACTCATTTGTTGTGCAAGATGCTGCACAGGGCTACCACTGGACAAATGACCAAGCAACCATACATCCGTTTGTTGCCTACTATCGAGAAGAAGGAGTAGTCAAGCACAAAACCTTTGTGGCCATCTCCAACTCAATGACACATGATACAGTGGCTGTGCATTGCTACCAACGTCACCTGATAGCATTTCTGCGTGACAACATGCCTCTTCACCATGTCATCTATTTCTCGGATGGAGCTGCATCGCAGTACAAGAATAGAAAGAACTTCTCCAACACCATTTTCCATGCAGAAGACTTTAATGGTGTTACTGCAGAGTGGCACTTCTTCGCCACGTCTCATGGCAAGGGCCCATGTGATGGTGTCGGTGGCACTGTGAAACGACTGGCTGCTAGAGCCAGCCTTCAGAAGCCATATGATGACCAGATCCAGACACCAATGGACTTGTTTGTGTGGGCCTCTGGCAACTTGCCGTCCATCAAAGTCATGTTTGTTGACACAGATGAAATCACAGATGAAGAAGTTAAGTTACGGAACAGATTTGCTGATGCTGTTGTAGTAACAGGAACACAGCGACTGCACTCCTTCGTTCCCGTTCAAGGATCACGTTCTTTGATGGAAGTGCGCGAGTTCTCAGCAGACACAGAACAGGAGATCGTGAAGATTACGAATGAACGAGAACTGTTACGAGTGGCTGACATTGACGGATCATACATTACGTGCATGTATGATGACAACTGGTGGCTAGCCTACATGTTGAAGGAGATGCCTGAAACCAATGAAGCACAAGTCAGCTTTCTTCATCCAGCCGGACCTTCGCCTTCCTTCACCTTCCCAAGATGCCTTGATGAGTTGATCGTTGGTCAAGATCAGATCTTGACCACTGTCGAACCACTTACGTCAACCGGGCGAGTCTATCAACTCAGTGCATCAGAAATGAAAAACGCTACTCTTCTTATGAACAAGGTAATCCAAAATTATACCACTTTAGAGAATAATCCTTTGTTTAGTACTGGCTGGCTATAAGCAGTGGTGAGTGGTATATATCATATACATATATATCACATAGTATTAGACTATTAGTATAATTATATAAACAAATATTTTTTTTTAACCAGTCCCAAAGACTGGATACTTGCTATTATATATTTATATTATATCGATATTCAATGGTGTATTTAGGGGGGACTACTGGAATAATATTCTGGAATAATTTTGTAACCTGTTTTGTCCTCACATTGCAGCATGGCAAAATAATGAGTGATTCAGTCTATCCACCCCTCTAAAGAATCTAAATATGCTACAAACCCCAACAGGGCAATACTGAATCTACCTACAGTTTGATTCGATGTGAATTATCTAGCAAATTATATTTCCATGCCCCTTACCATTACTAAATATTTGCATTGCAGGCTGTGTAAAAGGATTGATGGGACAACCAGCTGTTGCACTGTGAATGAGGAATTCGTGTACATGCATTGGACTCGAGACTATGAACATTTCAGTTAGTCTGATAATAACAGTCATGACTTTGACCAAGTGGAGAAATGGTTGAAAATTAATTAGCTTGTGGTTTTTTTACAATTTATTAAATTTATACCAATATATAAAAAGTGTACCGGTAAATAAACTGCATCAATGCATGACCAGTTTGAGACGTGTTGGTGTTATAATATTGGTTCTAATTATAATGCACTGTATAAAGAGAATTAATTATCTAGACAGATTTCACATGACAATTATCTAGTTTCACTAAAACATACCTGACTGACAGTGACATGTTTAGTATGCAAGCACATTTGGTGTACATAATGACTGTATAACAAGCATTAGAATTAGTGCAATGTTCATATACGTATGTACATGCTATTTTGATTGTATTTTAGTAACCCAGAGTGCCCACTCTGATTTTTTCAGGATATTTGGGTTACATACTGTTTTATATAATGCATGTATTTTGGGTCCAATCAGTTTGGAGGTTTTTTGTCACGGGGGGGTCACAGGGCACAAAACTGCATGTATTTGGATTTAAAAAAAATTATTATTCAGTTACCCGATTCCATGTCCACTAGATGCAGTTAAATGAGACCTTTCCAGAAATGTAACATTTATTAGTCTAGCATTATTATTACTGAAGTTATGGGTCAGAAAGTGAACCAAACCGGTGATTAAATAGATTTTTTTCAACAAATTTTATTTTTTTGAGGGCCTGTAACTAAGAAAATATACAACCCAATTTTCTAAAAATTGGCATGGCTGTTTGTGTGGCATATTCCAATTGACATACCAATGTTCAGCAAAATCAGAGACGGTGAGGTTTTTTAGTGATTGATCTGACATGGAATTGCCCTGTTTTGCCATCTTAAAATCGCAATATCTTTTGATCTATTAAAGATACCTTAATAAAATAAAGTTATGTGATCCTTAAGCTATTACCTTTAATTTAAGCCCATTCCCAATGTTCTAGCTTGATATTTCGTAGTTGTAAGGTTCTTACCCTTTGTTTAAAAAATCACTGTGCGCAAACTGTTTGAACCGAACTGACCCGACCCCCTCCTCGCGCCTGGTTAGTCTTACTCTAACTTCTAAGGCTAAGCACTGCTCGGCTTCGAGTTTGATTGTGTTCAGCGCACGGCACGCATACCGTCACAGCCAGGTATCGACTAACTCAAGTAACTGCCTAATCCGCACGAATGAAAGTTAAAACTCAATCAAATTAAGCGTCAATCGTAAGATTCTTTGACACCCTTTGAATGGCTTGCTATTTTGAAACAGTTATGCATTATGACCACAAACTCGCGAATATGACAATGAAAATCGCCAATGACGCTGACGCTGACAGCGCTGTGAGTGCGATTCATGACATGAGCTACTACTCCCGTCCGAATACTTTCCAACTCGAACTAACTTTCTTACTTACCGACTTCGCCGATATCCACAAGTAGAAGTAACCCAAAAATCGCGTAAAGTAGAATCATGATAATCCCATGGTCTTGGTGGCGATGCTGCATTATATCCGACCACAAACATCAGCACATCGTTGTAACTTAGAAAGTCACAACTTTCTCAGCATCGCCGCCATTGTACATTTTTACCCGAAAACATACACGCACGAAAATAGTCCTGTATTCATACGCGTTAATTGGATTTCCCCTCGTTATTTTTAGTTGCACTTTTCAAGTGTATCCAACTCTCCTCATGCGTGCACAATATTTGTAGATTAATGCAGGATACAAGCATGCGATAGGTAAGTAGTGTATACAAACTGAAGTCACTGCGTGACCTGATTTCAAAAACTCATCGACGACGACGCGGATGAACAAAACAAACCAACACATTTATGCTGCACAGAGGGGTGATATCAAGACTGACCGAGAACGGATAGGTATGCAGGTACGTATAGTAGAGCTGTTGTAGGTGTAAATACGTATGCCGTATATATGATGATTGTTTTAGAACCAATTGCTTCCCGGTTTGTGCTATTTCATGCATGCGCTACAGAGCATGATGTGATGTGTATTAGAGTGTGTACTGTCACCACGTGTGTTTGTTTACTAACAACGTGTAATCATTATTTGTGGAGAAGAGTAGGGGGGAAGTGAACAAAACGGGTAAAGTCGTGATGCACTATATATAAACCCTCAATAAATCCAAGATAATTTACTTTACTCTATATGTTAAATACTTTCAGTGGTTATTTTACTTTTTAGGATGTGGTAAAATTTAAATATACCGTCTTGTTTTGCACGACTGCAGTGATTCACATTTTGTCCCCCCCCCCCAGCCGGACAAATGGGTTTGTCTGCAGCAGCTTAGAGGGAACTGTCCACACTTAAGATTATGCCTAAATGTTGATAAGGTGCAGCTCATTTATATATCCTAGATTCAAATTGATATAAAATATCATCTTTACGAACGTTTTATTGAAACACGGAATGTCCCATCACCGTGAAATTAATGGTAAACTAATTAAACAATTAACGCATACCGCAACTAATTTGACATTCCATGGAAACGAGGATATAAAATATTATATTGTTGAAATTAAATACATTAAAGTGTGTATACGTCCTCAAACATTATAATTAAAACTGCATTCAACCATGCATTGGACATACCGGTACACCTACAGGTATTTACTTTAAAATTAAATATTATCGTATTCACTTTTGAACCGTAATAATTATCATACTATTAATAATATAATAATTATTATTATTATCATTATTATTATTAGTAGTAGTAGTAGTAGTAGTAGTAGCTAGTAGTGGTAGCGGTAGCGGTAGTAGTAGTACTAGTAGTAGTAGTAGTAGTAGTAGTAGTACTAGTAGTAGTCGTCGTAGTAGTAGTAGTAGTAGTAGTACTAGTAGTAGTACTAGTAGTAGTAATAGTAGTAGTAGTAGTACTAGTAGTAGTAGTACTAGTAGTGATGTGCTAGTAGTGATAATGGTAATTAGTGCTACTACTACTAGTAATTAGTATTAATTAGTGCTACTGCTATTACTACTACTAGTGATGAGCTCAGTAGTGCTACTGGTGGTGAGTGTGTGTTAGCAGCGGCAGCAGCAGTGGTAGTGGTGCTAATAGTGAGGTAGTAGTGGTAGTAGTAGTAGTGGTAGTGGTGGTGATGAGTGGTAGTGGCGGCGGCGGTGGTGGTGGCGGTGGTAGTGTGGTGGTGGTGGTGCTAGTGGTAGAGTGAGTAGTAATTAAGTAGTAGTAGTATTAGCAGCAGCAGTGGTACTAGCAACCCAGTAGTTGGTACTAGTAGTAGTGGCAGTGAGTGAGTGGTAGTGAGTAGTGGCAGCGGTGGTAGTGTGGTAATTGGTAATTGCTACTGTAGTGATGATAACGGCAGTGAGTAGTGAGGCTACTAGTGAGTAGTGGCAGCAGAGTAGTGGGTATAAGTGGTGGTAGTGAGTATTAGTGGTATTGGTAGTGGTGGTGGTGGTGCTAGTGGTGGTGGTGGTGGTACTAGTGTGAGTGAGTGAGGTATTAGTGAGTGAGTGATGGTACTGAGTGAGTGATGGTGGTGCTGGTGTGGTGGTGGTGTTAGTGGTGGTGGTGGTGGTGGTGGTGGTGGTGGCAGCCGGTGTGGCGGTGATGGTGGTGGTGCTGGGTTAGCAGTAGTAGTAGTAGTAGGTAGTTGCTACTAGTAGTAGTAATTAGCAGTAGCAGTAGTAGTAGTATTAGTGGTACTAGTAGTAGTTGATAATTGGTAGTAGTAGTAGTATTGTGACAGTACTAGCGGCGGTGGTAATAGCAGTATTAGTGCGACTAGTAGTGATAATTCAGTAGTACTGAAAGTGGTAGTATGGTAGTACTACTAGTGGTAGTATTAATGATGATGATAGTAGTGGCGGCAGCGGCAGCGGTGGTAGTGGTACTAAGGTGTGGTGGTAGTAGTAGGTAGTGGTAGTGAGTGGTACGCTGCTGGTGAGTAGTATTGGCAGTATTGAGTAGTGAGTACTAGTAGTGAGTTAGTGGTAGTAGTGGTAATTGGCAGCAGTGGTGCTAAGCAGCGGTGAAGTGAAATAGCGATGGTAATTACTGCTAGTAGTAGTGGTGAAGTAAGCAGCAGCAGTAGTGAAAGTAGTAGTGGTACTGAGTACTGGTAGTGAGTAGAGTAATTAGTAGTGAGTAGTAGTGAAGTGGCAGCAGCGGTAGTAGTAGTGGTAGTAGTAGTAGTATGATGATGGTATCGTTGAGTACTGCTACTGCTAATAGTGGTAGTGGTGGTACTGGTGGTGGTGGTGGTGGTGAGTGGTGGCGGCGGCAGCAGTAGTGGTGCTAATGGTGTGGTAGTGGTGATATGGTGGTGGTGAGTGGTAATGAGTGAATTGCTGCTGGTGGTGGTGCTGAAATGAAGTGATGGCGGTAGCCGGTGGTGGTGAATTATAGTGGTGGTAGATATTGGTGATGGTGGTAGTAATGGTAGCAGCCAGTAGTAGTAGTAGTACTAATAATTAGTATTTAGTAGTATTGGCAGAACTGTTAGTAGTAGTAGTGGTAGTGGCAGTAGTAGTAGTAGCAGCAGTAGTAGTACTAATAGTAGTAGTAGTAGTAGTAGTACTAGTAATAGTACTTATAGTTGGTGTGTTTGCGTAGTGCCTTATATCCGTTTCATAGAACACGAGAAGTAAATTTGTAGATCTAGAAATTTAATAATACATTTCTTTCGCACCTATAAATAATCGAGTACAATCGATAATCTCATCTGTAGCGCGAAACTACAATAATTATATTGGGATTGGAGTCTCGAAACTTAATGAAATGGTCGTCTGTCATTTTTTTAAATGTTACTTGCACGTTGTAACTGCGTCATAATATCAACGTAATCAGTTCAGTCGTGATCGCTCACGTCCTAATATGAAGAAATAATGAGTTAATGCACCACTGTATTGAATAGAGCACATTGTATGCGTGTTCAACAAACATCTGCTTCGGGCGACTCCTAATTGCACACGTGGGCTCTCGGTCAGTCAAGAATCTCACACCGGGTGGCACAAAATAATGCAGACATCGTTATTACAGTACGTGATATGTAATGTGGGAAAATATAAAGGGATAGGGTGCGTGCGCGTGCATACGTGCGTTCGCGAGTGCGTGCATGCGAGCCTGTATGCGTGGGACATTTAAAATAATTTAGAAAATATAATATTTCGGGAGAATAGCAGGTCGATTGCTACGGCGTGACAGACGCCGGCGCCATTTTGATTCTTTCATGCAATTCCCCAGCAAACATGGCAGTATTGGGCCAATGCTGGCATGGTACTGACGAGTACCGTTTGTACCGTCAACAGTACAGCCGGTACTGAGCCGGTACATTGGACAGTCCATGGTGAAAGTGAATGTAATGGCCCGGCACTGGCCCAATACAGGCAAGTTTTCAACATTGTTCCACAAGATGGCGCACGTGTAGCTTTTTGTAGCGCCACCTATGGAATGCAATTTTACTGCCAAATTTAGAGTGAATCCGCAGAGGATTACTGGATTAATGGCTACATTATTATTATTAATTATCAGCCTAATAGATAAGTAGCCTTTTAATTGAAATATTGTTTGGCATACAAAATACATATTATTTAATTCAGTCATTCTTGAACAGAAGTGGTATTTCAATGATTTTTCTTTCAGGTTTATTGGATATATAAGTTGGCAGTCCAATTAAAGCATGTCGTATTGGACAAAACGTCGAAAAATTCTAGCAGGAGTCGAGAAACATATGCAAAATATTGCAAACAATGATGAGAATAATGAAATGACAGGCATTGCACAGCGTGACGTGGGATGTAGTCAGGGATCAGAAGTAGGACACAGGGTGGTAGATGTAGGAGATAGTCATCATATTCATAGTGATGTGGATGGGTGCCATCCTCAAGACAATGATGTTTCAGTCGGTGAAAGTGAAGAAGAATTTATGGAGAATGACAATGTCTACTCCGATGATCCAAACTCTTCACCATCTTCATCTGATGGTGAACATGACGACGAACATGATCAAAATGGTCTCTATTCTTTGTTGGCTAGATGGGCAATAACAAATGGGATTACCCACATTGCTTTAGGAGAATTGTTGGGTGTTCTTATACGTTTCCACCCTGATCTACCTAAAGACCCCAGAACACTTTTGTCAACAACAAAAGTTGATGGCATTAAACCAATAGCTGGTGGTTTGTACTACCATTTTGGAATTGCAGTGGCAATCAAGTATGTACTTGCTCTTGATCCCAAGCTGAAAAACTGTGACACTATACAGCTGCAGTTAAATATTGATGGGCTTCCATTGTTCAAGAGCAGCAATGTACAATTTTGGCCAATATTGGGGCGATTGGCACAGTCAAGCAACACAGAACCATTTGCAATAGGATTGTTCTCTGGGAAGTCAAAGCCGTGTCATCCGGATGAGTTTTTACAGGATTTTGTGGAAGAAATGGCTGATCTTCAAACAAACGGTTTGAATTTCAATGGTCAACTGTTCAACGTAGCCATTTCCAATTTTGTGTGTGATGCTCCAGCACGTGCTTACATCAAATCTGTCAAGTCCCATTCTGGTTATTCAGGTTGCGATAAATGTACACAGGCTGGAGAGTACAAGGGAAAGATGGCTTTTCCAGAAACTAATGCCCCATTGCGCACAGGCATTGCATTTGATGAAATTGTCGATGACGATCACCATGTACGGCAATGTGCACTGAGACGGCTATCACCACCACTGGGCATGGTTTCACAGTTCACATTAGATTACATGCATTTAGTCTGCCTTGGTGTGATGAAGCGTCTCCTCTTACTGTGGATGAAGGGTCCTCTCCATTGTCGTTTAGGGGGTCAGGCAAAACAATTCATTTCAGAATGTCTTTTGTCTATGCGTAATCAAATTCCAAAGGACTTTGCTAGAAAGCCCAGGGCTCTTGCTGAAACTGACAGATGGATGGCTACTGAATTTAGGCTTTTTCTGCTATATACTGGCCCAATTGCTTTGAAAGACAAAATAGCTAAAGAATTGTATGATAACTTTCTGTTACTATCAGTTGCCATTCACCTGCTAGCAAATCCTGCTTCAGCATGTAGTGTGACTTTATGTGACTATGCTCATAATCTCTTAGTTCTTTTCAATCAACACTTTTCGCAGCTTTATGGACCAGACAAAGTGACATACAATGTTCATGGCTTAGTTCATTTAGCAGAAGATGTAAAAGTTCATGGTAATCTTGACCAGTTTTCTGCATTTCCATTTGAACATTTTCTTGGACAGCTAAAAAAAATGGTCAGAAAGCCAAACTTTGTGCTCCAGCCCCCAAAGTCCAAATTACCTGCTGTTTTTTATGATCACCCAGGCTTATTTGTTCCCAGTTTGAAGAAAAAAAACCACACACGTGGCCCACTCCCAACAGGAAATATGTATTTTCCATGTTCCGAATATGGGGAAGCACAATTAAAGGATTTTACTATTGCAGCTGAAGTACCTAACCATTATGTTAAAATTGGTTCAAAGGTTGCTCTTGTACAGAATATTCTCCAGTGTGACACAGGGATTTACGTTGTCTACAAACTGTTCCTCTCACACAAAGCCTTCTTCACTTATCCTTTAGATTCAGAAAAGCTGGATATTCATATTGTAGAAAATGTGAGTGAAGTACTCTATGTCATTAATGTTGAATTTATCGAGGGAAAATATATGTTACTACCATTTGGAAGAATGCACGTTGCAATGCCTGTCATTCATACTGTTTGATTTCTCATAACTGTGATTTTTCTGAATTGCCTTACTAATTTATCCAATGTAAATTCATTTTAAAATATTGTTGTTGGTCTCCAGCATGTATGTTGTTGTGGTCTTTGATGAGCACAATGAAGTTGACGTTGTGTCATCAAACTGGCTTATTAACAAAACTAAGACCTACTGGCCTCCATTCAAATCATCACAAGCGATCAACAAAGCCGTGCGAGAAAGAGTCACCCCAGATCCTGAACAATGGAAAGTCTTCGAGATGCGAGTGCTCTGTGCTTGTTGTAAGGAAACATTATTTCCCCCTACATTTTGTATACATGGGTGTATTTAATTAGTTGTGTACATTATATTTCAGATAATCTCCTACACTGCATTGATAACATGGCTGAAATATACAATAAATGCATTTAATAGACAGTGTATTAAATTATAGAAACAAATAATAAATTGATTGCATAATATGGTTTTAATTACATCGTGACTCGCATTAAGGCTGCATGGGGCACCTGATTATTGATGTTGGATGGGTGAATTTTGTGAATTCTGCATGTATTGTTTGAATTTTCACATAATGCAGTGTGCAAATATTGAAACAAATTCCAAAACGTTTATGTTATGTCCCACCATAAAAAATAATTGGGAAATTCAATAACAATATTTTAAGACCATTTTCCATGTTTTCGTGAAATTGCCCTTCCCAATAAGTAAACTAATTGGCAACATCATGACGCAAAATCTTGTTAAATTAATGACAGTTTGGCAAAGTTAAATTTGGCTAACTATGATTCTTATCACTTTCACATTGATAATATAGCTATATAAATATAGAACTATTTGACTGCTTTATTCTATCATATTGACATTATTGTGATAAAATATACATGAAAAATATTTTAACCCAGTTTAGCCCAAAATGGAGGTTTAGTGTCGGGTGGGAGTCTTACATTCTTAAAAAGGTTAGGGATTATGTTTATATCCTAAACAAATACATCTGATTTCTGATCCTTGCCCGTGACTACTCTTGTGATGTCTTCATATTATATTGTAGTGTGCTATGATGAGGGGCGACAAAAGGCATGTAAAGGTGAATTTACATCTGATGTCCAAACAGAAGAAGAAGATCAAAGCAAAAGGCCAAAGAGGTGTGTTAATAATTGTTGGATTAACATCAGCTGTAGCAAGTCTAGACTATTAAGTTAGTTATATTAGACAAACGGAATAGTTGGTACGCAGTCTGCAGAAATATTTAATAGTGGTTAGTTTGTCCGAAAATAGCTCAGATGAGCTAATGTTATGCAATTCCATATGTGAATAAAGCTTCTTGTAGTTAAAACTATCCATGACAGTTACATAATTGCACAGTCATCAACCAGGGTTGGGGTTTAACCTGGGCTAAACTGGTTTTGCCCAGCCCAGTGGGTTAAACCAGGTTTTTAATAGTTTAACCCAGATAATATTGGCCAAGTTAACAGCCTCTGTGCAGAGCATGTATTGGGCCAGTGCTGGATTAGGTTATCGGGCCAGTACCACATCAACCGGCAGTAGGTATTGGCCCAGCACTGTTATGTTAGCTGGGTCGGTGCAGTGCAGACACCGGTCACAATTTCTCTGTCGCTTCTGCGTACTCATTATGGCCTTCGTCTTTACAGTGTCACCCTTGTTGATGGCGTTTTCTCGGAATATGTTTTTCTTTCCTCATACGACACTTGGACAATATTTTCTGTAGAATCAGCATAGACCCCTATCCCATTTTACCCGACGACCACTATTCCGTTTTGCATATGAATTGTTTGACTTTTTAACACATTTTTACTCAAACTAAATTAAAATAAAACCGTCATAATAGTTGTCAACAACACTGTTTTGATAAGCATTTTGTTTAATTTGCATGTTATTTACATTTTTATTAAACAATCTGAGTACGTAGACCTAAAATTAGATGAGGAATATTTTTACAGAATGTAGACTAGGCCATAGTGTATGCAAGTTACTTTGCAGGCTCATCATGTAGATACATATCGTTTATGGCCACGGATTTATGCTGAATTGCACCATTGCGTACAGGCATGCAGTGTATAGCAAGATACAGTGTTGCCCTACCAACTGGTTTTGTCCGCCTTTCCAGGATGCGTTGACAGGTAGACTAACATTAATTACAGGAACGTCAACGTCAATCATACTCAAAGAAATACATTTAGACTTTATAGAGCTCTACTGTGTATGCAAGACGTTACGGACAACATGTAAAAGTGTCTGAGTTTAGTTAATTTAATTTAGACGATGTAGGCCTGCAGTAGACTTATTGTCCTATACATCCTGTATTTGCCTTGTAAACATGAATCACGGAGTAGGCGCAGCTTTGCACACACGGCGTTGTGAATAACACTACTACTCCCGGTTATTGATACACGAACTAGGGTAATAGAGTAACGATTGTCGATGTAAGGTCGCAGATAATAAAGTAAGGACATAATATTTACACAATGTATTTACAGTCAGTCAGCCTACAGTCCTGATTTCACAAGTGTCGCAGTGTGCAAGGAAATTAAAATCAATGGCGATTGGACTGGAAGGAGGCCAAGCTTACAGAAAGGAACGAATTATCAAGTTGTGTATAATCTCCAATTGCTCCCCCCGACATATCCAACTGTACCCCCTTGAGACTCATCAAAATCCCGTTGAGGTTTACAAAACATCACACTCGTCTATTTAAGAGGAACATTTCCCCTCAAAGTGGAACTTTTTGACTTCACCGGGCGTTCGTGCGAACCCATCGCATCCAGCATACGTGTCTGGAAAGTATTTAGAAGACTGCACGTCTAAAGGAAACCTCACACCTAAAGACTACTGACACAGTAAACAGGAAACGAAAATCCACTTACACCCTAACTCTTTTGCCTCGATGGGGTGCGTATAAACTACGAAACCACCGCTTCCTCCCAGCCTTCGGGCCTGCTCATTTAATAAGGGACTACAAATGCACGAACTGCCTTAACCTGTCTGTGTTCTCCACACCGTGGGCAGTCGAATCATGCATTACACGAACATAATGTTGGTATTTCAGAAAAAATAAACACAAAAATACAAACGTGAAGCGGACACCAGCTAAACGTGATTACCACTGAAACGGCTAGTATAGTGTATATGGTTAATAGCTTTGTATGTGGAATTGTGTCATGTATTAGAGTTAGGGGTGTGCGTCATAGGCACTTTCCTGTAAACACAAGCTTAAATTGTTTGCGTCGCCCGCGAACAACTAAGCTTAGATAGATGGGACAGATCGCATCACTATGTAATACGGTAGATGGCGCCACCACTCTTGCCATATTCCTGTACGTAAACGGTAGATCTTGTGTTTGGTGCGTGCGGGCGTATGTGTGTGTGTGTGTGTGTGTGTATGTGCGTGCGCGCGTGTGCGTGTGTGTGAATGAAATTAATTTGAACATATGAAATGTATTTGAACATATAAAATTAATTTAGCACAGCCCCTCCGACGGATTTGTGAACAAAATATAACCCGCACAATTTTAAATGTACAAAGAATTCAATACGTCACTTTTTGATCAAAAATTGCGCGATCCTTTACATTCGGAAGGTGTGTGTTCAGATGATTTGTGCGTGTGTGCTTATTCGCGTGCGTCTGTGCTGCGTGTGTCACAAGTGGGCACGTCGGGCAAGTAGGGCGTTCAAAATTAGTGTTAATGGCTGAGTGATATAGTATAACTTTGTGACGGGGTCCAATTTGTCCTCATGTTTCTTCTTTTTTAAATACCCTTGACATATACTATTTAATAAGATAGAGTACACGAAGCCAAAACATTGAACTGGATAATACAATGTAAAATAACCGTTTGTATTGAATAACGTCCAGTGTAGATCAATCCGCGTGTAAAGGACCCACTTTTCCAAAATTCCACATGACCTTATTGTACAGCACACTGTACAAGTAGACTTATACCAACTATGTTTTGTGTTAAAAAGAAGTCACATATGTTACATGAGTCAACAATCCTGTGAATTACTATAGGGTACAATACATCTCATAAACACTCAGTGCCGCCGTAAACAGTAAGAACACATTTTGTACTGCAGTTTGTTTAAATCTTGTAGCCGCCTCTATTTGCATGCGCAGACAAGCGTTCATGCGCGCACGCTCCCGTGCGTGTGTATGTGCGTGTGTGCGCGCGCGCATGTCCGTTTGCGTGTGTCGGTGGCTATGCGAGAGTCTGTACTAAATTTCAGTACATAGAACCAACAATACTTCAGATGACTTCTCATGTCGTCTCTCCCCCTGGCACAAATTGGTATTTGCCCTCGGTATTTTGGTTGCGCGATATAGAGTAGGCTGGTTCTCGCGAACATGACGTTCTGGTTCCAGATATATAATATACAAGCCGAGCTACTTCATACCGTCATTCACAGTATCACCACTGGGTATTGTAAGCTACTTCATAGCATCACCGCTGGCTACTTCATAGCACCAGCACTGGGTATTGTACATGCGTAAATGAACAAACTTCGTTTACTATACACTGTATATGTAAACGTTTCGAAATTTCGTGCAGTTTTTACTCTTTTACTTCTGGAAAATTGCATGGTACTGACCGCGCAGTGACGTTACCAGGAAGCAACACTTTCAGAAAATCGGCACATCCACAGACTATCCAGAGTTACATCGTACACATTCATTTTTACTTCAAAATAAGCGTCAAGTGAAATATGACCATTGGCTAACAAAAGCCTGGCATTGCAGGCACAACCGAAACGTTAAGCTTATCATGCAAATGTCCTTTGTGTATTTAATTAAGTTTAGTGACAACGTAAACAGTTCCATACCACCTATTGAAGGGAAGAGACGGGTGGTTTGAACAAATGCGAAACGCGTAGACTATAACATTTTTGGACTCCGCGAACTCATGAAACGACCCGTAAATAAACATTCGCGCTCGTTTGCGATCTGAAGGGTTTCTGTTAAAAGTCGTACATATGTACGTGCACCACTCGGGATGGGCAAGTCAAATGAGATTTGACGCTGCGATAGAGAAAACGGACTTTCATTTCCTTTCATGTGTGAATTGATGAAAATAACATTGACTTTATTTTTTATTTAAAGCATTACTTGCCGCAAAGTTAACGACGTATACGTAGTATTGAAATATCAGCAGGTCAAGTATGAAATATGTTCTTTAGCCTAACAGTAGTTCATGATGAAAACTGCAAAAAGAGCGCATATTTTTTTGATTTGTGATTTTGGGTTTACATAAAAGTAATTGTTACGGTTTAAATGTCATAAAACATTAACCAGATTAGGGTATATATTGTAAAACAATAATTAGTTATACGTGTGCATTATACATGATATACCCCTATTCGTGTACAAATACGTGACATCAAAACATTGTTTTTCACGTAACAGATTTGTTTAGATTGTTGTTTTGTGATGCTTACGCAATAATCGATTGGATTTTGATGACACTTAAACAGGGGATATTTAAAATCGATAATTTTACGTCTACCAAGTCTGCCATAGGTTATTTTAAGTTCAATGACTATGGATAACTAAGCGGGCAGACGGTTGTTCACACAACATAGTATGACTAAGCAAAGATTCAGACTCTGTCAACTTAACGACACTTATTGGAATTTAGATGCTTAACAATTCACCGACTACATATCACAGGGTATTAGGCCTACTAGTCATATTACGGAAAGGAATTAGGCATTTGCTTTGTTTGAAAACACACGTATATATCAGTATTGGTTGCTGCATGGGACGAGTTCGCAAGTATCATGATATCACAGGTATTTATTGAGCCAGACAAATGGCAGGTAATAATATTAATGAAACAAAATATACATTTACTTGTTAGCAAACGCACATATAGCAGTGTTGGTCGCTGTGTGTGGTGCGTCCGCTACTATCACAGGTATTTGTTGAGCCAGTCCCGACATTTCTGCACCGCCTGCGCCTTGATGTCCTTGGGCATTTCGACGGGGGTGCACACAGGGGGTTGGGCGGGGTAGTCCGTGTAACGACTGTCGTACCAAGGAGGGGTAATTTCGAATGTCTGTTCCCGAGCCTTACGCAGTAGCGGGACGGTCCGGTAGCACTGAGACAGCGACACGAGGCGTGCACCACAGTCCATGCTATTGTACGTCGCCATGCCTTGTCCCGACGAGAACAAATTAAACGACGGCGTCGCTCCTTCTACCGCCAGTGACGTCAGCGCAGGAAGACCACAGTCTAGAGTCAACAGTTTGCCGTCGCTCGTGTTGACGTGTGTACGGGCGTGTGTGGCGTCGTGTGTACCGGCGTGTGTATTGTCCGTGTCGCGCGGGCATGCGGTCGACATGTACGCCGGTTGTTTATCGAGCCGGATCTTGTAAATGAAGTCTTTGCCCTGCGCCTGGCGCGACGTGATGCAGTAGTGCTGACTGACCGGCGCTGTCACATCGGTCTGTCGATGTCCCGCGGTTCTCACGCTGTCCGTGCTCGCTGACGTCTCCTTTGCTTTGTCGTCGCTCATTGAGTCGGACCCGACCTGCGATACGCCCATGTCTCGCCTGGTCTCGTTGATGGCGCACTGGGCCTCGTGAGACAGCCGCGATGAGAGCTTCATCCTGAGGCGGGCCGGGTGCGAGCGGCCTGTGTACGGCCTGTCGGTGGCATGGTCGTCGTCGTGGCCACGGCACGCAGCCGGGCAGGAGCACACCGTCTCGGCTGCGGCCGCGCTGCTGATCCGCGCGTAGGTCACCGGCGTATTGGCGGCCGTCGGTGTTTCGTCATGCCTTGGCGAGTCGTGCTGATGCTGGCCGTCGGTGGCCTTGGTAAACTCCACTGTGTGTCTAATGAGTGCTCTGTTTCTGTCGGCCGGTGCCAAGCCGTGCCTGTTACTCCGCTCGACATTCACGACATTCTGCTCGAGATTACGCTGCCCGCATACAGTCCGCGGTGGGTTGCCCACTTGAGCAGCGCGGGCCAGAATACCGCGGCTACCCAGCCAGTCGCCTGCTCGTCTGGCGTCCGGCGATCCGCCCTGGTCAGTCGGGTCGACCGAGCGAGCCTCCTTCAGCCGGCGCAGGAGATCAGTCCGGTAGCGACTGGTGACGCAGGAGAACGCCTTACTGGTGCCCAACTGGGCCGACGAGCGACCGGGCGTGGCGTATCGACGACCGGCGTACACATGGCGGAAGCGCGTCCGCAGCTGGTGTTCCGGTAGCGTTGACTGGGCGACGTTCGTGACGTCACGCGACCGCATGGTGCGGCCACCTGTCGGCGCGACGATCGTCTTCGGGAAGTGGGGGCTGCGGTCGGGGGTACCCTCCACACACCGGGCGTCGCACGTGCCTGCCACCTCGCCGGCCGACATCTCCGTCACTCGGGGCACGTTCTGAACCGTCATCGCGTGCTTGTCCTGCAAACAGATTACACGTACAGTTTTATGAAATAGATAATAATAATAATAACACCAACAATAATAAATACAAAGAATCGAATGGAGCTCTGCACCTGGGTGGAGATACTGCCCTACTGCCTAGAAATTGTGACCTCGGCATCTGGGTGGAGATACTGCCCTACTGCCTAGAAACTGGGACCTCGGCACCTGGATGGAGATACAGCCCTACTGCCTATAAACTGTGACCTCGGCACCTCGGTGGAGATACAGCCCTACTGCCTAGAAACTGGGACCTCGGCACCTGGATGGAGATACAGCCCTACTGCCTATAAACTGTGACCTCGGCACCTCGGTGGAGATACAGCCCTACTGCCTAGAAACTGGGACCTCGGCACCTGGATGGAGATACAGCCCTACTGCCTATAAACTGTGACCTCGGCACCTCGGTGGAGATACAGCCCTACTGCCTATAAACTGTGACCTCGGCACCTCGGTGGAGATACAGCCCTACTGCCTAGAAACTGGGACCTCGGCACCTGGGTGGAGATACAGCCCTACTGCCTAGAAACTGGGACCTCGGCACCTGGGTGGAGATACAGCCCTACTGCCTAGAAACTGGGACCTCGGCACCTCGGTGGAGATACAGCCCTACTGCCTATAAACTGTGACCTCGGCACCTCGGTGGAGATACAGCCCTACTGCCTATAAACTGGGACCTCGGCACCTGGGTGGAGATACAGCCCTACTGCCTAGAAACTGGGACCTCGGCACCTGGATGGAGATACAGCCCTACAGCCTAGAAACTGGGACCTCGGCACCTGGGTGGAGATACAGCCCTACAACCTAGAAACTGGGACCTCGGCACCTGGGTGGAGATACAGCCCTACTGCCTATAAACTGTGACCTCGGCACCTCGGTGGAGATACAGCCCTACTGCCTATAAACTGGGACCTCGGCACCTGGGTGGAGATACAGCCCTACTGCCTAGAAACTGGGACCTCGGCACCTGGGTGGAGATACTGCCCTACTGCCTAGAAACTGTGACCTCGGCACCTGGGTGGAGATACAGCCCTACTGCCTATAAACTGGGACCTCGGCACCTGGGTGGAGATACAGCCCTACTGCCTATAAACTGGGACCTCGGCACCTGGGTGGAGATACAGCCCTACTGCCTATAAACTGTGACCTCGGCACCTGGGTGGAGATACAGCCCTACAGCCTATAAACTGGGACCTCGGCACCTGGGTGGAGATACAGCCCTACTGCCTATAAACTGTGACCTCGGCACCTGGGTGGAGATACAGCCCTACTGCCTATAAACTGTGACCTCGGCACCTCGGTGGAGATACAGCCCTACTGCCTATAAACTGTGACCTCGGCACCTCGGTGGAGATACAGCCCTACAGCCTAGAAACTGGGACCTCGGCACCTGGGTGGAGATACAGCCCTACTGCCTAGAAACTGGGACCTCGGCACCTGGGTGGAGATACAGCCCTACTGCCTAGAAACTGGGACCTCGGCACCTCGGTGGAGATACAGCCCTACTGCCTATAAACTGTGACCTCGGCACCTCGGTGGAGATACAGCCCTACTGCCTATAAACTGGGACCTCGGCACCTGGGTGGAGATACAGCCCTACTGCCTAGAAACTGGGACCTCGGCACCTGGATGGAGATACAGCCCTACAGCCTAGAAACTGGGACCTCGGCACCTGGGTGGAGATACAGCCCTACTGCCTAGAAACTGGGACCTCGGCACCTGGGTGGAGATACAGCCCTACAGCCTAGAAACTGGGACCTCGGCACCTGGGTGGAGATACAGCCCTACTGCCTAGAAACTGGGACCTCGGCACCTGGGTGGAGATACAGCCCTACAACCTAGAAACTGGGACCTCGGCACCTGGGTGGAGATACAGCCCTACTGCCTATAAACTAGGACCTCGGCACCTGGGTGGAGATACAGCCCTACAACCTAGAAACTGGGACCTCGGCACCTGGGTGGAGATACAGCCCTACTGCCTAGAAACTGGGACCTCGGCACCTGGATGGAGATACAGCCCTACTGCCTAGAAACTGGGACCTCGGCACCTGGATGGAGATACAGCCCTACTGCTTAGAAACTGAGACATCGGCCCATGGATGGAGATACAGCCCTACTGCCTAGAAACTGGGACCTCGGCCCCTGGGAGGAGATACAGCCCTACTGCCTAGACACTGGGACGTATTTGTGCGCGTGGTATATTGTGCACACGTGAAAAGCGCGTCCATGTTGTTATCGTTGCATCTAACTCGAACGTGAGGATGGCGGAGCAGCATAAATAATCGGGCAATGACGCAGGCTGCGTTATTTGTGCTAATACGCCAGCCGTCAAGGACGATTAAAGGGAAATACGGATCGCGTACGTGCCTGTTTCAATTTATTTCACACGCCCGATCATTTTAGAAAATTCGTTTGGGACGACGCTCTGTATAGTGACAATCGTGTCACGTGATGACCGCTTCATGACGTAAATAAATAACTCTGCCGCAATCGCACGCGTGTTATTACGGAATCACGACCACACCCTGTATAAGGGATATAGCACATTGGATACAATAAATGTCGTGAAAGATTGAACATCGACAGCAATACGCTTGTAGAACAACGACGCGTCTTACACCCACACTCATAAACTCAACACGCGACACTCCGTTACTGCGTTTCACGTGTATGTGTTTTATTAATTCAGTCTCGTTCTCACGGAACACGTGACCTACGAGGAGCTGTTGCGTTAGCTCAATAAAAATCATTACCCGCTCAAGTATAAGGTACAAATGCCACTGATTTATTCAAACAGACTGAACTGAAATTCAATCAGAAAGTAAAGCAAATTGTTCACTACTATAATTATAATGTTGCTGTATGTGCATACGCTGCAATGCGACAAGAAGACGGTCGTAGCTAAGCCTGCACTTACTCGCTATGGTCGTCTTATTATCTTAGTTTGTTTCCCGTATATTCTAATCTTAATCCATATCACAGCCCAGAAGTGTAAATTCACGGCAGTAGACACGTTTATCCGTGTGAACTCGGATTCTTGGCTCGTTTGCTACACCTGGTGACATAACTATTCATGGTTCCTCCAGGTCTCAACTTCAAACCGTGCAAGACATACCACCGAACTTCCCATAAACAAATATTAATTCGTAATTACTAAATCTCCGACAAACTCACAACATTCAACCCGGCTTGCAGCTCTTCTCCAAAGCGGTCAGACGCGCTGCCGACTTTCTCGCGGTAGCTCGTAAAACCACAAAGGTGTTCACGCAGCCGTATCATTGGATTGCTTTTGTATAGTTCAATACATGATTTGTTTGTCCGAAATCCCTCGAGTGTAGTAATCAATGTGGTTTGCGATATTCGTTGTAATTACGCAGACGCATTGCAATATCCCGTGAAATTACACAGACAACGGCTTGGTGTATCATAATTTTTGACAAATAAGACATGACCACGATAGTGGCGTTGGGAGATACCGGTCAAAGGAGCTACGTGGATAGTGATCGGACAGGTCTGCTCGTGCATGACGGTGAATAATGGAGACTACGAGGCGTTTCGCAATAGCTTAGATCACCGCCTACACCGAAACAACGCTCGCAATTGTGGTTTGTCCGTCTGAAAAAAATGACACCATGGGTGGACTTTGAATTCACTGGCTTTGGTTTTATACAGAAACTTCTGCCCATAGTCTAGCATATGTATAGCATGTGTGTTCAACTCAAAGGTTTTGAAACTTCTGCCCAGAGTCCAGCATATACACTGTAAGTAGAATGTATGTTCCAGTGTTTTCACTAATCCCCCTCCAAATACTATGTAAAACAGCATTACAATTTCCAATTGAGACTTTGACTATTTCCAATACATGCTAGTTTGGTCTGAAACATGCACCAACTTTGTATTGTATCATATAAAAAGGTACCTTGTCATATGCCGCCATATCCATTTTTTTAGCATTCTTGAAGAACGTTGTACTTAACACATAGCAGACCTGTCATTTGAAGGTATCACACATTTAAACACCGTCTACATTTTGGGGGGAAGAATACAACCACGCTAAACTTACTGTAACAATACTATTCTCTCACAAACATCACAACTGTCTACAGCCAGGTAGGCGTACTCGTGATCATACCTGGAATCACACCGTGAATGGGTTTGAGGCAGGGAGTACACTCATGTTATTTGAACGAAATAACCCAAGGTTCGAAACGGTAGCGTGCGAATTCGAAACAGTGCACTGAGATTGATAGTCCGATGTTCTAAACACTGCAAGTACCGCGCCCACAACTGAGATCTCACCAGAATCAGAGAGGAGCATGATACACAACCAGGTACGTGTAAGTCATACTACAAAATATCCCCCACATTAATCCAGACATAGCAGGTGACGGGTGTTCATATGTAAACCCACAATACCGAAAACAGAATAAGACAAAGACGATATCGATGTACTGTGTGAGACACACTGTCCTAGGTCTATGTATCAGGGTCACGTCATTACAGAGCTGCCCCAAGTTTCGCTGGACCGAATCCAATACAAAAACTTCTTATTTCGTTTCTAACTAAATAAGAACACATTGTTGCCTCTTTTGTAGCCTTTCAACAACGCCTACTACGGTCTTTGACAGAGTCATTTTGTCAGGAAACTGACTCCAGTTGGACTTTACAGATTGAGATCCCTGCAATGTGAGTTGACTACACAGGTTACACGAGCACACGCAGTTTAAGATTGTTAATTTTCTCTGGTGCAGTCAGCAGGTTGAAAGAACCAACGAAGTTTTGTGGGTCTTCGGAAAGATACAGTCAACATGTAGTGGGCTCTTCGGAAAGACACACGCAACGTAGATTGGGCTCTTCCGAAATACACATGCAACGTAGATTGGGCTCTTCCGAAAGACACAGGCAACGTAGATTGGGCTCTTCCGAAAGACACAGGCAACGTAAATTGGGCTCTTCCGAAAGACACACGCAACGTAGATTGGGCTCTTCCGAAAGACACACGCAACGTAGATTGGGCTCTTCCGAAATACACACTCAACGTAGATTGGGCTCTTCCGAAAGACACAGGCAACGTAGAGTGGGCTCTTCCGAAAGACACAGGCAACGCAGAGTGGGCTCTTCCGAAAGACACAGGCAAGTAGATTGGGCTCTCCTGAAAGACACAGGCAATGTAGTGTCGACTCTTCCGAAAGATACTGGCAACATAGAGTGGGCTTTTCAGAAAGACACAGACAACGTATAGTGAACGAAATTGTCCAAGTTTCGCAACGACAGAAGAGAGACTCGAACCCCAGTCCCATGGATGGAACATTCGGCGCTTTAACTGCAAGACCAGTAAGACCTAACCACGGCTAGAAAAAAACCATGCTATTATACAGACCTAATTATGCAATTTCATTCACATTGCTGGAGTAGATTACGAATGAGAGGGCATATCAGATTTAACGTTCCCGTGTTGAGGACAATGTACGTAGCTGCAGCAGGCACATACACGACAACTATCTCTAACTTTGAATAATAAAACTCACACCACATAGTACCAATTATACAGCCGAGACATTCAAACAAAACAATCACGCAACCTAGCATAGTGGTCGTTACGGTATTATGGCGTGATTACAACATTCGATAGTTGGCGTGAATTGCGCAACGCGAGCGGCCGCAAACTGCTGAGCCGATTGTTTGCGTGTAGCCAGAATTAACAACTTAAATCGATCTTCGAATTAACATAATCCGCATTGAGCACAACAACGTATACCGCCTCTTGAGATATGGTTTGCAAGGCCGTTGCTTGCGAGGTCCCTGCCAGGCCATGCACGGGCAGGCTAGGCGATATCGGCTCGTGGATTCTACCTACCTCGCTTACCTTAGAGGGCCTATGGTTTGATGTGTGATCTGTCCAGTTGCATGTTTATGTTCGTGCAAAAAAAGTTAAAAAAATCCGCGTAGTTATGCATCCAGCAATCCCTCGGATCTCTATCAACAGTTCGAATCACAGCTTCCAACGGCGTCGCAGTGATCGAAATGACATAGCCGCTGCCACTATAAAGTCACACAAACCAATCTCCAGATAGCATACTTGCGTTATGTGTATCTACGACTCATGAATAACAGATTACCTGGAATAGATCAATGTGTCATACAGAGTTGCTTCCTATGTGTTCGATTGAGAATCCACGCTACAGCATGGCCGAGCGAGACGCATGCGCTACGAAGACCGTCCCGCTGCCGAATGTAAGCCGGTGCGTTAAATGGTCCAGTGGGCCTGCAGCCCCGAGCACGCCGCGACTCATAACACGGCGCGTCCTCTGGATTCGCTTTCTGCATTTGTGAAAGAGCCTTGGCGACGTGGTAAACAGTGAGCGTGAGAGGCGGCTGAACGACCCGGAGATACCAGTGGCCTATAGTGTACACTAAACGCCCGAGTCTAACGCGAGCACGCACGCCATGCGTGGCGGGTAATCTCACGCAGTCACGCTCATCCACAAAGCCAGCGCGGTTTTTGTGTCCGCGCTATATCCAGCGCGCAGCGTGAAGTCAACGCTCTTACTTTCGCGGTCCGTTCTTTTTGTCGAGTGGGATTAGGAAATTGAGCCCATCGCCGTTATGAATGGTCGGTGCGACTCAACCACTGGCGGTTAATGCGTTCTTGGCGTGAGAAAGTGGTTGGTGCGAACTAAGGACGACTTTCTTACTAGCCAAAGCCTTTCGACGACGTCAATGTGTCGGGAACCACGACGGATGCCAAGAGTGTTCTAACAACGTTCGCGTCATCACAAAGGCGGGAATAAAATAGTCGTGCAATCTATATTTAAATACAGAGAGAAAGATGGAGAGAGGGGGAGGGAGAGGGAGAGGGAGACGGAGACGGAGATAATGTGTACGTGTGTTCGTGTGCGTGAGTGCGTGTGCGTGTGCGTGTGCGTGTGCGTGTGTGTGTGTGTGTGGATGGGTGTATGTGAGTAGGCGTGCGTGTTGCACGCATGTATGTATTAATTCTAAATTTATGAGCAACATAGCAACATACAATAACATACAATAACAACAATAACGATATTAATAATTAGTGGATAATGGTTTGAAGCCGCGCTGCATCGTACCGTATGAATAATGGATTATCATAGTCCGCTACACATATGTAGATTAACGGTCACTTTATAAAATTAAGCTAATCTCATCAAGGAAACTATGGAATTAAACTACTGTATGATCAAAAGATTTGTCCTGGCCGTTACAAATGCATGTAAACATCAGTACTTTAGTTCCAGTCATATACGTAGACGTACTGCCGTCATCGAGGAGAACGGGGCTAGTTGTCTAACGCGGCACACTGTTACAGACTAATTATACACGTTTTACGAAAATACAGAATACATGACTACGTACTGTTCTACACCTGAACCGAAAAGTTGAGTCGGCGGGACCTTCAACTTTGTAAAGTTGGTGGTTTCACTGAAATGTTGGTGGTTCACATACTACCAATAACATAAAATGTGCACAACATTTGCATTCTCAGTTTTGGAAGTACGAATTTTGATGTTTGCTGTAAAGATGGCGGTCATGCGGACAAGGCAGTTTTGGGGTGTTGCCAGCCTGACCTAAAAATGACTACATTCAGAATTTGTTTTTGTCTACGTGTGTGGCAAATTGTGTTTACAGTAACAACGCACGTACTGACGGCTCATTCAAGGATATGTGTAGCGACAGTGACTGAACGAACTGAATCTGTTTAACTATGATTTATGAAAACCTAGTTTCACGTGTAAAGCGTGGCCTACTGGTCTATGACACAGTCCCACTTCAGCAATTAATTAATATTTCCCGGGTATTTGATACGTGGCCGTTCGAGCGTATGCGTGTCATTCAATCATGCACGTATCGCATTACACGAACATTGCCATTCGTTGTGCAAAGTAAAAGACTATTTAAAGTCTCAAACAACAATGGTTCGGACATGTAGTGAGACCAGCAAGCCTCTTCAAAACAATCCTGCAAGACGCCGTGAACAAAGGAGAAAGACGACGACAGAAGAGTTGGACTGACACTATCAGAGTAGACAGGACTGAGCCTTGCAGAGAGACTCGAGGCAACGACGGTCCGAACACAATGGAGAATCATTGTGACGAAAACGTCATCGACTGTCGTGCCGCCACAACGATAACCATTACCAAGGGTGTGAAGGGACAGGTGAAGGTGTAGATAGACAGAGCTGGTAGAAGTACATTTATTTTGTACGTGAGTAAAAGTACAAGTAACTGCAGAAAAAGCTACTCACGTTAAAGTTAAGGTGCGTTTTTAATGTACTTGAAGTACAAGTAAAAAGTAAATAACTGTACTTGAAAAAACACAAAAGTACTTTTCTAAGTTACTTGTATGCCCCGTGATAATAATGCCAGCTAATAGTAACAAATCAGCCAATATATTTCCAATTGTAGTTCCCGCTAATATCTACATGGATCCGTGCCAGGAGCAAACCATTCTGCCTTCCAGCACAGATCATTTCTCGGAAGCATCTTAGACGTTCCAACATGTTAACACATAAATTACGGATACTTTATTACATTTAGAAAAGTGCATTTTAATTGTACTTCTTTACAAGTAAAAGTACTTCTGAAAATATGTACTTTGTTACTCAAGAAAATGTAACTTTTTTATTTAAGTAAAGTAACAAAGTAAAAGTACTTCTTTACATTCCGGCTATGGGTGTAGACAGAGTGAAATAAATAATGCAACTATATAACCGGGGATGTTATCGATCTGACGGCGGAAGACCGGCAGACTTAAGCTCAGACAACCATCTCTTTAAAAACTGCCCGTCAAACAGACCATTACATCTTCTCCTCAGGCTACAATTTTCTTCAAATTTCGGTTGACAAAGAAAGCAGATGGCCGGAGAGTGGAAGGGGAAAGGAGACGAGGACGGCCTAGACTGGGAGGAGGACGGTAGAGGGATTGGGAAAGGAGTGGACAATTAGAGCGACAGATAGAGGGAGTGGGGGAGGTTGGTGGATATATTAGTGCAAGATCAGTGAAGGAGAAAGAACAAGAGAAGAAACAGAAACCGGGGATGAGTACTGGGACCAGCCTCACCCCCGACGTACAGGGACACAAGGAGAACAACATCTCGCAGTCTACTACCGAGTTTTTCAACTCAATGTACTATAGTGCTACTAACTCAATGTACTATAGAGCACCTAACATATTCATCACAAGAAGTGACTTTAACCGGACATTGTCACCAACACTGCAGCCCCTTTCTCGCAACGATTTCGCTCTTGCTCAACGTTCGTGTCTCTGCGGCGCAGCCGACACATAAACTTAATTACATCGGCATCAACAGATATGATTAATTATTTATTACGCACGATCTGGCAATAATTTCAAATGACTCACGATGTAATATCGACCACAACATTTACTCTAAGGCAACTGCTACTGCTGCTCTCAATCTACCGTCTGATCTCGCTTGCCTCTCACGGGAAGCGTCATGCACCGCTGACTTGCATAATCAGGAACGGGTCGTTGTAAAAGTAGACCTAGGCCCACGCAGTGAAATTGGCGTTATATTCGATCGCGCTACACGCCGATAAAATTAGTGTAATTATTTTCATTCACCCGAAGTACGAGAACATGCTACAAGATGATTTGCTAAATCCAACTAGTGCCATAAAACCACGGAATAAATATTCCGGATAAAAAAGCGGACTGGTGCTACAAAAGAAAATAATATTTAAATTATGAAATTAGGAACACCTTTGCTGTGTTAACTGGACCACATGGGTAGCTGAAACGGTCAACATCTCCATGGTCCACCGATAATAAATACCCGCAGTCTCAAATATAATACAGTACTGTATAAGTATTTAATTTAAGAATTAGCCTGCCTCTACAAGATCAGCTAGGCGGGGTAACTGCGTTGATTCATTGAAAATAGGCGTACAGGTTCGTCTCTGAACATTTGTTAGCCCGATTTGTAGGGAAACAAATCCAGTGTTTAGTCGCACAAGTTCACATTGACTCTGTTACAATAACTAGTTCTGATATGCCTGATCAGGGCCTTGGCTTGTTTTGGAAAGCCTTTTAACACCTCTAATCGCACCCCTTTGTGGCTCACAAAAAAACCTACGACTCCACCCACCCTTGAAACCAACCAGAAATATCCAACTGCACTCTTTTGTGGATCACCAAACACTTCCAACTACACTCTCCTCGCGACTCATCAAACATTTCCAACTGCACTCTCTTTGAGACTCACCAAACACTTCCAACTGCACTCTCCTCGCGACTCACCAAACATCTCCAACTGCCCTCTCCTTGGGTCTCACCAAACACCTCCAACTGCCCTCTCCTTGGGTCTCACCAAACACCTCCAACTACACTCTCCGTGAGACTCACCAAAGACCTCCAACTGCACTCTCCCTGACACTCACCAAAGACCTCCAACTGCAATCTCCTTGAGACTCACCAAACACCTCTAACTGCACTCTCCTTGGGTCTCACCAAACACCTCCAACTGCACTCTCCTTGGGTCTCACCAAACACCTCCAACAGCACTCTCCTTGAGACTCACCAAACACCTCCAACTGCCCTCTCCTTGGGTCTCACCAAACACCTCCAACTGCCCTCTCCTTGGGTCTCACCAAACACCTCCAACTACACTCTCCGTGAGACTCACCAAAGACCTCCAACTGCACTCTCCCTGGCACTCACCAAAGACCTCCAACTGCAATCTCCTTGAGACTCACCAAACACCTCTAACTGCACTCTCCTTGGGTCTCACCAAACACCTCCAACTGCACTCTCCTTGGGTCTCACCAAACACCTCCAATGGCACTCTCCCTGAGACTCACCAAACACCTCCAACTGCACTCTCCTTGTGTCTCACCAAAGACCTCCAATTGCACTCTCCCTGACACTCACCAAAGACCTCCAACTGCACTCTCATTGAGACTCACTAAACACCTCCAACTGCACTCTCCTTGGGTCTCACCAAACACCTCCAACTGCACTCTCCTTGGGTCTCACCAAACACCTCCAACTGCACTCTCCTTGAGACTCACCAAACACTTCCAACTGCACTCTTGGGACTCACGAAACATCTCCAACTACACTTTCCTTGAGACTCACCAAACACCTCCAACTGTTCTCTCCTTGAGACTCACGAAACATCTCCAACTGCTCTCTCCTTGAGTCTCACGAAACATCTCCAACTGCACTCTCCTTGAGACTCACGAAACATCTCCAACTGCACTTTCCTTGAGACTCACTAAACACCTCCAACTGCTCTCTCCTTGAATCTCACCAAACATCTCCAACTGCTCACTCCTTGAGACTCACCAAACACCACCAACTACACTCTCCTTGAGACTCACCAAACATCTCCAATTGCACTCTCCTTGGGTCTCACCAAACACCTCCAACTGCACTCTCCTTGGGTCTCACGAAACATCTCCAACTGCACTTTCCTTGAGTCTCACCAAACATCTCCAACTGCACTCTCCTTGAGACTCACCAAACACCTCCAACTGCACTTTCCTTGGGTCTCACCAAACACCTCCAATGGCACTCTCCTTGAGACTCACCAAACACCTCCAACTGCACTCTCCTTGAGACTCACCAAACACTTCCAACTGCACTCTTGAGACTCACGAAACATCTCCAACTGCACTTTCTTTGAGATTCACCAAACACCTCCAACTGCTCTCTCCTTGAGACTCACCAAACACCTCCAACTGCTCTCTCCTTGAGTGTCACCAAACAACTCCAACTGCACTCTCCTTGAGACTCACCAAACACCACCAACTACACTCTCCTTGGGTCTCACCAAACACCTCCAACTGCACTCTCCTTGGGTCTCACCAAACACCTCCAACTGCACTCTCCCTGACACTCACCAAAGACCTCCAACTGCACTCTCCTTGAGACTCACCAAAGACCTCCAACTGCACTCTCCTTGAGACTCACCAAACGCGTCCAACTGCACTCTCCTTGGGTTTCAGCAAACACCTCCAACTGCACTCTCCTTGGGTCTCACCAAACACCTCCAACTGCACACTCCTTGAGACTCACCAAACATTTCCAACTGCACTCTTGAGACTCACGAAACATCTCCAACTGCACTTTCCTTGAGACTCACCAAACACCTCCAACTGCTCTCTCCTTGAGACTCACCAAACACCTCCAAGTGCACTCTCATTGCCACTCACCAAAGACCTCAAACTGCATTCTCCCTGAGATTCACCAAACATCTCCAACTGCACTCTCCTTGAGACTCACCAAACACCACCAACTACACTCTCATTGCCACTCACCAAAGACCTCAAACTGCACTTTCCCTGAGATTTACCAAACACCACCAACTACACTCTCCTTGAGACTCACCAAACACCTCCAATTGCACTCTCCTTGACTCTCACCAAACACCTCCAACTGCACTCTCTTTGAGACTCACCAAACACCTCCAATTGCACTCTCCTTGAAACTCACCAAACACCTCCAACTGCACTCTCATTGACACCCACCAAAGACCTCCAACTGCACTTTCCCTGAGATTCACCAAACATCTCCAACTGCACTCTCATTGACACTCACCAAAGACCTCCAACTGCACTCTCCCTGAGATTCACCAAACATCTCCAACTGCACTCTCCTTGAGACTCACCAAACACCACCAACTGCACTCTCATTGACACTCACCAAAGACCTCAAACTGCTCTCTCCCTGAGATTCACCAAACACCTCCAACTGCACTCTCATTGACACTCACCAAAGACCTCCAACTGCACTCTCCCTGAGATTCACCAAACACCACCAACTGCACTCTCATTGACACTCACCAAAGACCTCCAACTGCACTCTCCCTGAGATTCACCAAACATCTCCAACTGCACCCTCCTTGTGACTCACCAAACACCACCAACTGCACTCTCATTGACACTCACCAAAGACCTCAAACTGCTCTCTCCCTGAGATTCACCAAACACCACCAACTGCACTCTCATTGACACTCACCAAAGACCTCCAACTGCACTCTCCCTGAGATTCACCAAACATTTCCAACTGCACTCTCATTGACACTCACCAAACACCTCCAACTGCACTCTCCCTGAGATTCACCAAACATTTCCAACTGCACTCTCATTGACACTCACCAAACACCTCCAACTGCACTCTCCCTGAGATTCACCAAACATCTCCAACTGCACCCTCCTTGACACTTACGAAATACCCCCAACTGCACTCTCATTGACACTCACCAAACACCTCCAACTGCACTCTCCTTGACACTTACCAAACACCTCCAACTGCACTCTCCCTGAGATTCACCAAACATTTCCAACTGCACTCTCATTGACACTCACCAAACACCTCCAACTGCACTCTCCTTGACACTTACCAAATACCCCCAACTGCACCTCAACTTCCTCTTCTGAACCTTTCAACCGGAACTCTAAGCCTTGAGTCAGAGGAGCTTTCGCACCCTATGAACTCCCACCCCATGAGCCTGCAGATAGTATGACATACATTTAGGGTTTTGGAAATAGTTAAGCTCGGACGAGTCATGTTTACGGAACAACGACGCCATATTTTCATGTCTTCGTCCTACGCCAAACCCGTCCAGCGACACACTCGAGTGACCTAAGTGTAGTCTCCTAGCCTCTATTAGCGCAATTCAAGGTTTCGTTTACGCCTCTCAATAAAACATGTCGATCTAACTTTGGCTACCTTCGACAGATGGGTGAGTGATTGGTTCCATGTCTTTATTTCATTGTTGGGACGAAGATGCTTGCATACGCATGAAATTACAAAAAAAGGAAAAAAAGATGCACAGACATGCACACCGACACGAACGCACACACGCGCGCGCACATACACGCACACATACACACACACACACACACACACACACACACACACACACACACACACACACACACACACACACACAAACTAGCACACAATAACACTTAGTAACACTGTTGTTGCATTTTAACATGTTATACTACGTAGGAGTAATTTTACTCTAATCAAAATGTTTTTATATCATGTCGCTAGAAAACACAGTGAACTATTTTATACTCACCAACACCGCAACAACTGTGGCCGTCTCTAACTCTTTCAACTGTCCAGCGTGACATTATACGGGCAATGCTACGTAATTCACCAACGCAGTGCCGTTTGATATGGCATACAAGTTACATGCAGTGGGATGCGTGTATCGTGTGTACACTGCCGTGGCAGCATGTCATATTATCTATTGAATCCTTAATGAATGATTGATTACCTGCCTAAGGCCAACATTAGAAACCTGACACCTATATTCTGTTGTGCGCTAAATACACCCTAGAGCAAAGAAGCGTACTGTCGAAATTGTAGCGGGGCCTCTGTTATCTACAAGATAGCACAATTCTATCAAAGCCATTTCCATAATAATGCTAACAATTATCTTAATTGACCTATCTGCTGATACAAATGATATCGTGTTTTCCTTAAATAGATCGTAGCACCGTACCTCATTAGTACACAGAGGTGCTTCCAGTTGGACGATCTCGACGTAACAAATACGACACAAATCAACTCGCGAGTGATATGACGTCACAAAAGGATTCCACAAAAGCTACGAGGACTGTCGTCCTAATATATGTTCTTATTATTTATTAGGAGACAACACTGGGCCACAATTAGGAATGTAAATTGTTGCAAATAACATGATGTGTTGTGTTTGTGTGCCTTATTACAGACCCAACAAGATAAAGCGGAAATCCGGTGCGTAGAAGATCAGACGATTGTCGTCTTGAGCAGGTCACGCTCATTGTGTCGATTGTCGTCTCGCCGCTAAGCTGGGCCTCTGTCGCATAGGGCCTCGCAGCGCCCCTACCGTTATCTCGCGAATGTGACGCATACGGTGTCATTTTTAGCAAACTAGAAGCGAGCTGTATACGGTAGTTTTGCAGAAAAATACTAGAGCAATGGCTTAGTATTATGTGCCGTAAAGTGTCAAAACCTGTTGATAGGAAGCCACAAGTGGAAATTGGACGAACTGATTAAGCATAAACACGTTTGCGTGTGCGTGCGTGCGTGTGTTTTTGTGCTTTTGCGTGCGTGTGCTTGTGTGTGTAAAATAAAACTGCATATGTGTACACAAACATGAGAACTCTTACATTGTCGGCCGACTCTGCTGGCGGACGGAGGGACCTGGCGGGTAGACGAAGCGTCAGATGTCTATGTCAGTAGTAGTTCTACACGGCAAACAGACGGAAGTGGCGGGTAGACGAAGCGTTGTCACGGGAACACGTCGGGACCTACCGAATCGGTGCACGTCCTTGTAACCAGCGGATGAATTGTGCCGAATCGAAACAACGCACCGTGATCTCCTCTCGAAGTTTTCACGTTGACAGCTTCTCATCGAAGACTGGCGTAACATTTGACTGCCAACTGCGCCTGGAGCAAATAACCGTGTACTTATATGAGGCATAAATCGATACGTTATGGTGCTCATGTTTATGGTCCATCATTGGTCAATACTATGACCACGAGCTCAGACTTACATAAACACACGAACCCATGGACAACTGTGAATGCGACATATACAAGGTACGCAGCAGGTGAGCACCCGAATCACAACGAAATGTCTTGCTGGAACAGTAATCAACCTCATATAGGCGGTACTAACTAGTCGGTCTATAACGGATAGACCGACTGTGCTCCTGTGCTTAACAGGCGAGCGACAGAAGGATGGACAAAGAAACAAATAAAAAGAGGCTGACTTATCGTCGCATTTCTGTGTACTTGTGTCGCGGAATTGTGTTTTAATTAATTATTAATTTTCTTTAAAGATGCCTTACTAAAACCTATGATTATAACTATTATGTGCAGCAATTGCATCTTTCCACGAATTTTTTTTCCTGATGCAGTGTAAATAAATATCCATTATTACAGCTTTTAATTATATACATAACGTTTGGGGTTAATTAGAAAATCTACTTTTGAATGTCAAATAACGTCGAAAACATGAATATATCTCCTACTTTAATCAACATTCCTGCTTGAGTCCTGGTCTGATGTCTATATTGGGCAACATCACACTGAGTATTGTTAACACAGTATAATATACATGTAACCTCAGTCTTTATAAAAGCACGGAAGACATCCTAAATATCTTGCACTAGCTAACGTGGTCTCTCATTCACGTTAGCCCTAAATGGCCCTACTCAGAGACAGGTAGTGACACCTGGCGATTGGACTGTGCGAACTACTAGACCTAGGGAGAATATTACACGAACTAGCTTACGCACATTCACGGAGCAGTAAACCAAGCGTAGGAGTTGTAGGCGCATTGTTGTTCCGTCTTTTTCCAAGTATCCATTAAGTGAATACGAGCTGCTGGATGTTTCCCACGTGTTGGGTATTTCCTGAACAGTTGCCAATTGTGGATTTATGCAACACAGATACCATTCGCACACACACGCACCACTCGCACACACACCACTCGCACACACACGCACCACTCACACCACTCACACACACACACACACACGCACCACTCACACACACACACGCACCACTCACACACACGTAGTCATGCACGCACCAACAGACACACGCACGTACATACATAATCATTCACAAACACACCCACGCACACCATAGACGTACGTGGAGCGCGGTGGTGAAATACCGTACTCTCAATCGGGAAATTTTGGGGTCGAATCAACTTGGTGCCGTTTCGAACTTCAGGTAAGTTCGTTTACTCCATATTGCTTCAGTTGACACGACTATACAGACGAGTACTTGGCTATAGATAGTTGTGGAAATTTGTGTACGAATAGTAGTGGCGCTGTAACTGCAGCGTGGGTGAATGCTTCACTGAGAAATTGAAACAGTGTTCGATTGGACAGATTTGCCACGGAATGAAGTGTAAAGCGCGCTGAGCAGTTTTAAGGATTTAATACCACGATATATCAGAATCAATATGTACACGCGCGCACACGCCAGCACTCACTCACTCACTCACTCGCGCGCGCAGACATATTTATATTCAATAAATGTATGGACGCTGCTAGCCACAATCCAATACTTAAATGGAGTGTAAATTAAATTATAATGATGTCCAGACATCACTCTCTGACCAATATATAGCAAGAATTCAATGGTGTTTATTTGCAGTTTAAAAAATTAATTATAACCTATGCAGTACACAGCTGTATTAAAAAATTACATAACATAACATGTTTGCCTTTCTATTTGCATAGATCAACATAATATTATAAAAATGTGTTTACGACACAACAACGTTACAAAAATTATACAATATCGAAGTCAACAGATGAACTTCCAGTATACTCACCGCGCGCACATGTTCAGACACTAGCGCCGGGATCACCGCACAATAAAAGAATAGCCATTGTTTTGTTAATATACAATAGTTGTGGCCGAACAATAAACCCATATTCCACCAAACATCAAGTGTTACCAAACCAAAGCGAGGCAGCAGAAAACATAAGGCTGCTACAACCTAAAGCGACAAGTCATTTTGTTCCACGTGTTTCCGAAGATAGTTTAGTCGCTCGATTCCCGTTGGGATGTAGCGAGTTGATGAATGGATGTACTAGCGGTAATTATAGATGAACTCTGGCAGTTTGGAGGTGAGCATCAATACAGTTAAAAACGCGGTGCTTGCTGACTGGAGAGCTTTACAGTTACTGAAAGTGTCTAGCGTAAAAACATGCTGTGACGTACATAATATGAGCTGCTGAATTCTAGCATGTTTGCTGTCCAAATGTGTTCTGTAGTGGACCCTTGTTAAATATGAACACATTTACGCGGTCAATGTGTTAGACAGAAATTGCTTGCGGTATGTGGCATTATTTTATGATAACCTCGACCTGATTTTTAATAAGAGACCTCGTCACCCCTTCATGTCCAGTATGACCACGAAGTCAGATACGGTACGGGCGTTTTTATGGCGAATCGGCAATAATAAAACGGTCCGACGAGCAGGCCACGTCACCACCAATCATAGCCTACGAACATTTTAAAATACACATTTATACTACGACACCGCGCAGCGAGCGTTTGCCGGTAGAGGGCCCATCGACGAATACGTCATCCTCACCGCTCGGTAGGATTGGTCGGCCGGGTGCCAGACTGTCACGTGATATTTCGCTATCGTAGCCGGACTTGTTGGGCGAAGGCAGTTCGTTGAGGCGTCCGATGGAGTTGTCTCCCCGCGGGTAGGTCGTGTAGCTGGGCGGGCCCGACCCTCCGAAGTCCCCGGAATAGTCGCAGGCGACGGGCGCACCCTCCTCCATGTTGAGGTTCTGTTGTTCCGGTAGCCGCGGCTCCGTGTACGGCTCCTTCCTGTCCTGGATACACGGACACAGATGCCGCTCGAACCAGCTGCAGTGCGTGTGTCGGATGTTGGAGCTCGAGCGGTGGAACAGGAAGTAGTACACCGCCATGAAGAAGAGTCCAGCAGCCGAGGCGACACACACGACGGAGATGATGGCGTTGTAGTAGGGTGTACCGGGGGCGTGTAGGCGCAGGTCCACAGGCTGGGTGGGCCGCTGGCGGTACGGCGCCATCACCATCAGCAAGTTCTCGACGACGATGAGGGAATAGAAGATGACCACTTCACCCTCAGGGCGGTACTCGTTATGTACGGGGAAGTAGTCGAACATGCAGTAGAGGCTGTGCGCGGCGATCTTCGCGTAGGTCACCTTCCACACGCGGCTGTAGATGACGGTGAAGCAGAGCAGGACGAGGACGAAGTGCGGTACGAGGAGAGCGAGCAACCACGGGCCGTAGTAGTAGGTGAAGTGTGTGACGGCGGCGATTCGCGCCGCGCCCAGCAGCGTCTTGTACAGCAGCACGCTGACCGACTGACCGGCGGTCACGTGCATCTTGCGCACGTGCGCCCGCCGGCAGTTCTCGTACGACGTCATCCCGATGACGAGCGACGCGAACGAGACTCCAGCGGCGATGTACTGGATCGCGTGCACGTTGCCGTAGACGAGCATGTGGAGCAGGTTGACGACGAGCATCGGCGCGGACTGGACGAGGCTGTGCACGAGCTTCAGCTTGGCCAGTACCCACTCTGTCTGCGACGGTTTGGATCGCCGCTCCTGTCCGCAACAGTTGTTGCAGCGCCGCGAGATGTACACGAACCGCTGGAAGATCACCCCGAGCTGCAGCGGCACGTTGCACAGCCAGCATCCGGCCACCATGCGCATGTTACGCACCTTCTCCGAGTCCGGGGACGCCTGTACTACGTAGATCGTCCCGATGGCGAAGCTGGCGAGTACGAAGAACATCAACCCGATGCCGACGTAGACCATGTGCTGGCACACGCCGAAGTAAGCAACCAACATCACGTCGGTGATGATGTCGAGGATAAGGAGAATGGTAACGATGAGGAACCATGACGTCACGCAGCACTGGCGCGTGCCTTCGATCACCTCGAACGTCTCGAGACGGGGCCGTTTCTTCTCGTCAGGCGGCACCGGTGTCGACTGGTACTCGCGCGCCGGCGTGATCACCACCGTCTCGCTGCCGTGGAACGCCATGGTGGATCGAAGGTCGCCCGAAAGGTGAAATCAAAGCACGCGTTCCGTTGACTGTAGATACTCTCACTGCAACAATGGAAACAACAATATATAAGCCGGTAACGTTGCGCTAAGATTCCATATACTTAGTAAACGTTAGTAAAACATTTGTGTTTCATTTCCATAGTGCCTATTGTTACGCTGGATGGGTGTTTATTTAAAAACTGAAATGAAGGGACTGGTCCCCTGAATTGACCTACATGACCTCCTACATAATGATTCACTACATTCCACAGTATTGCAGTGCATCATGCACTGTAGTTACCGTTTCATTGTTAAACTGGAATCCAAGTTCATGGTAAACGTTCCTTAACTAGCTCAAAAATCTCATAATTTTTGTAATAGCATGTACATGATGCTATAGATCAATAATCAGTGGACACATGAGACTCGGTGACAGGCAGTGTTTGTGTCCGTGTCTACATCAAGATGAAGTTAATGTAGCTTTGCATCTGATCTTTTCTAGCTGCATCACCATAACTGAGCGTAGGTTTTCATTGACGAGGTATTCATAACTAAGCCTGTGTCAAAACGTCTAAGGGTGTAAAGTTATCATTTAACCATTGTTACCAAGGTTTGCGACCGGGTGAGAAGAACTGTGGGAGTGAAGAGCAGTCTTAAGCGAAGAATGGAGTTGCTGAGACAGGAGGTTGGGTAAAAGAAAGCCTTAAGAAGAATCCGGTGAGGAGTGGACTGGAGTGGGCTGGGCAGGTGGAGAGAATGGGAGGAGAACTACTGGCAAAGAAAGCAGAGCCCGGAAAGTAGAGGGGAAAATGAGACGAGGAAGACATAGACTGCGACGGGAGACCTGGAAGGATTGGGAGAGGAGTGGAGAACGAGAGCAAAAGATAGAGGGGAATGGAGACAGTTGGCGGTAGCAGAGCAAGATCAGTGAGGGAACAGAAGAAGAAAAAAAGCTAACTAAAATCGTGGATCGGAATCGAGGCCAGCCTCACCCCTGACGACAGGGAAACAGGAGGAGAACAACAACACCAACATATGTATTCATAGTTATCGATCTGTGTAACGGATCATGACCAAAGTAACTGCATTAAACAAGTAACACCATACTCACAAATATCCACACCATAGGCGTCGGAAAGTTATGAATATGGGAGGTTAAGCTAACCAAATCCCTCCAATTGCACTCTTTTGAGACCCACCAAAACTCCAACTGCACCCCTTTGCCGAAATATTGGGGGCTAAATCTATTTCGTGTGCTATTTCCACTCGGTACCCCTTCACCCCCAGTGTATATATGATGACATGTGTTACTTCCGCTCTGTACCCCGTCACCCCCAGTGTATATATGATGACATGTGTTACTTCCACTCCGTACCCCCTCACCCCCAGTGTATATATGATGACATGTGTTACATAATTGTTCATGCAGCCCTTTCTCTGTTTGTATAAAGTTACACCAACTATTGCGTAGGTTGGTAATGGGCAATCCAAATTTATTAATTCACAGGGATTGCCACTGTGCACAGACAATCTATACAGTGTATTTCGCATCCTGTGCACATACAGGTACATAAAGATTACTGATCTATGTACCGCATATGCTATGTACTACAATTTGTGTGTGTGTGCATGTGCGTGTGCGTGCGATGTGTGTGTGTGTGTTGGTTTTATAACTATATTCGCATGAGCTGTTATTGATCTGTGTTGTCGAGATAGATCCAGTTCATCACAAGTATTTTGTGGGATGCTGCTCATTGGCACACATACGGTGTCTAGTACAGTTAAGAGTGTGTAAATGCAAACTTACATACATAATTCGAAATTATTGTTTGCCAGGAATTGGTTTGTAGTACCAATTGCAAAGTTGCGCATTCAAAAACGAACTGCTCGCTATCAACGAGATCAATCTGACGGCGACGGCTAACTGACCTACTTTGATGTATTCTGTTTACACAGTTAGGTCATCGAAAGGCGGCCTTTGTACAGTTCAACCAGGATCAACCGGCATATTTCAAAACCTTACCTTAACGTTCAAGATAACCACAATACAGAATGTAGCCACCGAATATGCTAATATCCTCGCAAAAACGTGTGGCTATATTTACGTGTCAGAAGTCCCAGTATAGACCACACTCGCTAAGCGAGTGATCGAATGAGAATGGCCTTAGTCAAATGTCAAGGCTTCGGCCGTTATCGGTGAAACGTCGCGTACCTGTAATTTCCGGTACGGGTAAATTCGCCAGTCTGTCATCTGTCAGTGTACACGAACGCCACTCAACGTGCGTTGTCGTGTTAAATTACAATACCTCCATTCTATGTGTCGGTCTTTCCCGACATGACAATTTCCTGTTCGTTACGCAAGCGTTAACAATTGACCGTTGGCCCAGTTCGAGTCAACCAATGACACTCTACACGCGAACAGTGACACATCTGAGGGTACGTAGACTCACCTGGTTGCTGTGTGACACTTGCTTACTGACAAGAATGCCGGTTATTTCGGTGAAGTTGCATTATTCAATTTAAATTCCCCCGCGACCAAACGTTTGCTGCGACAACGTAACCTGTTCTATTAAGTCAGGTGTGCGAGTTTGCGCCCTCTGGTAGCCAGGTAAGAAACGAGAACCCTTTATGGACACTCGCAAGACGGCACCACTGGTACTGTCTCCAAACCGGTGGCATGATCATGAAGCTGTTCAGACTTCAGAGTACATATGCAGAGAATTCAAAACGATAACACACAGTAACAGTATTCTTAATTACTGAATGTTGTAGTGCTCTGAAAAGCCAATTTATATGCAAATGGCTATATCTGGGGTGGGGGATTTGTTTTCATTTGAGGCCATCTAGTTTTGGGGAGGCAAGAACCCTATACAGAGAGCCTTTGTTCAGAAGTTCACTGGCACCGTGCCAAGATTTCTAGATACCCCTAGACTTTGGAAATGACATAATCAAGGGTCAGCGTCTGTCCCAATGCTACAGATTTAGCTATTTACAAGGAGGACTTTAATGAGGATCAGGGTTGGCTGTTGGAGGATGCAGCCATGCAGACACTGCGAGGGAGCTGTTCGTTATAACAGGCCCGCGAAGATGCATGCTGGGGCTGTGTGTAACACAGGCCAGTGATGTATCATTGCGACTACTGGGGCACACTGCCGGAGGAAAGTTTCTTGTGAAGCACTGTTACCGAGCGCCCTACAAAAAGTATTAAAAGACTATCGCAGTTCACCCGTGAAAATTAGACTCGGTGAGTAACTCGGTTGCGGTATATAAGCCGCCGCCGTGCGAACTTATCGTTCTGACATCTATAATTCGGTTGCTGTAATAGCCGCCGTCGGAACCTATCGTTCTGACATATAGAATATATCGAATACAATTCGGTTACAGTAATAGCCGCCGCCGTCTGAACCTATCGTTCTGACATTTATAATATATCGGTTACAATTCGGTTGCTGTAATAGCCGCCGCTGTCTGAACCTATCGTTCTGACATTTATAACTGCGTACTATTTAGCAGACATAGCCATATATTGTGTGTTAGATCTTGTATTGGTAGGGTTTTCAGCATATAATAAACTGTGAAAACGTATAACCTGACTTATCATTAGTATGACCGAGTGAGTGAACGTGTGCTTCCCTGCCGACCTCTCGCCTCACATGCATACCGACACGACTTTCTCAAACGATTAGAAAGTCCCACAAATCGACGATATGATGTCGGAAGAGGTTTCTACGTTTCTCTGTACGGGGGTGCATTATCCTTCTCAAGACTGAACGTGCCATGGCTGCATGTTCGCAAGTACACGCGTGCAGCTAGGCCGGCGGCATTGAACCTTTTTGACACTGTTACCCCATGATCGAACCAACAAAACCGAAAGGCGAGAAAATAATTTTGTAAACAACAGTTAGTCGTGTAATTGATATATTTATTACTAACAATAACATTAGCTATACCTTGGCTTCCTAACGTATGTAAGATCAAACGTATAATAAGTAATACTTTACTACAGATGAAAGTATAATTATGTGTATGATTGAAATCTTCCTGACAAGCTATGAGATGCGAAGTTTTGTCACAGCTAGAGGACAACACAAGTCATCGGCAAGATTAAATATATGTTTTGTCTTTGTTTTAATGTTGATCCTTGTAGAAATACCTAGAAATACACATGGATGTGATCTGTGAGATATCTGTCAGAGCGAATCGCTTCCTTTGTCCACTGAAAAAAGTATAATTATCAGTGTATTCTTCTCAGTGTTCTAGACCCTGAAATGGTCCAAACATGGCCTCTCCATGGAAAGTTCGTTCTTCGTTCTCTTCAAGTGGCGTTGACAATTTGGAGAACATGGAGACCTCATTGGCGTGGACGAAAACTGGCTTTGCGAAGGGAGCTGGCAACTTGGTCTTGAACACTGAGAATATTCACAATATCACTGTCTTGTAAGGGGTTCAGCTGAATGATCTCACCAAAAGGTGTGCAATATCGCCCAGCTATGTAGCAAATGCATGACTTCTTGGTCTAGAATCATCACCTGAAATTTTGGTCTGTGGCAGTTCCCCCCTTCCATGAATATGATTTGTGTCTCTTAATTCGAACACACGATGGAATGCTGTCCCTTTGATAATCAGCGAGCATCCAGGTAAGAGAGAAACCTGCTCCAACCTCTTCATATTCATTGATAATTATGAGGTTTATGGCACTCTGTAGAAACCATTTAGAGAACAGACAATCCTCTTTTACAGAATCGCCCATCGGATACAAGCAGCTATGCACAATATACAACATACGTGTTGGTTCATCCTAAGAAACGACTAGAACGGCCTAACGACTAGAACGGCCTAACGACTAGAACGGCCTAACGACTAGAACGGCCTAACGACTAGAACGGCCTAACGACTAGAGCGGCCTAACGACTAGAACGGCCTAACGACTAGAACGGCCTAACGACTAGAACGGCCTAACGACTAGAACGGCCTAACGACTAGAACGGCCTAACGACTAGAGCGGCCTAACGACTAGAACGGCCTAACGACTAGAACGGCCTAACGACTAGAGCGGCCTAACGACTAGAACGGCCTAACGACTAGAACGGCCTAACGACTAGAACGGCCTAACGACTAGAACGGCCTAACGACTAGACGGCCTAACGACTAGAGCGGCCTAACGACTAGAACGGCCTAACGACTAGAACGGCCTAACGACTAGAACGGCCTAACGACTAGAACGGCCTAACGACTAGAACGGCCTAACGACTAGAACGGCCTAACGACTAGAACGGCCTAACGACTAGAACGGCCTAACGACTAGAGCGGCCTAACGACTAGAGCGGCCTAACGACTAGAACGGCCTAACGACTAGAACGGCCTAACGACTAGAACGGCCTAACGACTAGAGCGGCCTAACGACTAGAGCGGCCTAACGACTAACGACTAGAACGGCCTAACGACTAGAACGGCCTAACGACTAGAACGGCCTAACGACTAGAACGACCTAACGACTAGAACGGCCTAACGACTAGAACGGCCTAACGCAAAGGTGACATAGCTCGTCTCATTATATTCAATTTTCCAAGTTGTATCCTAAAGTGATATCTGGTTCATATGTTTCCTGTGTTCCTCGCCAAGGACGAGTCCCTATGCTTCCAGTAGACATGGCTCGATGAGATCATCTCCAACTGTAAAGGACTTTTTCAGTATGAGGCGTTCTTAACTTCCGATATATCATTCTACGACATATCTTCAGTGTAGCGTGCTACAAGAACAGAACCATAATGAATTAATTACTTAAAAATGCACTCTTTAAAAACCTTGATTTACCCCCCGAAAATGGCCGAATTACCCTAAAGGGGGTAATTACCCCAGGTTAAATACCGCTGATCTAGGCCTTCATACATTTAACAGTTTGGTACAAACCCCCAAGTAATTGCCGTGTAGACGATTATGACGACCTCCTGCAGGCCTAAAGACTATCTGAGTTTATCTTCGTTATGTAATAAACGAACGCTACCCAAAGCGAATAATTAGTTTACTATTTAAACCCTAGCCTGGCCTATCGTTTTTCGTTGCATCAAATTATTGTTAACGTTTTCCCGCAACACACCTTTCTTACTGGGTTAAGATACCGCCCACGATTGGCTGGAATTAGGAGTATACTTAAAAACCAATAAATGTAGTGGAGTGTCTTTATAGGCATTCTAGCTTCAGTCGCATATATCTGAATGGAGTTCGATTCCAACCGAATCGGAGTGTTTTACAGAGTGGGGATCAGTCAAACCCTGATGATCAACGTCCATGAGACCTATTTTCTGTATGTCTTTGGCTTTCTGTTCCTGTTTGGTCGAGAGAACGTCGTCTCATACTAATTTTCCGGATATTCTTTTCGATCGTCATGACCTTCTCTGAAATAAAAGTAAAAAGGTAAGTTTATATGTAGTATCTGTATCCAGTCCTTAGGACTGCTCAAAGCGATTTTTATTAACATTGAACTCTTGAATTTAGCCATTGTTTCTGCTTCGTTAAGACAAATTTGAGTATGTCAGAATGTGTTTAGTTTATAAATACTATATAACATGATCTAACAATGACAAACGAACGGAAAACCGCTCTTTAATTTCAAGGGCAAACACTTCGGGAAAACGGCCCTTGCGTCCCAGACTTGGCATCATGGAGTAGACGCTGACACAATAATGCCTTTGTCTATCCTCTTGCCAATAGCATAACAATACGAATATTATTTGACAATTCTACATGATCACGACTAGGGCCTATCGATGGACGAGATCTTCACATTATCTTCGACCTTCTTCATTTTAAAAAAACAACGAATATCTGCGAGCGCGTTGTGGTGTTTACGTAACGACGCAGTGTGTTTTCTAACATTTAATAAATGTTACTATCATCTACCAGGTACCGGGCATCGTTGCTAGTACATCTAACAGTGTTAATACAAACTTGCAGGAATGGCTGGCAGGTGCAAACGACGCTACTATGAGTTGGTATGCGTATGAAGAAGAAGTAAGTATCAACGATAACAACTACGGCAACTTGTTTTCCAACGTAAACATTATGTTCTGTTCGTGTGACACTTGATTGTGACCACATTTACAAGTACAATAATAGCTTTTGTGTAAATACTACATTGTTGGGTTGCAAAACAGGCTTGGGTTCAAATGAAAGTGCATTTGGAAATATCGCATTTACACTTGCATTTGCGTTTCAGGTCAAAAAACATTTGCATTTTCATTTGAATAAAAACATTTGCATTTGAATGCCAAAAACATTTGCATAAGAAACACTTGCATTTAAATCCCAAACATCTGCATTTGAATAAAAAAACTCTTGCATTGCACCGAAACATTTGCATTTGATTACAAAGTCTAATTTAACAAGATTTAACAAGATTGCCACCCAGAGAATTAACTCTAGGTGGCAAGGTGGACAAGGAAGCCCTTTGGCTTATCGAGAGTCCGACCCGTTTATCTATGTGTATCCCGCCCGTCTGAGGTATGTGTCGATTTTATTTTTAAACATATTCACGCTACTAGCACCTACACAATCAGCAGATAATCTGTTCCATTAATTTACAGTCCTTTGTGAAAGTGAAAACTTTCTTATATCTAATCTACTCTGCTCCTTTGCTAATGTAACTTCATGTCCTCTAGTCCTTCTATCTTTCTTAACTGAAACAAATATTTCTATCAATATTTTCATAACCATTCGATATTTTAAACACTTCTATCTGATCTCCTCTCAATCTCCTGGTCTCTAGTGTTGTTAAACCGCATTTTTTAGGCGTATTTCATAACTAAGATCCCTCAGTTTTGGTATCATTTTAGTTGCTCTCCTCTGCACTCTTTCTAACATATCTATGTCCTTCCTGCGATATGGCCTCCACGCTTGAATACAATATTCTAAATGAGGCCTAACTATTGTTTTGTACAGCGGTATTATTAGCTCTTTTTCCTTATACGTTATGTTTCGCCTAATTAATCCAACGATTTGATTTCCCTTTGAAGCTGCAATTCCGCTCTGCTCTGAAACCTTTGTAATTGTGTGGATGTTTAACTGGTGATTCGTCTGTCTGGTGTATGTAGTTGTCCGTCTAGCTGCTCATTCATTTGTACACAGTCAACTGGTGATTCGTCTGTCTAGTGTCTGTAGTTGTCCGTCTAGCTACTCATTCATTTGTACACAGTCAACTGGTGATTCGTCTGTCTGGTGTCTGTAGTTGTCCGTCTAGCTACTCATTCATTTGTATACAGTCAACTGGTGATTCCGTCTGGTGTCTGTAGTTGTCCGTCTAGCTACTCATTCATTTGTACACAGTCAACTGGTGATTCTGTCTGGTGTCTGTAGTTGTCCGTCTAGCTACTCATTCATTTATACACATTCAACTGGTGATTCCGTCTGGTGTATGTAGTTGTCCGTCTAGCTGCTCATTCATTTGTACACAGTCAACTGGTGATTCCGTCTGGTGTCTGTAGTTGTCCGTCTAGCTACTCATTCATTTGTACACAGTCAACTGGTGATTCCGTCTGGTGTCTGTAGTTGTCCGTCTAGCTACTCATTCATTTGTACACAGTCAACTGGTGATTCGTCTGTCTGGTGTCTGTAGTTGTCCGTCTAGCTACTCATTCATTTGTACACAGTCAACTGGTGATTCGTCTGTCTGGTGTCTGTAGTTGTCCGTCTAGCTACTCATTCATTTGTACACAGTCAACTGGTGATTCCGTCTGGTGTCTGTAGTTGTCCGTCTAGCTACTCATTCATTTGTACACAGTCAACTGGTGATTCCGTCTGGTGTCTGTAGTTGTCCGTCTAGCTACTCATTCATTTGTACACAGTCAACTGGTGATTCCGTCTGGTGTCTGTAGTTGTCCGTCTAGCTACTCATTCATTTATACACAGTCAACTGGTGATTCCGTCTGGTGTCTGTAGTTGTCCGTCTAGCTACTCATTCATTTATACACAGTCAACTGGTGATTCCGTCTGGTGTCTGTAGTTGTCCGTCTAGCTACTCATTCATTTATACACAGTCAACTGGTGATTCCGTCTGGTGTCTGTAGTTGTCCGTCTAGCTACTCATTCATTTATACAGTCAACTGGTGATTCCGTCTGGTGTCTGTAGTTGTCCGTCTAGCTACTCATTCATTTATACACAGTCAACTGGTGATTCCGTCTGGTGTCTGTAGTTGTCCGTCTAGCTACTCATTCATTTATACACAGTCAACTGGTGATTCCGTCTGGTGTCTGTAGTTGTCCGTCTAGCTACTCATTCATTTGTACACAGTCAACTGGTGATTCCGTCTGGTGTCTGTAGTTGTCCGTCTAGCTACTCATTCATTTGTACACAGTCAACTGGTGATTCCGTCTGGTGTATGTAGTTGTCCGTCTAGCTACTCATTCATTTGTACACAGTCAACTGGTGATTCCGTCTGGTGTCTGTAGTTGTCCGTCTAGCTACTCATTCATTTGTACACAGTCAACTGGTGATTCCGTCTGGTGTCTGTAGTTGTCCGTCTAGCTACTCATTCATTTGTACACAGTCAACTGGTGATTCCGTCTGGTGTCTGTAGTTGTCCGTCTAGCTACTCATTCATTTATACACAGTCAACTGGTGATTCCGTCTGGTGTCTGTAGTTGTCCGTCTAGCTGCTCATTCATTTGTACAGAGTCAGACACAAATGTATAACTTTGCTGCATTTTGGAGAATGGGTGTATCAGGTGGGCAAGTCATATCCATGAAATGCAATCAGTGAAGTTTTTACAGCCTTATAGTAGAATAATTATGTCAATTTTGATACTCTTTATTATTAATACCAAGTTCCACGAAGTTTCTGCTAACAATGAGTAAAGACAAAGTCCACCAGTCAGACCTTATCTCGTTGTCTTTAGCAGTTGACTATATTTAGATCTACATATATTGCAATTAAGGGCTTCAGCCTTTGTGTGAGAGAGGAAACCTGGCCCAGTTGAGCAAGCCCCTTTGCTTGTCCATGTCTAGTGTTTAATTCTTTAGCCCACACCTGTATCCCTGATTAAATAGGTCACCTGTTCAGGCTGTTACATGTGGTTGTAGGGTTTGGACTTTATAGTGAATCCAAATAAAAAAAAACCACTTGCATTTGTATTATATAAAAGCACCTGCATTTCCGTTTGTACGATATAAAAACACTTGCATTTGCATGATATAAAACACATGCATTTGAATCATTTCAAACGCTTGCATTTGTATTTGCATTTAAATGCAACTATGTGTCTGTGCATTTGCATTCGAATCCTTTAAAACATTTGCATTTGCATTTAAGTGCGCTCACTCGCATTTGAATCGAAGCTTGTTACAAAGTATATGTCTTATCACGAAGTATGCAAAACTCTACCTACTCTTCCCATATTTTCATTGTGCGACGTGCCGTTGAAGCAGCAGCGTCTGGTGTCTGTAGTTGTCCGTCTAGCTGCTCATTCATTTGTACAGAGTCAGACACAAATGTATAACTTTGCTGCATTTTGGAGAATGGGTGTATCAGGTGGGCAAGTCATATCCATGAAATGCAATCAGTGAAGTTTTTACAGCCTTATAGTAGAATAATTATGTCAATTTTGATACTCTTTATTATTAATACCAAGTTCCACGAAGTTTCTGCTAACAATGAGTAAAGACAAAGTCCACCAGTCAGACCTTATCTCGTTGTCTTTAGCAGTTGACTATATTTAGATCTACATATATTGCAATTAAGGGCTTCAGCCTTTGTGTGAGAGAGGAAACCTGGCCCAGTTGAGCAAGCCCCTTTGCTTGTCCATGTCTAGTGTTTAATTCTTTAGCCCACACCTGTATCCCTGATTAAATAGGTCACCTGTTCAGGCTGTTACATGTGGTTGTAGGGTTTGGACTTTATAGTGAATCCAAATAAAAAAAACCCACTTGCATTTGTATTATATAAAAGCACCTGCATTTCCGTTTGTACGATATAAAAACACTTGCATTTGCATGATATAAAACACATGCATTTGAATCATTTCAAACGCTTGCATTTGTATTTGCATTTAAATGCAACTATGTGTCTGTGCATTTGCATTCGAATCCTTTAAAACATTTGCATTTGCATTTAAGTGCGCTCACTCGCATTTGAATCGAAGCTTGTTACAAAGTATATGTCTTATCACGAAGTATGCAAAACTCTACCTACTCTTCCCATATTTTCATTGTGCGACGTGCCGTTGAAGCAGCAGCGTCTGGTGTCTGTAGTTGTCCGTCTAGCTGCTCATTCATTTGTACAGAGTCAGACACAAATGTATAACTTTGCTGCATTTTGGAGAATGGGTGTATCAGGTGGGCAAGTCATATCCATGAAATGCAATCAGTGAAGTTTTTACAGCCTTATAGTAGAATAATTATGTCAATTTTGATACTCTTTATTATTAATACCAAGTTCCACGAAGTTTCTGCTAACAATGAGTAAAGACAAAGTCCACCAGTCAGACCTTATCTCGTTGTCTTTAGCAGTTGACTATATTTAGATCTACATATATTGCAATTAAGGGCTTCAGCCTTTGTGTGAGAGAGGAAACCTGGCCCAGTTGAGCAAGCCCCTTTGCTTGTCCATGTCTAGTGTTTAATTCTTTAGCCCACACCTGTATCCCTGATTAAATAGGTCACCTGTTCAGGCTGTTACATGTGGTTGTAGGGTTTGGACTTTATAGTGAATCCAAATAAAAAAAACCCACTTGCATTTGTATTATATAAAAGCACCTGCATTTCCGTTTGTACGATATAAAAACACTTGCATTTGCATGATATAAAACACATGCATTTGAATCATTTCAAACGCTTGCATTTGTATTTGCATTTAAATGCAACTATGTGTCTGTGCATTTGCATTCGAATCCTTTAAAACATTTGCATTTGCATTTAAGTGCGCTCACTCGCATTTGAATCGAAGCTTGTTACAAAGTATATGTCTTATCACGAAGTATGCAAAACTCTACCTACTCTTCCCATATTTTCATTGTGCGACGTGCCGTTGAAGCAGCAGAAACCTGGCCCAGTTGAGCAAGCCCCTTTGCTTGTCCATGTCTAGTGTTTAATTCTTTAGCCCACACCTGTATCCCTGATTAAATAGGTCACCTGTTCAGGCTGTTACATGTGGTTGTAGGGTTTGGACTTTATAGTGAATCCAAATAAAAAAAACCCACTTGCATTTGTATTATATAAAAGCACCTGCATTTCCGTTTGTACGATATAAAAACACTTGCATTTGCATGATATAAAACACATGCATTTGAATCATTTCAAACGCTTGCATTTGTATTTGCATTTAAATGCAACTATGTGTCTGTGCATTTGCATTCGAATCCTTTAAAACATTTGCATTTGCATTTAAGTGCGCTCACTCGCATTTGAATCGAAGCTTGTTACAAAGTATATGTCTTATCACGAAGTATGCAAAACTCTACCTACTCTTCCCATATTTTCATTGTGCGACGTGCCGTTGAAGCAGCAGCAACCCCCCCCCACCCCCGACTTCGATGTCACCAGCCCAGCCGAGACGGCGGCGCGGTAACAAAACAAATTCTACTACGCCATTTGCTTCGGCCGCCAGTGGAGGTTTTTGTGCCCTCCCTAGATTACCCTCTCTGGATCCGCCCTTGGCAATTAGTTGCAGACTCTTCCCAGGTGTCGTGGGGGATGTAGCATGACATCAGTTTTCCCTTTAGGACATCTTTATAGTGTTTTCTTTGCCCACCTCGTGAAGGCTAACCAGTCATCACCAGGGAAAAGAGAAGAGCGCCTTTGGTATACGGTCTTATGTCATTCGGATCAAGCAAGTGAAATTGTGGCCTCAAATGTCTTTCTTTATGACAAAAAACATAACACAGAGTTGTGTACGTACTCGTCGAGGAAACAGGGGCATTCGACGAGTCACCACAGCGTCAAGTTCAAAGAAGCTCCATGTGCTTATTAATCAAGCATCGGGGCATTAAGATAGCACTCAATACGTCAGCCGCCGGGAACTAAGCTGTCACCAGAATCTCCCACTTTGAAGATAATTTATAAGTAAACCACAGGCGTTGATGGTACTTGCAAATGGTTAGATTGTATAAAGGATGTTTAGTGTATACACAGGCCCACACAATTGCAATTTGTTTCCCTTTAAATTATGAAAATGTCAAACCTTCAACGGCTTCATTTTGCTTTCAACTGCAACATGGAATATATGATACAAATCTGCATGAGTAAACAACATTTCAATGAAATTGGGCTTAATTTAAGATAATTGTCAATGTTTTTTTCTCAATGAAATCTTTCGATTGTCACAAGAAATGGGTTCATAGGCTGTACTGTTTTACATACACCATATTTCCAAGAGTGACCGTGGGGTCAAAATAATAATAACCTGATCTAATTGATCGATTGTGAACATTTAAACAGCATTACTAACGGTGTATGACTACCTTCGAATAAAACGTATTGTTTATTTAATCAATTTGTTTGGTATGCATTATTTTATTATTTTATTATTAGTAGTAGCATTTCTATAGCGCCATATCTCCGGGACCAGCCCGTCCATAGGCGCGTACACACATTATAGGACGTACATGGAAACAAATGTAAAAATATATATGTATAAAGATGCCGGTAAATGTAATAATTATTAAGATTTACAAGATTGTATATATATAATGTGACCAACATACATGACATATTTGCACAAATATTAATATAATTAAGAAAGAGAATATACATTATGATATATAAAATTGTATTAAAAGATAAATAATAATAAATTAATTAGAATACATTATATAATATAAATAAATTAATTGATTAAATACATATTCATAAAAAGTGTCCTACAGCACAGTTCCTCAGTCGATGTACGCCTGTTTAAATAGATACATTTTAAGGCAAGTTTTGAATTTATCCAAAGTCTCTATTTGACGAACGTTTATTGGTAGAGCGTTCCAGAGCGTAGGTCCAGACACGGAGAAAGCTCGTCTGCCGTAGCCCTCTGAGTTGTAGCGCGGGACTACAAGCAGATGTAGATCAGCAGATCGGAGGTTGCGGGTTATGGAACGATATACGCTGGAGCAAGACCATGTAAAGCCGTGAAAACAAGGACCAGCAGTTTGTACTGGATACGCCAGCGAACTGGAAGCCAATGCAGGTCGACCAGCACTGGTGCTTTCGGTGTCTTGAAATTAGTCTTGCTGCCGAGTTCTGTACCATCTGCAATTTGTTCATAAGTGCCTCGGTGATGCCGTGCAGGACCGCGTTACTGTAGTCCAGCCGCGATGTCACCAGGGCGTGGACTAGTGTCTTACATGCATCAGTAGTAAGACAATGTCTTATTTTTAAAATTGCGTAGAGATGGTAGTACGCTGACTTGGACATTTGTGACACGTGTGACGACATTGTTAGTCCAGAGTCGATTGTAATCCCGATGTTGCGGATGGTCGGTGACGGAACAATGTTACATCCGCATACACTAACACACGAAACATCATGCAGGTGTTTACGATTTGGTGCCGAGATGATAATAGCCTCGGTCTTGTTTTCGTTCAGCAGTAGATTGTGGTCTGACATCCACTGCTTCGCTTCTTCGATGCATCGCTCGATGCGGTCAACCGCAACAGCGGATTCTCCATCCCGCGTTCCACTCAAGTCAACATACAATTGGGCGTCATCTGCATAAAGATGGTATTGCAGCTTGTGCCTTCTGAAGATAGCACCCAATGGCAGAGTGTATATGGAGAAAAGAATTGGGCCCAGCACAGACCCCTGTGGGATGCCAGATTCGAGAAATGTTCTATGCATTGCTGTTTGAAACCAAAATGAAGACTGATCGTACTCGAAGCGGTGACAAACCTCTTCCTATCGGTGTATTGATCAATCTAGTCGCCTTCCCACGGTAGAACTGAAACCCTATGTTTACCCTACCATCTAGAAGTCTACACACTACTTTTACTACCGACTGCACCTAGCAACTCTCTGGACATATTAGACGTGCACATTATTGTCACCCGCATCAAGCAGACGCTCGCCGCATGTCATAACTCCTGATAGTGAGATCGGCACGGCAGTTATCTCGATTGCTTTACGACGCGAACGTGTGCGTGCGTGTGCGTGCATGCGTACGTGCGTGTGTGTCTGTGTGTGTCGGTATGTGTGTGCGAGTGTGTGAGTATACGTGTGTGAGTGAGTGTGTGTGCTGTAGTGTGCGTGCGTGCATATTTGTGTGTGGCGCATGTATAGAGAGTGAATGGGAGCCAGAGTTAGTTTGGGAGAGAGAGTGAGTGGGAGCGAGAGTTAGTTTGGGAGCGATAGTGAATGGGAACGAGAGTTAGTTTGGGAGAGAGAGTGAATGGGAGCGAGAGTTAGTTTGGGAGCGAGAGTGAATGGGAGCGAGAGTTAGTTTGGGAGCGGGCGTGAGTGGGAGCTAGAGTTAGTTTGGGAGAGAGAGTGAGTGGGAGCGAGAGTTAGTTTGGGAGCGAGAGTGAATGGGAGTGAGAGTTAGTTTGGGAGCGAGAGTGAATGGGAGCGAGAGTTAGTTTGAGAGAGAGAGAGAGAGAGAGAGAGAGAGAGAGAGAGAGAGAGAGAGAGAGAGAGAGAGAGAGAGAGAGAGAGAGAGAGAGAGAGAGAGAGAGAGAGAGAGTGAGTGGGAGCGAGAATGAATGGGAGCGAGAGTTCGTTTGAGAGAGAGAGTGAATGGGAGCGAGAGTGGGTGGAAGCGAGAGTTCGTTTGAGAGAGAGTGAGTGAATGGGAGCGAGAGTGAGTGGGAGCGAGAGTTCGTTTGAGAGAGAGAGAGTGAGTGGGAGCGAGAGTGAGTGGGAGCGAGAGTTCGTTTGAGAGAGAGAGAGAGAGTGAGTGAGTGGGAGCGAGAGTGAGTGGAAGCGAGAGTTCGTTTTAGAGAGAGAGAGAGTGCGTGGGAGCGAGAGTTCGTTTGAGAGAGAGAGAGTGAGTGGGAGCGAGAGTTAGTTTGAGAGAGAGAGAGAGAGAGAGAAAAGAGTGGGTAGGAGCGAAGTTGTTGAGAGAGAGAGAGAGAGAGAGTGAATGGGAAAGAGCGGAAGTGGGAGCGAAGTTCGTTTGAGAAGGAGAGAGAGAGAGAGAGAGAGAGAGAGAGTAAAGGTGGGGCGAAGAGTGGAAAGGTAGGAGCAGAGTTCGTTCTGAGGGATTCGTTCGTTTGAGAGAGTGTAGTGAGCGATGGGAGCAGGGAGATTAGTTTAGAGATATAGAGAGTGAGTGGAAGCAGAGTAGATAGGAGCAGGATTCGTTTGAGAGTAGGTGGGAACGAGTGAATGGGAGGCGAGAGTGGAGTGGGAGCGAGTTCGTTTAAGAGAGTGCGCGTAGAGACGAGAGTTCGTTTGAGAGAGAGAGAGAAGTGGGGGTGAGGTGGCGGAGTTAGTTTGAGAGAGGTGGAGTGGGAACGAAGGAGTTCGTTTTGCAAGGTTCGTTTGAGAGAGTGGAGGCAGGGATTAGTTTAGAGAGAGAGAGAGAGAGAGAGAGAGGTAGTGGGAAGGCAGAGTAGGTGGGAGCAAAGTTCGTTGAGAAGAGGTGAGAGTAGCAGCGACAAAAGTGAATGGGAGCGAGAGTGAAGTGGGAGCAGGGATTCGTTGAGAAGAGAGAGAAGTAGGTAGAAGACGAGAGGTTAGTTTGAGAAGAGAGAGAGTAGAATTAAGAACGAGAGTTCGTTTGAGAAGAGAGTAAAATTAGGAGCAGGAGTTCGTTTGAGAAGAGAGAGAGAGAGAGAGAGAGAGAGAGAGTGAGTACAGGGCAGAGTGGAAGGTGGGAGCAGGGATTCGTTCAGGGGATTCCATTCGTTTTGAGAGAGAGAGAGAGAGGGGAAGTGTGTGAGTGAAGGTGGGGAGCAGGAAGTTAGTTTGAGTAGATAGAGTGAGTGGGAAGCTTTGGAGAGTGAATGGGAGCGAGAGAGAGAGAGAGAGAGAGAGAGAGAGAGAGAGAGAGAGAGAGAGAGAGAGAGAGAGAGAGAGAGAGAGAGAGAGAGAGAGAGAGAGAGAGAGAGAGAGAGAGAGAGAGTGAGTGGGAGCGAGAGCGAGTGGGAGCGAGAGTTCGTTTGAGAGAGAGAGAGAGTGAGTGGGAGCGAGAGCGAGTGGGAGCGAGAGTTAGTTTGAGAGAGAGAGAGAGAGTGAGTTGGAGTGCATGGGAGCGAGGCGGAGATGGAGTCAGGGAGAGAGAGGTGTCAGTGAGAGAGATAGAGAGGGAGGGAAGAAGAGAGGGAGAGGAAGGAGGTAGGAAGAGAGGGAGGGAGGGAGAGTTAGAGACAGAGAGAGAGTTAGATAGATACAGAGAGAGGGGATTAGAGAGGGATACAGCGTTACGCAGAGTTGAGCCTTCCTAATATCACGTAAGTGTCACATGGAACTTTTCCTTCACACCGTGGTGAGAGAGCGTGTGATACGTGTCACACGAGAGCTTTCCTTCCTTCCATGGTGTACCACGCGCTCTCAACACGCGGCTTGAACCATTTAACCAATATTACTCGCCGCGATCACTGTTTTCGCAATTAAGGACGACAGCATCAAAATCATCAACCCTGCAATACATTTAGATACGTTTAGATATCGAAGATACGTGTTTGTTTTTGCAATCATGACCTATCCGATGTACTGTTGTTATCTAACAATGTAATATGTTACTAACTTGTTATAATCCGAAAGCACTCTCCATTTAGGACATGTGCACCTGTACTTTTGAAATCGGACACCCTAAAATGTGTACCATTTTATAACTGCTCAGTTGGGTAGTATGCGAAGGTAAACGTGTGAAAAACCATATGACGTCGGTGCACTGGAAGAAGGTTATCAAGAACAGCGTGTTAATTGCCCAATCGTAGCCAAGTCGATCGATTAGTTTCCACGGGCCGACCGTAACCGCGCGCGGTTGCCGATAGAGTAAGCCGCCATGTCTATTTATCGCTGGCCTCACCCGATACTCCGCCGGCTGCCTTTCTCATGTTACTTCAGCCGGACAAATATACCGTTTCCATTTATACATGATAGCGGCGACCTGCCGCAAATTATCGGCGATAATGTCTAGCCTCTCTTTCGACGCTGCCGAGACGCGAGTGTGGTTCCCGCCTCGTTCCGCGCGCTTCTTCATCTTCCGCACCGTCTTTCGGCTCCCGGAGCACACAGCTATATCAGACAACAAAAACAGGTGAGAATGTATGTTATTGTTTCATCATAAGTTGCGTTGGTAATGCGGCAGATATGGAAGTGTGTTGAAGAAGTCCCTCGTCCGTCTGTCAAGAACAACCTGCCGCCAAGGTCGGGCTGCCCGGCTTGACGATAGCTAAGTAGGCGTAAGATACATATTAAGAACAGCCCAACGAAACCGCGTATAGGTTGTTCGGGTAATCCGTACCCCCTCATAGAAATCTGCAAACAAATTGAGTTGACGCAAACACAAAACCTTACTGAAAGGTTGGTTGGAAACGGGTGTCCAACGGGCATTGTCAACGCGAGAACTACATTAGAAACAATTTAAACTATGATCACATTTCGAAAAATGCCAAACAATACTTCTTAATCACGTGCAAAAGTAGGCTTACATGACTCTATACATATCGCATAGAACACATTTGGTTTAATAATTTATGAGTGGAACGAACTGGGGGTAATACAAACCCGGGTAATTATGAACATGCCTATGAATGCTTGCCCGTTCACGAGATACACATGACTTTTTTTGTGCAGTATTAGGAAAACACTGCATCCACTTTCGTTCGGTGGCATTTGACATAATCGGGTGTAAACATGACTCTTGCTTGTTTCTCGGTCGGCGTCTTCGGAGCCATTTTGGTTTACTTGACCACTTGTGACGTTACTAAATGTTATTCAGTTTCATTCATGCGTTGGCAATTGCGTCAGCAATATTTACCGGCCGGTACGAATTACAAGAACTTCCCCTGTAGCATAATGTCTTCTCTTTCGACTTGTACATAGTTAACGGTTGATCAACGTTTGAAATTAAGTAGGCCCTACGATACCATTTTAACCTGCTTCTAAGCTTGCGAAAACACACAGCATCAATGTAATCACCAAAGCAAGCGACGCAGTGGTCTCCTCCCAATTTCAATAACGATTAAAAAGGGTATTAGTTTACCGGCACAGAAAATCTCTGAGATCCATACACATTCGGCTGTTCATGTTACTTCCATAATTCAAAGAACCCCCTGATCACCATACTATTTTATGAAATATAATAACATAAACATAAACCAGGCTTGGTATCTGAAGGGCACTAGCGCAGCGGTAAGAACTCCAGACTCTCGACTGAGATACTGCGGGTTCGAATATTATGCGGTGATGTCGAACCTTGGGCAAGTTCGTTTACTCTACATTGCTTCAATTCACTCAGCTGTATGATTGAGTACCTGGCTATAGACAGTGGTGAATAGTTGTGTACGAACAGTCTTCGTGCATTAATTGCAGCCTGGCTGAATGCTTCCCAGAGAAGTCGAGATGGTGTTCGATTGAACAGGTCTACCAGGGAGTAAAGTGTAAAGCGCTTTGAGCAGTTCTGAGGACTGGATACTGCGCTATATAAGATCATTACTTATCTTTTAAGTATTGTGCGGCCTATCTATTACGCAATTTGTAATACGATTGTACACTCGCCGTAAACATAACGATGTAGTGTTGATGATTTTCGCCGTTCGAGAGGGTAATATTGAACATTTTTTGCGGTTCGATGAGGTAGTGTTGGAATTGTATTGCGTTTCGACGGGGTAATATTGGAGATTATTTCCGGTTCGAAGGGATAGTGTTGGAGATTGTTTCTGGTTCGAAGTGGTAGTGTTGGAGATTGTTTCCGGTTCGAAGGAGTTGTGTTGGAGATTGTTTCCGGTTCGAAGGAGTAGTGTTGGAGATTGTTTCCGGTTCGAAGGGGTAGTGTTGGAGATTGTTTCCGGTTCGAGGGGGTAATATTGGAGATTGTTTCCGGTTCGAAGGGGTAGTTTGGAGATTGTTCCCGGTTGGAGGGGAGTAGAGTTGGATATTTCCCGGGAGCCTCAAGCTGCACCACCCTTGGCGCACACCAAAACATCAACAGCATTCACAAAGTATTGGGGGGAGGCTAAGCCAAGTTCTTAATATTGTGGGGTGACCCCTCAAGTCCCCAGTTCCTTTGCCTGTACATTGCACATACAACTTTCACATCTACATAACCAACTTAAACTCTACAGGCGTTGGCTTAGAAATGACAAATGCAGCTGGTTACGCTTCACTTGAGCAAACTAGTAAATGCAATTAGGACCTTGCTTTAAATATATATTAGCGAGAGAAATGGGCATTCTAATGATTGTTTAGCATTATTCGTTCAGCACAACCACCTGTCTCTGGTCTCAATTTAGCTGAAGCACTGCCGAGCTGGTGGTGATGGATCTATAACCTTCGTGTCCGGTATGTACAGTGCGAAGGCGTGGCTTTGCAGTCAATATTTCTAAACACTCTACTTCCAGTCTAGGGTAAATGTGTCTCCGAAGCTCTCGAGTCTTGTAAGCTGCACCTATCCGTATCGGACATCTAGAGTATCCAACGGTGTCTTTATTTCCGTCTCTTCTATCGTTTCCGGTCAATGTTTGTAGTGGAAGTATTTCGCATTGCCATTTTTGTTTACAAAGGTATTGTTTTAGTAAGAAGAGTTTTTGCCGCGACGTTCACAATTTTGATGACTTTACTGCTACCCGACTACTCGATCTTTACACCCCACTGAGGTTCGCCAACAAACCCACCTTCAGGCTCTCAAAAACTTCTTATTGCACCAACATATGGTGGATGCTAATCTTATCTCCAGCTCCACCCATTAACACTGTCCATCAAGGCTGCAACGTCCGGAAATGGATAAGCAAACACACACACACAACCCACTGTCTCATATTTTCAAAAACACGGCAAATTGTTTAGCGCAAATACAGTAGCATTTTATCGTTAAAACAGGGCTGATCGGTTATAATGGGAACGAACAAACCCCCTTGTTGCGCATGGGGCTGGTGTAGTGCAACATGTGCACTACAGATAGGAAGTTATTCCTTTGTCGTTGCACTGCACTGCACTCATCGCAGCAAGAGTATATCGGATAAATCGTGCGTTTCTATGGTAGCAAAGTAGTCTTGCAAGCAAAGAACGTTTGTTTATGTGGTAGCACCAGCCTCCTAACATTGTTCCATCGAGTTTCTAATCTGCTCTTTGCAGTCAATCGTATTCGACAACGACACAAACGTAGGACTTAGGTGCTTTCTCCCTTAAGTTTTTTGGTGTTGCGCGACTCTGATTTGTGCTGAGAAACCTCCGCCACAAATGATACAGGAATATGAACACCGAGAGGTCGTGTCAACGATGACGCTGATACCCCCCAGCAATCGTTGCCTTGACGTGGTTCACCCCCTGGTGTAGGGCCATCTGATGTTCCGGCATCAAAGAGTGCTCATGATCTATGTCCCGGGACAAACAAAACTTGTTGGCGCCTAAATCCTTGGAAACCAAGCTCAGAGGCGCACCAAGAGAAAGGGTTTAGTCAATCTCAAAATCGATAATCAATATTCAAGTTGTCAACGCATTATACTTATAAAGTAACACAGTAACGGATGGCTAACAAAATAACGAGAAGAACACGTTATGAGAGGTACACGATCAGACGTCGCAAGAGAATGGTTTGTATGACATCCGTATAAAATAATATCATCTTATATATTAATAACTGACGGAAACATACCCGAATTTGTTCACGTGACCAAGCATGGTTGCATATAATGTGTGATGTACGTTCCGACAAGATATCTGTTTACGTAAGGTTATTGAAAGGGTTTGGTGCGCGCACAATTAAACTGGAAATGTCTTTGTTGGCGGAACATGAAACTAAATTAAGCTCGCTAGGTTTGCAACGCTCAGCGCACATTGCAAATCAAGATTTAACAAGATTTAACAAGGAAAATCGGAATTGAAAGGTCGGAGCGTGTGCTGCTATTCGTAGAGGCGAATTGTGGATAGCATCTGGCTTGTTTACGTCGTCCGTGAATCCCAGCTGGCGTACTTATGTTGCAAAACAATATATGATTTATGGGGCATACTCTACTGAATGAGCTACTCACGTTCTCAGTGAAAGGTACACAACGTAAATGCAGGTAGTTCACTTTGGTTGCGTCTCGGGGTAGCATTAGGTCAATACAATTGATTTGTTTGGAGATCGCCAATTTTCGCGACTGCGCAAGTGCACACATGGAATTGTTGCGAGAATTTCGTTAGAAATGTTAGCAGAGGAATGTATAGGAAAAATTGTTTGGTTGCACTGTCATTGGACCGCCGATGTATTTAAAGTAACTGTGTGCTGCCTATGCTATATCAAACTTTTGACCGAGGGCATCACAGTTATTTTTATCACTGCTAGGTTAAATTGAATTTCGCGCTGATTAACGTATTTTTATAATAATAATAATTATAGTAATGTTTATATCAGACAAAATTTCATATGTTTACATAAAATACAAGTACATCATGGAATAAAATAGTTGATTAATATTTTGCCCAGGACACTACCGTTCTACCATATTCCGTATGCAGTCATTTCCTGTAAATCATGTTCGTGACTTGAACAGTGACCTTACGACGTCATTTACTTGCGCTTTTTATAAATGCATTTGAGCGAGGAAACGTCATAACACGGCAAGAATGTTATGATAACATTATATACCGTCTATTCGATGGAGTCTGACAATCGCTCAACATCTGTAGACTTCCAGAATAATCTTCACTTTGACCGATCATCGTATATGCAGCAGCAGTATATATATCATTACACTCACGTACATATGCCACTAAACATCAGGTTGATGTGCCATGTAGCGCTTGTCTTTTTCTGGTATCTTAAGTAGGTCGGAATATAGTAAGTGGCCTTCTGACGTTATTTGTAGTGCGTTCCTACTATTGGTACGGTGCCCTAATGAAGGTAGGTTCTTATATAGCGCAGTGTCCCGTCCTCAGGACTGCTCAACGAGCTTTACTCCCTGGCAAACCTGTTCAATCGAACACCATCTCGGCTTCTCTTGGTAGCGTACAGTCACGCTGTAATTAATCCGCGAACACTATTCGCACACAAATATCCACCACTGTTTATAGCCAGGTACTTATCATATTCGTACAATGATCGTGGTCAAAAGGTCATACTGGACTATACCGGACTAGTTCCGTAACCTATGCACCTTCCAGCGTACGTGTCAAGCAGTGCACCTGTAAATAGGGCTGCCTGGTTGTGTAGACGTTTCCGCTGTTTCGACGACAACCTTTGCTCATATACACGACTATTTCAAGCCACCTCAGGCACAGTCCAACGCTCTAGCGAGGGCGTAGTGCCAGCGTATCTAAAATCATCTCGCAAATTTCGCATTTGCGACACAAACACCTGTAACTTAAAATTAAAAACGATAACCGCTTTACCTGTGTAGACCTTGAAATAGCTGCACATTGTCGTAAATAAGTGCTCCAAATAATGGATTATGAGTACGTTTGTTGTCTAATATTGGATGATATTATCGTAATCAACGCGCGGTTGACGTTAAAGGTGTCGTCATAAAAGTCATACTTTTACATTCAGGCATGATTATTGTTGTGCAACTTTGGTAGTGCAGCTACAGGAGTAATTATACATGTAACAGGCCTAGTGTTTACTGGTCTATTTGTGTTTTTTATTAAGGTTCCACACTGGTTCAAAAAATATCACTTAGCTTGCTAGATCCGCGCGTATATATTACAGTACAGTATAATGTACATGCATGCGAGATTCTTGCCTAAAGCCGCCCTTGTGCGTAGACCCAGCTAATAGCTCACTGCTATTTCTAACCAGGACCCGGTATTTCTGTGGCTCAAGGATCTCCACACCTGCATCTGTCGCTGCCGCCGAAGGCCGTACCAGTAAGCCAGCAGGTTCGGGAGCCGAAGTATCGTTCAGCGAAAGACCGACCAACCCGGTCGATCGAAGGACTCGTACGAACATCGCCTAATGTTTATGTATTGGTTTCGCACGGAATATTTATTAAACAATTTAAGCTGTATATGAATATGTGACGTATCTATATATTAATACGCTAACATGGTGGCACTGTAAGTGTATGGTCTCCCAGGTGCCGAGGTTACTGGTCTCTTTCTATGGACATTCGCGTCCATCGATCATTGGTCTCTGATGCACATCAACAGTGGACAAATTGAGCGGTTAGCTAGTCGTCAAGGAGCGCCAGTGTCGTCACGTTCGAGTTAGCGAGAAATTAACCCATCCATCACGTGACCTGTTGCCTAGCAAAACCTCCGTCAAGCCATCAGAAAACACGTGGTGGGTTTGGACATTCCGTCGTATATTTTGTTGAAATTCTGGTCAAAAAAGTGTTTCTTTATAACACAAACATAAGGCAAAGGTTTTAAAGTGACTGTATGCGGGAATGTTTGATTTATGAGATGCCATGCTGCAATAGTAAAGCAATTCACACACACACGCACACAACCACACACACACACACACACACACACCACACACACCACACACACACCACACCACACCACACCACACACACACACACACACACACACACACACACACACACACACACACACACACACACACACACACACACACACACACACACACACACACACACACAAATTACATGGTCAGCGGGTACGCGGGAACGGGAGGGGAGGGGGCAGACATGGCACTAAACGTCTTGTCACATTGCACAGGCCTGCTGAGCGCGAACAATCATACGACCTGTAATATTGTCATTGATTATCGCCAACCCACTTTTTAATAACCTAGAAATTTACATTATATTTAGTACAATTATACAATTTTAGAATATGTTATTATTTTCAATTATTTATTATTTTTATGAGACATTAACATTTTATTCTTCACCATTTTGAGGAAAGTACTCTGTCACCAAGACAATGTCACCAGCATTTTTATTGTGTGTTTTATTTTTATCCTGTTCTGCTGCTTCGAAAGGTAATGATTTTACGCTGTGCAAGCCACTTAGTCCCCAACGGTCGGCTGTCATTTTAACAGTTTCTCAGTACATGAGAACACAAAATTCCTTGTCACATCTTCACAGTTTGCCATGTCTTAATCTTTGCTTTAATAGAAAGTTACTGCCAATCCCCCGCTCTAAGCCAACGTTTAAATTGGCAATTATTTTATTACTAGCAGGAGATGTAAGTCTTAATCCTGGACCTGCTATCAGGCGCAATATTCGAGTAGCCACCACTAACGTTCGATCTATTCGAGACAAAACAGCCTCGCTTACCGATTTATTAACTTCTAAGACAATAGACATCCTTGCAGTCACTGAGACCTGGCTCAGACCACATGACACAGCTGCATGCATTGCTGACATTTCTCCTTCCAGTTTCACCTTCCATCATCGCCCACGTTCAGTTGGGCGAGGTGGTGGTGTTGGATTTCTCATCTCAAAACTGTTCAAAATTAATTTGCATTCAAACCCTGATTACTCCAGCTTTAAGGCCATCTGTGCCGAAATTTCCGATTCATGTTTCTCTGCTTATTTTGTGTGCATTTATTGCCCTCCAGGACACCCTGCCCATTTCTTTGAAGAATTCCAGGATCTACTTGAAAATCTGGCAACTATTTATTCTGAATTTTATATCCTCGGTGATTTTAATCTTCATCTGGACACACCTTCATCAACAACAAATACATTTAATGACATTCTGGCATCCTACGACATGAAACAACACGTTACCTTCTCAACACACATACATGGCCACTGGCTCGATCTCTTAATCACCCGTTCAGATTGTAACAATATTCAGACACCTACTGCTTCAGATGGTTTATCAGACCACCACACAGTCATTGCTGATCTCAAAGTTCCTAGAATTCCCGTAGAGTCCAAACACAATGTGTTTTACCGACCGATCTATAAGATTGACATTGCTGCATTAATGACAGACATCCTTAAATACGACCTCATCAGTAACCCCAAAGAACATCTGTCCGATCTGTGTCGACAGTACTGTCAAATACTCAAAGATTTACTTAATAAACATGCACCCCTGAGATCTAAATCTGTGTCACAAAAGCCACATGCTCCATGGATGACTTCTGAAATTCTACAATCTAAAAAGCGCCGGCGCTATCTTGAACGTGTATGGCGCAAATCACGCTCGCCTTAGACATATCACGATATTCTAAACAGTGTCACTACTGCAACAGACAAATGGTCAAAGATAAATCAAATTATTACACAAACATGGTCTCGAATAACTCTGATAACCCACGTCAGCTTTGGAACTGCATAAATCATATTTTACACAGACGGCCGCCTCCATCTCTACCTAGTCATGTGTCAGTCAAATCTGTGTGTGACTCGTTTTCTAGTCATTTCAAAGATAAAATAAGTCTTAAACGTTCTGCTTTTCCATGTCACACTTTAAGTACTGTAAATGTGGACTCCCCACAAGTAAATTCTCCACTTGTATTGTTTGAGTCAGCCACAGTTGATGAAGTGAGGAAAATAATAATGTCCCGATCCATTACCAACCATACTACTAAAAGCATGTCTTGACTCTTTACTTGGTACAATAACAAATATCATAAATTTATCACTGAGTTCGGGTAAATTCCCAGATGATTTTAAACATGCACATGTAAATCCTGTTCTCAAGAAGACTTTTCTGCCTAAAGATGATTTCAAAAATTATAGGCCAATTTCTAATCTTAGCTTTATTTCTACGATACTTGAGAAAGTCGTAACAAGCCGTCTAAGGTGTCATATCAGCTCAACTTGTTTATCCAGTGTGCTCCAATCAGCATACAAACAATTTCATTCTACAGAGACTGCTCTCCTAAAAGTACACAATGATGTTATATTAAACATTGATAAAGGCAAAGTAACTGCACTTACCTTGCTTGATCTGTCTGCCGCCTTTGATACCATTGATCACAACACTCTTGTTAAACATTTATCAATGTGGTATGGCATATCTGGCACAGCTCTGACCTGGTTTTCTTCATATCTAACCAATAGACATCAATGTATAAAGATAGATAATTACTTTTCAACCTCACTCCCCACTTCATGTGGCATTCCCCAGGGTTCCGTTCTTGGGCCTTTGCTTTTCACTCTCTACACTACGCCACTCAGCTCTGTAATCCAAAGTCATAACTTGGATCATCACCTTTATGCAGATGACACACATATCTACATTTCCTTGGCCACGCCCGATACAAGTCACTCCCTAAACCGACTCAGCGATTGGCTCCAAGATGTTTTCTCATGGATGACCGATAGCAAATTAAAGTTAAATGCAGACAAAACTGAATTCCTCATCATTGGTACTCCAATGCAGCGAGGTAAACTTAATGAATTTTTTCCAACATGCATCCTGAGTCAAAATATCACACCAGCAGCATCGGTACGGAATCTAGGAGTGACCTTTGATTGCGACTTCAATTTCAGACAACACATATCCCAAACGTGCCGTTGCTGTTTTTATCATATCCGTGATCTTCGCCGCATTCGCCGACATATGTCGCTTTCTGTCGCTAAGACTATCGCAACAGCTCTTGTTAGCAGCAGATTAGATTATTGCAATTCCCTCCTTCAAAATATTGCTATCAAGGATATTGCAAAACTACAACGTGTCCAGAATTGTTTAGCAAGGATAGTCACACAATCTCCTCGATTCTCCCGCTCAGTGCCACTTCTAAAATCACTGCATTGGCTCCCCGTGCGATATCGCATTATGTTTAAGATCTGCACAATCACCCTTAAGCCCTTTCATCCAAACAACCTAGTTATTTACACTCAATGCTCACACCAGCTAGACAAGCCAGACAACTTCGGTTGTCTAGTTCGAAGTTGCTATCCGTTCCTAGAGTTGAGACAAAGGCTGGAACTCGAGCTTTTTTAGTTGCCGCGCCAACTATATGGAATTTGCTTCCCGTTAATGTTAAATCAGCAGAAAATATTGTTACATTTCGTCGTCACCTCAAAACCTATCTTTTCAATATCGCCTATCCTCCCTAGCTTCCTAGCACATCCATCCATTTGTTGACGACTTTCGCCTATCACACGAGTACGAGAATGCTTAATCCTTTGGTTTTGGTGCGCCACTGAGCTCGGATTGTCTGAGGATATTGGAGCGTTAGAAGTTATTTATTATTATTATTCTGCTCCCAGTAATTGTGAGCGTGAATGTTTTTTTTTTGTGGCGAGCGTCAATGGCGGGTGGAAATCGATGTTTTATGAGTGGATTAAGGTGTTTTTTTGCGACCGTGAAAGATGGGTGCAATTTGAAGGCAGACATGTGGTTTTCGGCCCCCCAGTAGTAGGCGGCGCAAATAAATTTAAAAACAGCACTCATGGGTGTCTTCAGTTCACAGCCGAGACAGCGAAGAGAAGGTGAAGACACACCGGCACGGCGGTGAACATTTTTTAACAGCACACACAGTCGAGCCAACCGAGCCAGGGCAGCAAACAGAAGCTGAAGAAGAAGCGGCGACAATTTTTCACTGCTAAATTTGAATCTTCAGACGTATTTCCTTGATAGTTAAAAGAACTATTCTCAGTTTGCTAGACAAATATCAAAACTTGAGCGTTTATGGGCATGAAAGCACCCCGCTCACTTCACATTTTAATGCTGTAGCATGGTAGTATTGATATAGTTCGACTCACAAGGAACAATGTCATTTTAGTACAAGTTGGCCAAGGTGGTCATATATTATCTATCCCTATTTTCAACGAAAACGGTCATCTAGTCCCAGGCAAAACTTCCGTTTTTTTTCTACCCGGAAATACACAGTCACTAGCGTTTCTTACGAAATAAGTAGCATGGTAACACTGATATAAAACCAACAGTTAACAAACAGGGAAATATGCTTGTTATTTCAATAAAAGTTGATCCAAGTGTTCACATGTTATATACCTTTGTGTATAAAGAAAAGCCGCACCGAGTCCCGCGCACAAATCTATTTCAGGAGCTTGCTGCCTTGAATGCACCCTTCACCAAATTGTCTTCTTAATGACTGCATTGCCTGGTTATCGCGCTATATAAGAACTTCCCTTAGCAAAACATTATATAGAATATCATTTACAATTAAGTAGAATTCTGTAAAAGTTGAAGCGGCCATAATAATTATATAGGTTTCTATACAATCATATATCATATTCTGTAGAATTCTACAGAAATTGAAGTGGCCATAACAATTATACATAATTCTATAGAGTTCGGCACAATATTCTGTAGCATTATATTGAAAATCGAAATGACCACAAATATTCTAGAAAATTTAGATATAATAAATTATAATTGTATAGAATTCTATAGAACATTTGCTAACGGTTACCCTTTACCCTTGTTTGTAGACGGCGTGTCTCTGTGACGACCCACGACGATGAGGACAGGCGGCGAGTTAGAAGACGTCAACGACGCCGAGTACAATTCTGTCTCGGGGGAGTCGGACGACGAGTCTTCAGGGGCATCGTTCGAAGATTCCGACGACGACGAGTGTGATGCCGAGGACGAGGAAGAGAGCGAAGAGGGTGACACTAAAGGCGCAGCCAGGGATAAAGACGAGGAGGAGACGAACGATTCCAACGCAAATGATGATGATGATGATGACGATGACGTGAGCAACGAAGACGACGACGTCAGCGAAGAGTCTGACGATGAAGGAGAAGGAGCCTATACGTCGGGAGAGGAGGACGAAGAAGAGGAAACACTTGAGGTCACCCAGGCGGAAAAAGACGCGCAACACGAAGAAGGAGAAAGCGGAGAAGGCGATGGTGACCAGGCCGCCGAGACGAGCGCGGACACCGCGCCTTCGGAAACGCCGCAAAGCGAAGATCAACAGAGTCCAGCACCCGAAGCACCCGCAGCACCCGAGACACCCGCAGCACCAGAAACACCCGCAGCACCCGAGACACCCGCAGCACCAGAAACACCCGCAGCACCCGAGACACCCGCAGCACCAGAAACACCCGCAGCACCAGAAACATCCGCTGAGGCAACGCCACCTGCGCCCGCACAGACGGAAGCTACAGTTGCGGGCGAAGCGGCGACAGAAACAACGACCGAAACCGGAGAAGAGCAAAAGAAGGAGAAGAAGAAAAAGAAGGACAAGAAGCAGAAAGAGGACGAGGGCGGGGAGGAAGCCGCGCCAGCGGAGGAGGGCGAGACCGTGAAGGAGAAGAAGAAAAAGGACAAGAAGAAAAAGAAAGACGAGGAAAGGTCCGAGGACTCAGCAGCTCCGGAACAACAGGAGGAGACCGAGAAAGAGAGGAAGAAACGCGAAAAGAAAGAAAAGAAGGAGAAGAAGAAGGAACAGAAGGCGGCGGAGGAAGGAGCTGCGTCAGAGCAGACAGCCGAAGTAGCTAAAACAGAAGCTCCCGAGTCGCCTGCCCGTGTAGACGAAACCCCAACTGAAGCCAAACAACAGCCAGTGTCGGGTGAAGCAGAAGCGTCGTCTGGCGCTGAGAAAGGGGTCGAGGTCTCCGAACCTCAGACGGAGACACCAGCTCAGCCTGTGACAGCGGCTGAACCTCAGGTGGAGTCCGGAGCAGAGGTTAAAGAGGGGACAAAGGCTGAGCCTCAGGCAGAACCTAAGACGGAACCCCAGGCAGAAGCTAAGACGGAGCCTCTGTCAGAACCTAAGACGGAGCCTCAGGCAGAAACTAAGACGGAGCCTCAGGCAGAACCTAAGACGGAGCCTCAGGCAGAACCTAAGACGGAGCCTCAGGCAGAACCTAAGACGGAGCCTCAGGCAGAACCTAAAACGGAGCCTCAGGCAGAACCTACGACCGAGCCTCAGGTAGAACCTCAGGAACCTCAGTTGGAGACTGAAGTTGAGTCCGAGAAGGAGACGAAGGCTGAACCTCAGGTGGAGACGGCAGCCGAGTCTCAGTCAGAGGCAGCGTCGGAGCCTGCCGTGCCATCAGAACCAACCACCATCGAAGAACCGACGGCAAACGGAGAACAACCAGCGCCACCTGCTGGTGCTACAGAAGACACGACAACCCAGAATTCTGAAGGTGCCTACGGTCAGCTAAAAAAACTGCTGCACGACGAGGCACAACCGAACAACGCGGACGCACGTATAGCGGCGCCACAACCCGAGGCAGAGCAGCAACCACCAGCGCCCGCGGAGAAAAACAAGCAAGACCGAGCAGCCAGTAAATACCTAAACGCGCCAAGCCTTCGGATGCTAAAGGTGCGCACCCTGGTGGATAGTCAGGAGCGACTGCACACGAACCTGGCGGCTCTTCGGCACGACTTCTCCAGCTTGGATCTAGAGATCATGATACTGAAGAAACAATTGCCTCCGCCTGTCTACCTGCGCCCACACCGTCGCCGCTACACCCCTAGATATTAGACTTTGAAGAAGTGTTATTGCTCCCTTTACGTGTCAGGTTTGCCGTGAGACTGTGAATGCACAGTTGAAGTGAATATTAACCGCACTTGGTAGCTCCCAATGGCTCACCTCTACGTGGTTTAGCGTAAAACAGGGGCACGTCTAATGCTGGTTTAGGGTTAACGTGTGCTGCCTTGGATTATCAACACGACAATAGTTCCTTGTAAAGTATCAGTACTTCCGTGCACGAACTCCCCGAAAATGTTATCACAGGTGCATTTGGTGATAGAAAATGTCACAAACATCGAATCTACAAAGGACACATTATACTCTCTGATCGCACCAGATGACGTCAAATTTGGAATGTGACAAAAACGATGGCCTGTTTGTCGAACTAAAGTCACTTTCGCTTTCGCACTGGGCGCATCTGCATCTATCCGACATTTCGACGAGTCAAAATCAATCCGTTAAATTTAGAAACGATCGATATGTCGCGCCGTTCACACCACACGAAGCTTCGTTTGGGCTTCGGATTGATACATCGGAATGGTTCTATTTTGACGGATCCTCGGACATTTGGCGTTTTGGTAAGGCACCAACTTAAGCGGCCTGAAAGAGACGTTATAATTATACTCACATGACAGTTGAACATAAACTTGTGTGTCATGATTATGCACCTTTTACTTTCGATCATGTGGACGTACCTGGGGGGTATTTGTTATTTATTTGTATTAGTCAAGTTACGATTTGATATCTGAAAAGTGTACACCATTCTTGGAAGCTTCTTAAGACATAACATGGAAAGATGGCTGTATAACCGGTGTGACCAAGGTGCATATCCTATACTGGAATTTGAACAATATTTGTTTAGCCTTATTAATCAAGCTTAGAAACTGGACGTGGTCGTCAACATAGTATTTTACGGGGGCATGTAAGGAGGTCTTGTTGGAGGAAATAAGCCGCCTTCTACACTACTTCTACAGTGCTCACTCGTGATCGATACCAGTGCAGTTCATAACTTAAAGGTACAAACGTGTGTTCGTTTGGCTTATCTTCGCGCGACTTAAACTATCACTGCAAAGCAGCGAGTTCTGATTATAGATACAGTGGTACACACACGACCCATTTGTGTTCCCTAAGATACACCTACGCCTTGTTTGCTTACTCTACGACGTATGGGATACCTAATTGTTTGATTCCGTATGATGGCTTTGTGTATAATTATCCAGCATGGTGCTGTATTGACATAAAATGTATGAACTGGATAAAATAGCACCATTAAACTGTTCAGAACGAAACTTTGTTGATTTAACGGGGGAAAAACACCGGATTTGCCCCGTTTACCCTCTTAGACATCACACTTGTAATCGTTTTTCTTGATTGTACCCACGTGATGATAATTATCGTTTTGTTTTATGCATTCGAACATTTCAACCGAATCAGACCGACTCACCATATCCAGAGATTTTTGGTTGCCCAGCATCATGTACTTTCCTGTGACTCCTCTATAGGTAATCCGGTTCCACGATCATTCAATGAAGGCGCTTTGCAGACTGCCCATGTTCGTGTGAAAATGAAAGTAGTGCCACGTGATGCAGATCCGTTTGCACTATCCGATACATTCGTGTCTAGCGGATTTTCCTTGGATAGGGACTTTGTTGTTATAGAATGGCTTGTTGCTCAGACCTGTGGCAATGTTCTCATGGTAGGGCCATCAATGACACACATGTCTGGGGGAGAGGGTGCCTGGTTATTAGTGATCCAACCACTGCGGCAAAGCACTCTGTCCCAGTGGGCAGTGGCTATGAAGGTGGACGATGAATGCCGGTCATCGCGTGGCTTACCATGCCACGGGGTTACGTACCTCTTCCTGTCAAGATTATGTGGATGTTGCTGGATGCTGCCCCCGCTTCCTCATACTAAACGACCTCTCGGGCAGGCTTCTGACAAAAGTCCACATATAAAGCCCTGCGGCAATGGACGATTGGCAACGGGGACAGGACTATGAAATCTTGGAAGTCCTTAGTCACGGATCTGCATGCAGGTGGCGGGTGTTTGATGATCGTCTGACACTTGGGCTGGGACAGGACGGTTATGCTGCACCCGCGACAGAGCATCCCTAATCAGGATCATCTCTGCTCTCATCGCTCATATGGGGAAGGGACTAGAAAATGTGCCCTACACTTGACTGTTCCGCCGGGAAAACCGCGTCCAGTGGTTCACCTTACTGCGGTCGAAACGAACATGTCGAAGAGATTGACAAAGATGAAATTTGCAAATTGAAACTATGCCTCAAAGTCAATACTAGAGTGATGAACACTGCCATCATAGACCTTCAGTATGATGGAAGTAATGACTGTGCCATCCTTGCCCACTTTGCAGGAGAGCTTCAGACTAGCCTAGACCTCTTTATGGAAATCTACAAAAGTCTAGGACTTTCCATCAACATCAACAAAACTAAGTTCATCCATCAACGTACTCTAGGCAACAATGCAGGACATCCCGAAATCAAGGTATCTAGAGGAACCCTAGACGTTTTTGAACAGATTCTTTGGGAGTCACCTGTCCCAGAAGGCCACCATCCATGAAGACAATCAGCTTGTCCTTCAGGAAACTGTCCATTTAAAAAGTAAATAACTCTACATGACTCCCTTGATGTTTTTTGAAATACATTGCCAATTGGTAAGTCAGTGGTCTATGGTGTAAGAAAGCAAATGAACGTAGAACTTGGCAAGTGGACCTCGGCACCCAGGAGGAAATACATATAAGAATACCTGAAAGTTAGCGTATTAATAATTATACAGATCAGGGGTGGTTGACAATTGTCAACATTTGTCTGTTCTTACAGAACGTATTAATAATTATACAGATCAGGGGTGGTTGACAATTGTCAACATTTGTCTGTTCTTACAGAACGTATTAATAATTATACAGATCAGGGGTGGTTGACAATTGTCAACATTTGTCTCTTCTTACAGAACGTATTAATAATTATACAGATCAGGGGTGGTTGACAATTGTCAACATTTGTCTGTTCTTACAGAACATACAAAAAGGGAGAGAGGGTCATGGCTTGCATACTAATTAAAAAATGTTGGTCACATATGAACTGTGTAACCGTAGTGTTTGTAAATAAATTATGTAAACATTATTATGATGGTTGTTACTATACAACCTTTGCATCATGTCACACAGTGTTACGTAATTTACACATGACCTTCAATGTGGAAAATTATTGACATTTTAAAGTACTAATTAGGGGGTGGGAGAGGGTCTGGGAATTAGTATGCTCTGTATGAATAGGTAAACGTTGACAATTGTGAACGACCCCTTATGTTGATAGTTTGTTTGCATTTACAATTCGACAACCAGCTCTGTAAATCAACACCTTACACTTTTACTTTCCAAGTGGGGTTTTTATCTCCCCTGGCACAGACACCGGGTAGAAGATTCACAAAACACAACACAGTATACTAACATTTTCAATATTTCTTTTAATAAAATGCCAAAAAATTCCATCACCAAAAGTTACACTAAGGGATTACTGAGCATATTCCAATACTCATATCACCATATAAACTTGCCCAAATGTAACCAACGACAGCAATGCACGCATTTCATTTGTTGATACAGCAACTGGTACAAAGTACACTTGCATGTTAGTTCTGGTGAATCCACCAGGGGCGATAAAAATATCACCTACAATGCACAAGAACATTTTTTGTACTACCACTCCTGTACAATTGCATAATTCTGCCTGCAGTCGTCATATTCTAAATACATCAGTTGTCATTAAAGGAAGACTGTCTGGTCCTCATTTAAAGAAAATTAACCAATATAATTTTCTTAAGACTAAGAATAAATACGCTGAAGGTATACTGCCCGAAAATTGTATTTAATGAGCCCTAAATATTTTTCTAAATTTTTTATCCGGGAAAAAACCATTGAGATCCCAAACAACTCCAGTGGCAATATAACAGATACCGACCGGTTTAATAACAAAACTATTTGACGGCTCAACCGATCACAATTTTGCAAGGCAACCAATTGAGTCAACTTCCTGCTAATAATGACCACCCAGGCTGATTCTGGGTTGTGGAACAGACAACCAACCTTCAGTGGCAGAGCTGTGCGAGCAAGCATCATATTCTGAATATACCAATTATTATTAACACCATTTTGCTATTATACAGACTTATAGCAACCCTCATAGTTGCAGTCGGAGTATAAATAAGTGTAGAATAAAGCTACATATACACATATGGCGTGTCTCGTTCACAACTGAATATACCAGGTGTTTAAAATGTTTTCTTGATACAAAAAACAACTCTTTAAGTTGAAGATTTTCACCGAAATTTCACTGACAAGTTGGATGAACACTGACTGCACGTAAAGTGACGATTATAATGTTATTCTCTGATTATACATTATACCCATTCACCTACTCATACACACGTGCACATATTGTGTGCAGCATGCACACATCAGACTGATTAGTATCCAACAACAGTTCGTTTACAAATCACACCACAGTACGTACACCATTTTGTAAGTGTAGGGTGTTCTCAACTAGTCACGTATTGTACACATGCATATAGTACATACCGGAAATGTACAGTTAAAATATTATCATGTATATGCACCAAAATGTAGTAGAAATGCATATATAAAATAAGGTTCTACGTGCATGTAGAAAAATACATTGACCATTATTGGACAATGGTGTCAAGCACACTTGGCCAAAATTGTTTAACTTGACACACTCTAATGTGATGGCACCACGTGGTGTTGTGACTAACGGCCAACAATGCCTGCTATTGTTAATCCAATATAAAATGGGTTTGTTCAATTTGCAAACAAAAGAAATTTATTGTAAATATAAAATAAATTGTTGGTTTGTGAGTATTTATATATATCATTCGAACCAGACTGCATATGTTGAAGAAGATTTGTAAGTATATAAGTAATTAATTAACATGTTAATCTGACACTGTTGTAGCCAAGTGAGACCATGCACACAGTCACCGAGACAATCAATCAATCTAACCTTGTCCGAGATATTATTATATAAGAACAAAACTAAATTATATATATACATCTTCATCACATATTATGATTTGTGACACCAAAACATAGTGTGTTGGAATTGTATGAATACACTACAATGCACTGGTGTAATCTACACCACCGCATAAATACAAATTACCTATACTTAACCTATTATCTACATACCAGTTATCTGGTTAGAGATGTGCCAGTACTACACCTTGTGTTGCTTCTGCTATGTGGTAACATGTTAAACAAATTACGTTGCCTTTGTATATCTGCTGTTTTGCCAGCTTTTGTTACAACATGCAGTCATAAATCACATGTGACATCATAAAATGTAGTGTGACCACGTGATGCCGTCGTCACTGCACACATGTCACAAAGTTGGAATGATGACGTTACAAAATAAACTACAGTGAATGACCGTCCCACAAGATCAATGATGACGATCTGTGTTTGATGACGATTCCACAAGATTACCCACCACGATATGTGCAGTACATAATCTCATTATTAATGTTACCTATCAATGTCAAATGCTATGATCAGTACGCATTGATCAATTAATTATTCACAGTACAATGACTACCCTACGATATCAACCAATAAGATATATGTGCAATTAATATTCCACAAACTCAACCACTATGTTTTATATACAATGATTATTCCAAAGGATCAACCACTATGATCTCTATGCAATGAAAATTCCAAACGTTGACCTATGATCTGTCCGCAATGATTAAATCCTACTAGCTCAACAACTATGATCTATGTGCAAAGAATATTCCGAAAGGTGAACCAAAATGATCACTAACAACTTAACAAGGGAGTCACAATCTGGCACAATGCGGCCAAACAGTGCTATTACATTTACAAATATGAGACCTACAAATATGAGATCATAAGATAAGCAAAGATCACAAAGTTGTTTGTAAGTTTAAGTCATTTGACGATTTGCAATGAATTAGACACGCAGCCGCACAAATCACACAAAGGCTGCAAACACCTACATGCACACAGTTGAACATTTTGCATTGGTGCTTTTGAATCCCCTTCAATTGCACACAAATTTAGAAATCCTCATTATATGGCACATTACAATCTCAAGTCTATCTTGCACAATTACGACTACTGTGTTCCTATAAAACTGCCTGAAAGAACCTGTTGAACAAACACAAGAAACCTCCATTTCCACCAGTTGCTAAACACTGCCTGGACACTTCCTTATACATACGTTGAACAATCAGAGACTCAGAGGCAATATTTGAGCACAGACTGTGTGATTGGTCATTCAAGTCTACACACCCTCCCTTCACACCTGGGTCTGTTGGATTTGACCTGTGTCTCACCAGTGGCCTCCGCGGTTGCTGCAAAGCACAAACAAGCTTACTGGTAAATGGAACATGAATACGGAGGTACCTGCTAGGAACAGTTCTTAGCTTTCTACCAACAAATACAAATACATTTATTTTAGGAATAACACATAAACCGGTACATACAAATAGGTATAAAAACACTGAAAAAGTAAATAAGTAAAAAATATAAATAGGTATAAATTAATTAAGTTAAGAAATAAATAAGCTATAAAATATGAGAAATAATGCTGTAAAAATGTGTAAAATAGGGCATGAAGTCGCCAGTTTACAATTTAGAGTGATTTTGTCCAGCTAGCCTTGAAACCATTCATATACAAATAGGACATAAAACCATCTATACACCACTTGTAGAATGGAAATGTGGAATTGCATAGTAGAATATTTTGCTATTATCTGAGAAAGAAACAGCAATAAAGTTAACCTAAACAGAGTTTAGAGGCAGACGAACATCTAGGTCTAAGGGAAAGGAGAATCCTACAGGTGAGATGTAAGAACTGTGTGAAGAGGGATTTGAGAAAGTATAAGAAGAAGATGAAAGTTAGAGATGTGGGGGGTTGCTGATAGGGGAGGAGCACCATCACAGCAAGTGCAATGCAACAGTACTAAAGGTAAGTAAAGGTAAGTTCTTACGTAGTACATTATCCAGTCCTCAGGACTGCTCAAAGAGCTTTACACTTTACAGTACAGGAGCTACACCTCACTCACCCCGACATAAAGAACCATGAGCAAGAACAATAGGTGGAGTCATACACTGTTAGGTCATTCACCATTGTCAGCAACTGCATGATCCAGTACACAGCAGTTTGCCTATGTCATAATCCGTCAAGCTTTGAAGACCCACACTGTTTACATAAGTGACGTGTGTGTACTACACTGTTTACATAGGTGACGTGTGTGTGTGTGTGTGTGTGTGTGTGTGTGTGTGTGTGTGTGTGTGTGTGTGTGTGTGTATACTACATTACAAGTGTGGAATGACATAGGTGACGTGTGTGTACTACACTACAAGTGTGGAATGACATAGGTGACGTGTGTGTACTACAATACAAGTGTGGAATGACATCTGCTAAGTCAACCCTCCCTGCATGTAGTTCTTGCTTTAACATATTTGTACTACACTACAAGTGTGGAATGACATCTGCTAAGTCAACCTTCCCTGCATGTACTTCTTGCTTTAACATATTTGTACTACACTACAAGTGTGGAATGACATCTGCTAAGTCAACCCTCCCTGCATGTAGTTCTTGCTTTAATATATTTGTACTACACTACAAGTGTGGAATGACATCTGCTAAGTCAACCCTCCCTGCATGTAGTTCTTGCTTTAACAAATTTGTACTACACTACAAGTGTGGAATGACATCTGCTAAGTCAACCCTCCCTGCATGTAGTTCTTGCTTTAACATATTTGTACTACACTACAAGTGTGGAATGACATCTGCTAAGTCAACCCTCCCTGTATGTAGTTCTTGCTTTAATATATTTGTACTACACTACAAGTGTGGAATGACATCTGCTAAGTCAACCCTCCCTGCATGTAGTTCTTGCTTTAATATATTTGTACTACACTACAAGTGTGGAATGACATCTGCTAAGTCAACCCTCCCTGCATGTAGTTCTTGCTTTAATATATTTGTACTACATTACAAGTGTGGAATGACATCTGCTAAGTCAACCCTCCCTGTATGTAGTTCTTGCTTTAACAAATTTGTACTACACTACAAGTGTGGAATGACATCTGCTAAGTCAACCCTCCCTGTATGTAGTTCTTGCTTTAACAAATTTGTACTACACTACAAGTGTGGAATGACATCTGCTAAGTCAACCCTCCCTGTATGTAGTTCTTGCTTTAATATATTTGTACTACACTACAAGTGTGGAATGACATCTGCTAAGTCAACCCTCCCTGCATGTAGTTCTTGCTTTAATATATTTGTACTACACTACAAGTGTGGAATGACATCTGCTAAGTCAACCCTCCCTGCATGTAGTTCTTGCTTTAACATATTTGTACTACACTACAAGTGTGGAATGACATCTGCTAAGTCAACCCTCCCTGCATGTAGTTCTTGCTTTAACAAATTTGTACTACACTACAAGTGTGGAATGACATCTGCTAAGTCAACCCTCCCTGCATGTAGTTCTTGCTTTAACATATTTGTACTACACTACAAGTGTGGAATGACGTCTGCTAAGTCAACCCTCCCTGCATGTAGTTCTTGCTTTAACAAATTTGTACTACACTACAAGTGTGGAATGACATCTGCTAAGTCAACCCTCCCTGCATGTAGTTCTTGCTTTAACAAATTTGTACTACACTACAAGTGTGGAATGACATCTGCTAAGTCAACCCTCCTTGCATGTAGTTCTTGCTTTAATATATTTGTACTACACTACAAGTGTGGAATGACATCTGCTAAGTCAACCCTCCCTGCATGTAGTTCTTGCTTTAACAAATTTGTACTACACTACAAGTGTGGAATGACATCTGCTAAGTCAACCTTCCCTGCATGTAGTTCTTGCTTTATCAAATTTGTACTACACTACAAGTGTGGAATGACATCTGCTAAGTCAACCCTCCCTGCATGTAGTTCTTGCTTTAACAAATTTGTACTACACTACAAGTGTGGAATGACATCTGCTAAGTCAACCCTCCCTGCATGTAGTTCTTGCTTTAATATATTTGTACTACAATACAAGTGTGGAATGACATCTGCTAAGTCAACCCTCCCTGCATGTAGTTCTTGCTTTAACATATTTGTACTACACTACAAGTGTGGAATGACATCTGCTAAGTCAACCCTCCCTGCATGTAGTTCTTGCTTTAACAAATTTGTACTACACTACAAGTGTGGAATGACATCTGCTAAGTCAACCCTCCCTGCATGTAGTTCTTGCTTTAACAAATTTGTACTACACTACAAGTGTGGAATGACATCTGCTAAGTCAACCCTCCCTGCATGTAGTTCTTGCTTTAACATATTTGTACTACAATACAAGTGTGGAATGACGTCTGCTAAGTCAACCCTCCCTGCATGTAGTTCTTGCTTTAACAAATTTGTACTACACTACAAGTGTGGAATGACATCTGCTAAGTCAACCCTCCCTGCATGTAGTTCTTGCTTTAACATATTTGTACTACACTACAAGTGTGGAATGACGTCTGCTAAGTCAACCCTCCCTGCATGTAGTTCTTGCTTTAATATATTTGTACTACACTACAAGTGTGGAATGACATCTGCTAAGTCAACCCTCCCTGCATGTAGTTCTTGCTTTAATATATTTGTACTACACTACAAGTGTGGAATGACATCTGCTAAGTCAACCCTCCCTGCATGTAGTTCTTGCTTTAATATATTTGTACTACATTACAAGTGTGGAATGACATCTGCTAAGTCAACCCTCCCATGTAGTTCTTGCTTTAACAAATTTGTACTACACTACAAGTGTGGAATGACATCTGCTAAGTCAACCCTCCCTGTATGTAGTTCTTGCTTTAACAAATTTGTACTACACTACAAGTGTGGAATGACATCTGCTAAGTCAACCCTCCCTGTATGTAGTTCTTGCTTTAACAAATTTGTACTACACTACAAGTGTGGAATGACATCTGCTAAGTCAACCCTCCCTGTATGTAGTTCTTGCTTTAATATATTTGTACTACACTACAAGTGTGGAATGACATCTGCTAAGTCAACCCTCCCTGCATGTAGTTCTTGCTTTAATATATTTGTACTACACTACAAGTGTGGAATGACATCTGCTAAGTCAACCCTCCCTGCATGTAGTTCTTGCTTTAATATATTTGTACTACACTACAAGTGTGGAATGACATCTGCTAAGTCAACCCTCCCTGCATGTAGTTCTTGCTTTAACAAATTTGTACTACACTACAAGTGTGGAATGACATCTGCTAAGTCAACCCTCCCTGCATGTAGTTCTTGCTTTAACATATTTGTACTACACTACAAGTGTGGAATGACGTCTGCTAAGTCAACCCTCCCTGCATGTAGTTCTTGCTTTAACAAATTTGTACTACACTACAAGTGTGGAATGACATCTGCTAAGTCAACCCTCCCTGCATGTAGTTCTTGCTTTAACAAATTTGTACTACACTACAAGTGTGGAATGACATCTGCTAAGTCAACCCTCCTTGCATGTAGTTCTTGCTTTAATATATTTGTACTACACTACACGTGTGGAATGACATCTGCTAAGTCAACCCTCCCTGCATGTAGTTCTTGCTTTAACAAATTTGTACTACACTACAAGTGTGGAATGACATCTGCTAAGTCAACCTTCCCTGCATGTAGTTCTTGCTTTAATATATTTGTACTACACTACACGTGGAATGACATTCAAGTAAGTCAACTCCTCCTGCATGTAGTTCTTGCTTTAACAAATTTGTACTACACTCACAAGTGTGGAAATGACATCTGCTAAGTCAACCTTCCTGCATGTAGTTCTTGTTGACAAATTTGTACTACACTACAAGTGTGGAAATGACATCTGCTGTCAACCCTCCTGTATGTAGTTCTTGCTTTAACAAATTTGTACTACACTACAAGTGTGGAATGACATCTGCTAAGTCAACCCTCCCTGCATGTAGTTCTTGCTTTAATATATTTGTACTACAATACAAGTGTGGAATGACATCTGCTAAGTCAACCCTCCATGCATGTAGTTCTTGCTTTAACATATTTGTACTACACTACAAGTGTGGAATGACATCTGCTAAGTCAACCCTCCCTGCATGTAGTTCTTGCTTTAACAAATTTGTACTACACTACAAGTGTGGAATGACATCTGCTAAGTCAACCCTCCCTGCATGTAGTTCTTGCTTTAACAAATTTGTACTACACTACAAGTGTGGAATGACATCTGCTAAGTCAACCCTCCCTGCATGTAGTTCTTGCTTTAACATATTTGTACTACAATACAAGTGTGGAATGACGTCTGCTAAGTCAACCCTCCCTGCATGTAGTTCTTGCTTTAACAAATTTGTACTACACTACAAGTGTGGAATGACATCTGCTAAGTCAACCCTCCCTGCATGTAGTTCTTGCTTTAACATATTTGTACTACACTACAAGTGTGGAATGACGTCTGCTAAGTCAACCCTCCCTGCATGTAGTTCTTGCTTTAATATATTTGTACTACACTACAAGTGTGGAATGACATCTGCTAAGTCAACCCTCCCTGCATGTAGTTCTTGCTTTAATATATTTGTACTACACTACAAGTGTGGAATGACATCTGCTAAGTCAACCCTCCCTGCATGTAGTTCTTGCTTTAATATATTTGTACTACATTACAAGTGTGGAATGACATCTGCTAAGTCAACCCTCCCTGTATGTAGTTCTTGCTTTAACAAATTTGTACTACACTACAAGTGTGGAATGACATCTGCTAAGTCAACCCTCCCTGTATGTAGTTCTTGCTTTAACAAATTTGTACTACACTACAAGTGTGGAATGACATCTGCTAAGTCAACCCTCCCTGTATGTAGTTCTTGCTTTAATATATTTGTACTACACTACAAGTGTGGAATGACATCTGCTAAGTCAACCCTCCCTGCATGTAGTTCTTGCTTTAATATATTTGTACTACACTACAAGTGTGGAATGACATCTGCTAAGTCAACCCTCCCTGCATGTAGTTCTTGCTTTAATATATTTGTACTACACTACAAGTGTGGAATGACATCTGCTAAGTCAACCCTCCCTGCATGTAGTTCTTGCTTTAACAAATTTGTACTACACTACAAGTGTGGAATGACATCTGCTAAGTCAACCCTCCCTGCATGTAGTTCTTGCTTTAACATATTTGTACTACACTACAAGTGTGGAATGACGTCTGCTAAGTCAACCCTCCCTGCATGTAGTTCTTGCTTTAACAAATTTGTACTACACTACAAGTGTGGAATGACATCTGCTAAGTCAACCCTCCCTGCATGTAGTTCTTGCTTTAACAAATTTGTACTACACTACAAGTGTGGAATGACATCTGCTAAGTCAACCCTCCCTGCATGTAGTTCTTGCTTTAATATATTTGTACTACACTACAAGTGTGGAATGACATCTGCTAAGTCAACCCTCCCTGCATGTAGTTCTTGCTTTAACAAATTTGTACTACACTACAAGTGTGGAATGACATCTGCTAAGTCAACCTTCCCTGCATGTAGTTCTTGCTTTATCAAATTTGTACTACACTACAAGTGTGGAATGACATCTGCTAAGTCAACCCTCCCTGCATGTAGTTCTTGCTTTAACAAATTTGTACTACACTACAAGTGTGGAATGACATCTGCTAAGTCAACCCTCCCTGCATGTAGTTCTTGCTTTAATATATTTGTACTACAATACAAGTGTGGAATGACATCTGCTAAGTCAACCCTCCCTGCATGTAGTTCTTGCTTTAACATATTTGTACTACACTACAAGTGTGGAATGACATCTGCTAAGTCAACCCTCCCTGCATGTAGTTCTTGCTTTAACAAATTTGTACTACACTACAAGTGTGGAATGACATCTGCTAAGTCAACCCTCCCTGCATGTAGTTCTTGCTTTAACAAATTTGTACTACACTACAAGTGTGGAATGACATCTGCTAAGTCAACCCTCCCTGCATGTAGTTCTTGCTTTAACATATTTGTACTACAATACAAGTGTGGAATGACGTCTGCTAAGTCAACCCTCCCTGCATGTAGTTCTTGCTTTAACAAATTTGTACTACACTACAAGTGTGGAATGACATCTGCTAAGTCAACCTTCCCTGCATGTAGTTCTTGCTTTAATATATTTGTACTACACTACAAGTGTGGAATGACATCTGCTAAGTGAACCCTCCCTGCATGTAGTTCTTGCTTTAACAAATTTGTACTACACTACAAGTGTGGAATGACATCTGCTAAGTCAACCCTCCCTGCATGTAGTTCTTGCTTTAATATATTTGTACTACACTACAAGTGTGGAATGACATCTGCTAAGTGAACCCTCCCTGCATGTAGTTCTTGCTTTAACAAATTTGCCATGTCTTTGCCATAAATAAAAATTGTTGGGGTAGAATTAAAAAAATATATGTTGTTGATAATTGTTCACATTGAAAGGCACAAGTAGGCTTGTTATAACAGTATCATGACTTGGTACACGAAACGATGATCCCGAAACTGGTGTGATCTACTGGTGCTAAGATCTACTGATGCTATAATCTACTGGTGCTGTGATATACTGGTGCTGTGATTTATCAGTGCCTACTCACTCATAGTGCTGTGGAGAGCGCTGCTGGGAATTATAGTCTGGCTGCCTGTGCTGGTGCTCATGGTGCTGACGGTGCTCTCTACGGTGTCTAGAACTTCTTTGGTGCTTGTCGTTACTGTAGTTATCCGACTGATAACCCTGGTTGGCATGTCCCCCAGACTGAGGGCTGCAAAACATCATCGACAAATGACTGTGTTTCCCCTACCGTACTGATTTTTTAAAACTTATTTTTCATCAATAATAATTATTGATTGATTTTTCATGGAATGGAGCCATTGCTAAAAATTCTAAGTAAATGTAACAATGTTTAGCAAAGATGCATGTGATAGTTTTTTTTATAGAAATTGCTTTTATTGCATAAACAGCACTTTCAGTAGGTGCCTGCTGCTAATGTCACTTTCAGTAGGTGCCTGCTGCTAATGTAACTTTTAGTTGGTGCCTGCTGCTAATGTCACTTTCAGTAGGTACCTGCTGCTAATGTCACTTTCAGTAGGTGCCTGCTGCTAATGTCACTTTCAGTAGGTGCCTGCTGCTAATGTCAATTTCAGTAGGTGCCTGTTGCTAATGTCACTTTCAGTAGGTGCCTGCTGCTAATGTCAATTTCAGTAGGTGCCAGCTGCTAATGTCATTTTCAGTAGGTGCCTGCTGCTAATGTCAATTTCAGTAGGTGCCTGTTGCTAATGTCACTTTCAGTAGGTGCCTGCTGCTAATGTCAATTTCAGTAGGTGCCTGTTGCTAATGTCACTTTCAGTAGGTGCCTGCTGCTAATGTCACTTCTAGTAGGTGCCTGCTTCTAATGTCACTTCCAGTAGGTGCCTGCTGCTAATGTCATTTTCAGTAGGTGCCTGCTGCTAATGTCACTTTCAGTTGGTGCCTGCTGCTAATGTCACTTTCAGTAGGTGCCTGCTGGTAATGTCACTTTCAGTAGGTGCCTGCTGCTAATGTCACTTTCAGTAGGTGCCTGCTGCTAATGTCAATTTCAGTAGGTGCCTGCTGCTAATGTCAATTTCAGTAGGTGCCTGCTGCAAATGTCACTTTCAATAGGTGCCTGCTGCTAATGTCACTTCCAGTAGGTGCCTGCTGGTAATGTTACTTTCGGTAGGTGCCTGCTGCTAATGTCACTTTCGGTAGGTGCCTGCTGCTAATGTCACAAAATTTATGCACTGAATATTTACCATTCGGCATATAAGAAAGACAGTGCTGTGGCCCATGCACTCATATGGGGACATTTTATGTAGATTTTTGTAACTCGGTACAATCGTAGAAGACATGTTTAGTATTGCTGGTATCATAACACTGGTTCTGACTAAGAAAGTAACTACATGAGCTAGCTAAAATTTGGCAGGACTTATTTAACTCTGTAGACTTCAAAGTCCCTTTTTCGGGTAAACGAAACTGCAGATACAAGAAATAACTCTCTAAGTTAGTTCATTATCATAAACATGATAAATTGTTAAAAAGAACCGGATCAATGACCTTTATAAAGAATGAAGGTCTTCAACATCAGCAGAAAGTTGTCAGTTTGTTGCGTGAATCTAAACTACAAACTGTTTGACACAACAACGTCAACAAGACTTTGTTACTTTATTGTTAATCTGTCATAGGCCTACAGAGAAACTAACTACAGATATAATAGTGTTCACACAATGAACAAATCCGATGCATTAAGGCTTAATTTAAGCCGTTGTATAAGTATACATCTCATCACATCAAATTTGGTAACTAATATTAGTTTATTCACTTTAATTAATAATTCAACCATGGGAATATTCAGGGAAATAGTCTAGCAGGAAATGTGTGTGTGCATGGCCTGCCATTGCACCATTTAAAAAAGATGACAATTTGCATAATATGAATCCTGGCTGCAAAGATGTAGGGCCTAATGCAGGTATACCTACTAGTGCATTGGAATTGTGTATGTTAGCAAGTCATGTGTACAAGGATATAGTGCAGGTATACGTACTTGTTCCTTGTGTTCGTGGCGCCACCTCCACCAAAATATTCATCATTGCGTCTGAAGTTGCAAAAGTAAATATGTTCAGCAAATTAAGAAAGCAAGTGTTACAGCAAGATATATACAGGTGTGGAACGTTCACTTTATACATGATAAAAACCAGTTCTTCAGTGAAATACAAAACAAAAAATTGTCATATATTCTATGTTAGGAAGGTGAAACTTCACTTGTAATATTCCTCTTGGATTCCTCCTGTTGCATAGAGTGCAAATATTGACATCCATACTGTGAAACCTCAATATTGTTGCATAGAGTGCAAATATTGACATCCATACTGTGAAACCTCAATATTGTTGCATAGAGTGCAGATATTGACATCCATACTGTGAAACCTCAATATTGTTGCATAGAGTGCAGATATTGACATCCATACTGTGAAACCTCAATATTGTTGCATAGAGTGCAAATATTGACATCCATACTGTGAAACCTCAATATTGTTGCATAGAGTGCAGATATTGACATCCATACTGTGAAACCTCAATATTGTTGCATAGAGTGCAGATATTGACATCCATACTGTGAAACCTCAATATTGTTGCATAGAGTGCAAATATTGACATCCATACTGCGAAACCTCAATATTGTTGCATAGAGTGCAGATATTGACATCCATACTGCGAAACCTCAATATTGTTGCATAGAGTGCAAATATTGACATCCATACTGCGAAACCTCAATATTGTTGCATAGAGTGCAAATATTGACATCCATACTGTGAAACCTCAATATTGTTGCATAGAGTGCAAATATTGACATCCATACTGCGAAACCTCAATATTGTTGCATAGAGTGCAAATATTGACATCCATACTGCGAAACCTCAATATTAAGGTCACCTTCTGAACTGACTAAAGTGACCTGAATAACAAAGTGTCTGTATTAGTGGCACTCATTTCCTTATATTTTAGTTAATAATTCAGGATTGTTCTAGGGTGACCTTAATTGTGAGGTGGCTGCATTATCGGGATGACCATAGTGTCAGGTTCGACAGTCTGTGTGCAAAGGTAGCAAAATAAATGACATCAGAAACTACTGAACAAAAAATACAATGTGCGTTGGTTTGTTGAAAACGTTTCCATAGAAAACATGTTGATTGCGAGAAACATGGGTGTATTCTGCCATTATTTTGCACAACATCATATAAGGGATAGTCTGTTAATTTCAGTCTCAAAATATGTCAGGCATTATTGGTGGGGGGTTGTTTGGTCGTAATCACACCGTGGAAAAAATTATTGCTACAGCAGTGCCACCTAGTGAGTGATACATGTTAATGCCAATTTATGCCAAGAGCAATTTTGGATTGTAAAAATTGCAAGGCCACGCCATGTATTGTGGGGGGTTTGAACCTGTGCTAGACGCTTATCGGCTTTGTTTTGCTTTGATAACGTATCAGACCATTCCCATTCCTAAATTTAGGTTTTTGAAATTTTTTATTATTGTAAGTGGTTGTTTGTGTTGGACTCACCCCTGATCAAAGCTCTTGTTGTCATCATTATCCACCTTCTTGGCTTGGAACACCCCAACCAGCTTCACGGCAAAGATGAGACCCGGGATTGAGAAGAAGATGAACCAACCGAGACTGAACCATAACGCATTCTACGGAGAAACACACAATCTTACTGTAATGACCATACGTGTTCGTGTTAAAATAATTAAATTACCAGCTGTCCAAAAACATACACCGCACAAACTAATTCTCTAATACACTATAGTTATCCGAATAGAGATGTATGCGAACGAGTCTTGATTCATGTCATCTCCGTTTTATTACCCTAGTATCAACAGACCTTCGTAACTTCATTACTATTACCTCCTGTATGAGAGTCCGATTATCTAGGAACAAAAATAAAATGATTTTACAGAGGTGTACGAAATATTTTCACATGGATTAAACTCAGCAACAACAGACTCATACTTACGAATGGGCCGAGGACAGATTTACAGCCAATGTCAATGGTGGATTGGATGATGTCAAATGGCTTCTTGCACTTTCCCACGTTATTTACCAGCTGCAGGGAGAGCAATCAATGTCACAATATGTGCAGTAATTGCAGTATGGCTGAATGTTTTACAGAAAAGTTGAGATGGTATTCGATTGAACAGGTCTGCCAGGGAGTTAAGTGAAAAACGCTCTGAACAGTTCTAAGGACTGGATATCAACTACTACACAAAAACTTACATTTTTAAAGAGTTCTAACTCACAAATGTCATTGTCAACCTCAATATGCTTTAATGGTATGTCATGTAGCATGTCCCGGTGATTATTCTGTTGAAACATGATTAAATTCTGTAGGTTAGACAATTTTTAGGATGATTTTTGCAATTTTATTTACAATTTTCATATTTTGTGTCATCACAGTTCAAACGTGTCAATGGCATCATCATTATTTAACAAAGTTATATGATGAAACACAACAATGTGATATTTATTCCGATGAAAATGGTTAAGTTAGGTATGTAGAAAGAATCATTATATTTGAGATTATTTCTGTGATTTTCTTACCAAAAAATTGTAGCTCTTATGGTTGATTATCAACCCCAATGTTTTTTAAAAATTGGACAGAAACCTATAACAGTTTCAACTCAGTCTGAATATTCAGGACTATGATGATTGATTGTCTTGAAAGGAGTGTGTGCTGCACATGCTGGCAATATATCATGTTACCATATCTACATGTGTGTCACTTGGCTGTGTGAGAGAGTGTTTTCTCTGCCATGTTACACATCTACAGGTATGTTAGCTGACTGTGTGAAGGAGACTGTACCTCATTGGCAATTGTTTTCAGGCTGACAGAGATACCATGTAACACGTCTTCAGCTAACCCTCCAACAATCTGCAACACAAGCAGCACATCTATATATCTTTGCAAATATCTGAGATAAAAACAGTCATAACTGTAGCCACTTTTATGTCCCATTCATATGGAGTTCGCTACTAGCTACGAGTCACCAGTAGCAAACTCTATGTGAACGCCCCTCTATACAGTCACGGACAGATCTGTCCATTTGGTGACATTCAACAGCTGCTGTAACATCAGAGACAGGACTTAGACAGTCACAGACAGATCAGTGCAACACTATCAGTAACGTCAAGTTACTTATGACCATATTCAAGACCAAAGTGTGTATGCATCTGGGTACCATTTCACTAATATTCCTACCAGCTCATAATCCATATTTTGCTCTTTAAAACCAATTTTGCACCTTAACAGTGAACATTTATACTGAAAACTATCAGCACCATGATGTACTACTGGTGCTCTTTCACTGGTGTATAACAGAAATAGTGTCCTCAATAATACAGCAGCAGTTATTTGTAATTTTGAAAAAGCTCCAGTTTAAAAAGATTCTGTTTAATGCTGAATTTTCCTTATGAGCTTAGTGAAAAGTCCTGTGATATTTTGGATTTTTCCACCCGTGTCATGCAACTGATTCCAGTCTACATAGTGTCTTTGTACATATGCTACACCATCAAGCTTCTTGAATATTTGTATGACCATCTGTTCAAATATCTCCAAATAAGGGCTAACTATATGTCACATGGAGCATGGTTGCTCCGATTGCATCCAACCACTTACAAGTTATAGCAGCTGCATTTTCCAAGGTATGCAAGAACATTTTCCAAGGTATGCAAGAACATTTTCCAAGGTATGCAAGAACATTTTCCAAGGTATGCAAGAACATTTTCCAAGGTATGCAAGAACATTTTCCAGTTTCATATATGAGCTATACTAGTTACTTCACACCAAATTCCATTATATTTCAATTCTGTTTTTTATTCAATGGACACATTTCTAATTTAATTAAAATTTAATATCATCGTACATTATATAATGCAATGTACACGAAAACATTTACAATTCTTTTGTAGTGATCAAACGTGTATAATAAATTACGTTTGAATATTTACTAAAAACACACATAAGTTGAAATTATTGACATTTCACAAGTACATCAGATCCAGCCTACAGGGCACACACTGAAGGCAAAATGTGTACAGATATAAAACAATTTCAAACCATGTGGTGCTTGACACCTCAATGAACCAGTGCAGAGATGCTTATGTAACAAAACCCCGGATTGGTTATCTACTGAGAACTGCAACACAACACTTGTGTGGGTTACTCTACTCCACTCCGGAGAGTGGCAACAACATGTTTATTCAACTACACTCTGGCTATACGACCCCACATCATTGTGCAGCCACACTACAACTATCACACTAAATTCCAAACTGTAGCAGCCATCTATGCTACTACCCCTCAGCCAATGCCACGGCTAGCCAACTCCGTGGCTCCCCTGCAGGCCACCAACTCCCCACTGTGCTCTCTGAGCTGTACCTAACAACTGCCGCTGCCTACTCCCAACATAAAGCTTGAAATGTTAAATGCCACGCCCATTCTACTCTTAACCGCCGCACCAGGGGCCTGTTTCACGAAGCGGCTAAGAACGTTCTTAACGCTAAGATGATTGTTTTAGTAAATGACGTGATTTTTTTAATATACTAGAGGTTTACGCAAACACGCGACGCTAAGTAATTGCGTAACTTTAAGTACGCTTTATGAAACCAGCCCCTGGCGTGTTGCATAACAACTCTTCATGTAAGGTACACTAGGCTGACCTTCAGCAGTCCAGCCACAGTCAAACTAATTAAAATCTAATTACAAAACTACGTTTCGTAACACTTACTTCACTAAGCAGAGTGCTGCTTTCATCCCTGATTTTGTTTTCTGCTGCCTGAAGTGAGTCGAGCAGGTTCTGGGTGTGATTTGTAAAGCCTCCCTGTTCAGAAAAAAATAGTTAATACATCTAGCAAGCAAACAGGAGGAAGGGTGATAATGCTATCAACATAATATGACAAGCAAACAGGAGGAAGGGTGATGATGCTATCAACATAATATGACAAGCAAACAGGAGGAAGGGTGATGATGCTATCAACATAATATGACAAGCAAACAGGAGGAAGGGTGATGATGCTATCAACGTAATATGACAAGCAAACAGGAGGAAGGGTGATGATGCTATCAACATAATATGACAAGCAAACAGGAGGAAGGGTGATGATGCTATCAACGTAATATGACAAGCAAACAGGAGGAAGGGTGATGATGCTATCAACATAATATGACACGCAAACAGGAGGAAGGGTAATGATGCTATAAACATAATATGACAAGCAAACAGGAGGAAGGATGATGATGCTATCAACATAATATGACAAGCAAACAGGAGGAAGGGTGATGATGCTATCAACATAATATGACAAGCAAACAGGAGGAAGGGTGATGATGCTATAAACATAATATGACAAGCAAACAGGAGGAAGGGTGATGATGCTATAAACATAATATGACAAGCAAACAGGAGGAAGGGTGATGATGCTATAAACATAATATGACAAGCAAACAGGAGGAAGGGTGATGATGCTATCAACATAATATGACAAGCAAACAGGAGGAAGGGTGATGATGCTATCAATGTAATATGACAAGCAAACAGGAGGAAGGGTGATGATGCTATCAACATAATATGACAAGCAAACAAGAGGAATGGTGATGATGCTATCAACGTAATATGACAAGCAAACAGGAGGAAGGGTGATGATGCTATCAACATAATATGACAAGCAAACAGGAGGAAGGATGATGATGCTATCAACATAATATGACAAGCAAACAGGAGGAAGGGTGATGATGCTATAAACATAATATGACAAGCAAACAGGAGGAAGGGTGATGATGCTATCAACATAATATGACAAGCAAACAGGAGGAAGGGTGATGATGCTATCAACATAATATGACAAGCAAACAGGAGGAAGGGTGATGATGCTATCAACATAATATGACAAGCAAACAGGAGGAAGGGTGATGATGCTATCAACATAATAAGACAAGCAAACAGGAGGAAGGGTGATGATGCTATCAACATAATATGACAAGCAAGCAGGAGGAAGGGTGATTATGCTATCAATGTAATATGACAAGCAAACAGGAGGAAGGGTGATGATGCTATCAACGTAATATGACAAGCAAACAGGAGAAAGGGTGATGATGCTATCAATGTAATATGACAAGCAAACAGGGAGAAGGGTGATGATGCTATAAACATAATATGACAAGCAAACAGGAGGAAGGGTGATGATGCTATCAACATAACATGACAAGCAAACAGGAGGAAGGGTGATGATGCTATCAACATAATATGACAAGCAAACAGGAGGAAGGGTGATGATGCTATAAACATAATATGACAAGCAAACAGGAGGAAGGGTGATGATGCTATCAACATAATATGACAAGCAAACAGGAGGAAGGGTGATGATGCTATCAACATAATATGACAAGCAAACAGGAGGAAGGGTGATGATGCTATCAACATAATATGACAAGCAAACAGGAGGAAGGGTGATGATGCTATCAACGTAATATGACAAGCAAACAGGAGGAAGGGTAATGATGCTATAAACATAATATGACAAGCAAACAGGAGGAAGGGTGATGATGCTATCAACGTAATATGACAAGCAAACAGGAGGAAGGGTGATGATGCTATCAACATAATATGACACGCAAACAGGAGGAAGGGTAATGATGCTATAAACATAATATGACAAGCAAACAGGAGGAAGGATGATGATGCTAGCAACATAATATGACAAGCAAACAGGAGGAAGGGTGATGATGCTATCAACATAATATGACAAGCAAACAGGAGGAAGGGTGATGATGCTATCAACATAATATGACAAGCAAACAGGAGGAAGGGTGATGATGCTATCAACATAATAAGACAAGCAAACAGGAGGAAGGGTGATGATGCTATCAACATAATATGACAAGCAAGCAGGAGGAAGGGTGATGATGCTATCAATGTAATATGACAAGCAAACAGGAGGAAGGGTGATGATGCTATCAACGTAATATGACAAGCAAACAGGAGGAAGGGTGATGATGCTATCAATGTAATATAACAAGCAAACAGGAGGAAGGGTGATGATGCTATAAACATAATATGACAAGCAAACAGGAGGAAGGGTGATGATGCTATAAACATAATATGACAAGCAAACAGGAGGAAGGGTGATGATGGTATCAACATAATATGACAAGCAAACAGGAGGAAGGGTGATGATGCTATAAACATAATATGACAAGCAAACAGGAGGAAGGGTGATGATGCTATCAACATAATATGACAAGCAAACAGGAGGAAGGGTGATGATGCTATAAACATAATATGACAAGCAAACAGGAGGAAGGGTGATGATGCTATCAACATAATATGACAAGCAAACAGGAGGAAGGGTGATGATGCTATCAACATAATATGACAAGCAAACAGGAGGAAGGGTGATGATGCTATAAACATAATATGACAAGCAAACAGGAGGAAGGGTGATGATGCTATAAACATAATATGACAAGCAAACAGGAGGAAGGGTGATGATGCTATAAACATAATATGACAAGCAAACAGGAGGAAGGGTGATGATGGTATAAACATAATATAACAAGCAAACAGGAGGAAGGGTGATGATGCTATCAACATAATATGACAAGCAAACAGGAGGAAGGGTGATGATGCTATCAATGTAATATGCAAGCAAACAGGAGGAAGGGTGATGATGCTATCAACATAATATGACAAGCAAACAAGAGGAATGGTGATGATGCTATCAACGTAATATGACAAGCAAACAGGAGGAAGGGTGATGATGCTATCAACATAATATGACAAGCAAACAAGAGGAATGGTGATGATGTTATCAACATAATATGACAAGCAAGGACACATGTCATGAAACTCAAGCAGATATGGAGGTCAGATGAAAGTTAGTAAGCATTGATATGATGATACCAATATGTTAACAGTATCGGTCCGAAGTGTAAAATATTGATGTCCAATGCCAGACTAAACTGCCTCTGACACACCACTCAAATGAAAGTAATTTCGTCCGATATCGGACATTGACATTCTGAGATGGTCCCTAAGGAGAATCCTGAAAACTTACATGGCCGTATGTGGTATGAAATAAAGATATCCTAACTAGACTAAAACAAGGGTTGAGAAGATCAGCATTACATGTCAAGAAAAGAAGATGGAAACAGATTAGGCATGGCAGGCAAACTGGCCTGAAAATTAACTTCTAGCATGTATGCCAGAAGGCAAACTGGCAAAAAAACTGCAGAGATAAAAACAATAACTGGGGTGGATGATATGGGTCTTAAAGATGCCAAACAGGTGACCATAGTGAGGATGAACTGGACAAGATGCACTGCAGCCTTGTGGGTCATGAAGCCTTGTGGGTCATGAAGCCTTGTGGATCATGAAGTCTGAAGAGAAGAGAAGAGGCAAGAACGTCTTGCCCAGTGTGTCCACACAGTGACATGTTTAGGTGGACTCTGGGCCACGGCCCTGCTTGGCAATTAATCAACACATCCCTATACAACCTGTTACACAATGGCAAGCATGGTATTGATGGTTTGGTTGTTTGAACATGAGTCCACTGAGTTTAAACAGCAGCTGTTCTCAACAGAAAATGATATATGAAAACTTACGTTGGCAGTCAGGGTTGTTTCCAGGTGGTCAATTGCAATGCCCAGCTCTGCCTGTAACAAGTAACAGTGACATTTGTTACACATTAGAGATCAAGCTGAAGTTGTTGCACAGTGCGGTATGGCCTTCCCTGTTCATTCCATCCTCAAAACCTTAAGCAGACGAACTGTTTGCTTAAAGCAGCAATGCAGCAGCGGTCTGACGTACAGGGCACTCTGCATAACTGGTTTGCATATGCTGTATTTACATTTAGGGGTATACATGATATATATATATATATATAATGTGTGTGTGTGTGTGTGTGTGTGTGTGTGTGTGTGTGTGTGTGTGTGTGTGTGTGTGTGTGTGTGTGTGTGTGTGTGTATAAACTATACTAGTGTAACAAATCAAAGAAATAAACTAAAACATGTATAATTATACAATAATATATGACCAACAGTATGTGCTAAGTGCATATGTATTGATGCATTTCAGTTTTGCTATGCAAATATATTCCTTAGTGAATAACAATACACTATAAATTTGTGTTTTTTAATAATACAGTATGCACATGTTATATTAATATTGGGAGAAAGTGCCTAATAAACAATATGCATCTATTCTGTCCATTTCCATTTGAATTAATGACATTTATAATTATGTGCCGTACATACATGTTGTACACAGGTACTTCTATTTTCATTGGGATATAGAGTTGAATGAACGAATGAATATGACATACATCAATACTAAATTTATACATGCACATGTTTTATGGATTGTCCTGAACTATGTTTAAAACTGTTACTATTTTAGAGATGCTCTAATGATGACTCTTGCTTGCCTCTGAGCTCAGATTCCTGGGGATTTATGTGCTATAGAAGTTTGTCATTGTTATTATTATTTTGTGTTTCAACAGTATCAGTGCACTGCTACATGCCGAGTGGGTCTCTTCAACCCAAGTGACGAACAACTAAAATACATAATATGAGAAGAGTGAAATTAATATGAATGAGTGGGCAGG
>CM034531.1:60766018-60861018 GCA_020002185.1 Paraescarpia echinospica | reverse complement strand
TTAATGTGTTATTAAAAATACTGTACAATTTGATCCCAATACTCTGCTATTTAGGCCAATTTCCAGTGGTTGCAGAAACCTTGCAGGAGAGTTGGTGAACTGCAATCTCACATGTAGCACAGTTAAAGGTTGTTTAAGAAAATGTGCACACATTTTCTGTTCTTATTTTGTCCCTAACACCCTCCCCCAGAATGGAAAGAAGAAAGAGATGATCTATGATAAAACTTTATTAGTTTGTTCACAAGGTACATATACATAGTGTGCATTTTGACTTAAAAACAGTAGTAATTAATGACATAATACTGATTGAATTGGAGTGTAGTAATAGCTGCAACATGTATAGTAAAGCATCTTAATAACATTCCTTGTAATTTTGGCTAAATATGCTTTAACCTTTTCGAGTATACCTAAGTTATTTTATTTTATATATTATTTTATACCTAAGTTATTTTATTTTAATCCTAGATCATATCGTTACATTGCATTGATAATTATGTATATTGCTGTTTTAAAGTTTCTCATGTTCTGCCAGTGCAGTAGGGATTCCCATTACACATTAGTTACAGCCCACATGGAGGCATTCAGTTTGACACTGGGACAATAGCAGGCAGTCAGCCAAGGCCAGCCTGATACACAGGTTCACAGTTGGTTGCCCAACTCAGCAACCCCAGTGATCAGGACAAAGTCCACTATCCAGTTATAAATAGAAATCAGTGGCTGCAGGAGGCAGCAGGAGAGAAATAGCAGGAACATTTTGCCTTTTGGGGGGCCCTGAGGTGCCCTTAGAATGATTCAATCAACAACAGATTTCTTGTGTATAGTGGCAGTAACCTAAGATATAGCTATGCAAAATTAGAGAAAAAGTTACTGAAGAGTTTTTGAAAAAATAGGCAAAATGTGAAAATTTACCAATTTAGGGGGCCCTTAGGGGCCCTTAGAATGATAAAATCAAATACAGGCTTCTCGTGCATAGTGACAGTATCCTAAGATACTTCTATGCAAATTAGAGAAAAGGTTGCTGAACGGTTTCTGAGATATGGCAGCTAACAGCGCACGGCGGACGCAGAGTGATGGCATTAGTCCATTGGACCTTCGGCCCAAAGGACTAAAAACTTCATAATTTTAAGATCGACAAACAAGTTGTTTGTATGGTCTTGAGCTTTTGCTCCATATATAATACGTATCACTTTTTTGTAAAACAAACATCGGCCATAAGTTAGAACAATATGTGTTGCCCCAAATTTCAAAGCAGTAGTCAATATATGGCATAAAAAGTATAACAAGGTTGACATTTAATAAGCTTCGTGCTAGGTAAATTATTGATGTTATTTTTGCTAATATACATTTAACCAACTGAATTTGTGTTTTCCAGGATAGCTTGTCATCACTGGTTACACCCAAGAATTTGGTTTGGTACACTCTTTCTACGTTTTTATGATTTATGGTTATATTGATGCCAGGAACATTTCTCTTTTTTCCAAATATCATGAAACTGGTTTTGTTGACATTAAGGAATTGTTTATTTAATTTGAACCAATTTAGTAATTTCACCAGCTCTTGGATGACTACTGCATAAGTCATTGATATAAAGCAAAAATAAATTTGGTCCGAGTATTGATCCTTGCGGTACTCCACATAATATGTTTAAAACATTACATTTTATATTATCAATACATACAAATTGTTTCCTCTTTTTAAGGTAACTGCTCAACCAATTATTTACAACCCCACGTATAAAACACAATTCCATTTTTTAACAGCAGATTGTGGTTTACAGTGTCAAAAGCTTTTTTCAAGTCTATAAACACCGACGATTTATTCTTATCAATTGCATTTGCTATTTCCTTAGTTAACTCCAACAACGCCATGGAGGTTGATCTGTTTTTTCAAAAACCATATACACTTTCATTCAGTATATCATTAAGTTATATAATATTATCTAACCTGAGATCAAAGAGTTTTTCTAGAATTTTGGAAAACTGAGGTAATAATGACACAGGCCTATAGTTGGAAAACACTCTTTTATTTCCAGTTTTGAATAATGGAATGACTTTTGCCATTTTCATTTTATCCGGAAATATACCGGATTTAAAAGATCTATTACAGGTCTGAGTTAATAGTTTCACAATATGAGAAATAACCTTTTTTATGATGTACATGTCAATATTATCATAATCATTAGAATATTTCCCTTTAAAATTGTTAACAACGCTTAGTACTTCTTGTTCATCCGTAGCACGGAGAAACACAGAGGCTTTCGTTCCGACTTGTACATCCTCGTAATTACTGGGTGCATTTAATGGTGTTTTGATTTTCCTGGCAAGCCGTGTTCCAACATTTAGCCAATGGCTATTTCTAATTTATCAGTAAGGATTTTATTGTCACAAACAAATGAATCTGGAATAGATATATAGCTGTTTCCCTTTTTGATTATTGAATTTAATACTTTCCAAGTTCCTTTAATATCATGTTGATTTTTTTGCAATAATTTGGAATAGTGACCTTTTTCGGCTTGTCTTAAAATATTAATTAGCTTATTTTTATATCTTTTGTATCTTTCCTCTGTGCTTTTTGATTTATATGTAAGATATTTTTTGTAGAGACTGTTTTTCTTTTTACACGCATTTGCTAATCCTTTTGTAAAAGTGACCTAAACAGCAAGGGGACCGTATCAGCGGATTAATTTTCTACATTTAGTGTATGGAAATAATTTGGGACTGTCTCAGGGTGACCTTAATTGCGAGGTGGCTGTATTACCGAGGTGACCGTAAAGTGAGGTTTGAATGTAATTGGTTAACATGCGAATCATTGCATCATCAAGTTACAATGCCAAACATATTAGCATCACAGGCAGATGCATAGAGGCCTGGGGGAATTTCCTTTGGAATGTGCCTGAGCTAGCTTAACATGTCCCCCCAGACCTTCTAGTGTTGGTATTTTTGGCAAACCTCAGGGGGTGCAACCGGAGGTTTTTAGAGTGCATCAATTGTCTGTTTTTGTCGAGCCTCAAGGGGGTGCGATTGAGGTTTTTGGCGCTCAGGACTACTCTGTCTGGATCCACCCAAGTATAGAGTATATACACTGTATATATATATATTATATAGAAACACACAAACTCAAAAGTTGGTAACTCGATAGATTAAAATATTGTTACACAAAATTCACTGCCATAGAGATCTGTATTCATGTAACATGAATACATTTTATTACTAGCAGTCACACCCGAACGTCCTCCAACTGACAAATGACACAACATACCTTCTGTAACATACCAGCAGCAGCCTTGATCTTTGTAACAAGGGCGCTTAGACCACTTTTACCACCTGCTGTCACATCTCGGTTAACCTAAGATAAAATGAAAATTGCAATAACCCAATGACACCACTGTTGGATAGTGACAGAATGACACCACTGTTGGATGTAGTGACATAATGACACCACTGTTGGATGTAGTGACATAATGACACCACTGTTGGATAGTGACGTAATGAGACCACTGTTGGATAGTGACATAATGACACCACTGTTGGATAGTGACATAATGACACCACTATTGGATAGTGACATAATGACACCACTGTTGGATAGTGACATAATGACACCACTGTTGGATAGTGACATAATGACACCACTATTGGATAGTGACATAATGAGACCACTGTTGGATAGTGACATAATGACACCACTGTTGGATAGTGACATAATGACACCACTGTTGGATAGTGACATAATTACATCACTTAGTGCATATCTACACAATATAACCATCAATTTTAACTTCACAACAAAATAACCATATTATTTAGCACCTAGTCCTCTTTTGAGCTACAAATATAACTAAGTACAAAACAAATTTTAATAGGAAAATTATTCTATGTAGATATGTTGTATGATTGAATTTGGAAGAAAACTTTTTTTGTAATATCAAGATACACAAGAACAATGGCTGTACAATCTATAAACATGTGCAGTACAGGACTAAAATATTTCTCATCCAGAAAGATACTGACTCGTTATAAATTACCATAATTATACAGTATGTGAAAAGCAGAACTAACTGGTAGGAAGATATAGAACACAGGCCGGGCATCTAACTCTACACTTTGTGTAGCAGTGCAGACTGCTAAATGAAAGATGAATGTACGGTTTTAATGTTATGCTGCAATTTTATGGAACAGGGAATGTGATTGTTAAAATGATTTTGTCCTGGTAGTCCACGACATGCCTCTTGGGGTTTCCAAGAGGATCTCCTCGGTTGCAGCATGTGTTTATTGTAATCCATTATAACTATGTTCAAACATTTTTATTGTGACTGAAATCAACTTCTATTCTATTCTATAAAGTGTAATCCCATCTGAAACATTTACCTGTGTTCTAAAAGAAGTAAAGTTGATTGCGTCCAAGGAACCATTGATCAGTTCATTTAGCTTGTTCTTCGTGTCGTTGTTCAAAATGTTGACTTCACCGAGGTCAACTGTTGTACTCTTCAGCTTGTTAATTGTTTCATTCAAGGCTGGGTATTTCTGAAAGAAATAACACATATATTTTTAAGGTAAAAATTAGGTAGGTCATATCATATAAGAAGAGAAGGTCAACGCACTTGTTTTGGCAGCAGTTAATTCGGTGTCTGCATGCATTTTTTTTATAGATCAAGACTATGTGTATATTGTAACCCCTAAGTCAAGAGTGGGATGAAAGTGAGCCCCCACGTCTAGCGTACAACATTGGAAAAATATGGAGACATGTTACCAGCCTCACTTCCTTCACTGATGCATTGTGGGATGAAACACATAATGTGGATGAGCGCGAATCTAACAAGTAAAGAGCTGCGATTCACTATGAACAGTATAACATGCTTGAAGTTGGACACTTTACCATGGAGTGATACCAATCTGCCATGTGAGAAATATCATAACTTGTGCGAATTTGCTCCCACTGCTTCAAATGATCAACCTCTGCCACCCAGGAGGTACTTCAACAAATAATCCTACAAAAAACTATTCTGTTGCTTGAAGTTATTGTGCCGATGTGTCACATGTGACCCGCCACAGTGAACTGGGTATTAAGTCGCACAGGTCTATTCTGCACATGAGCCAAAAATAGCTGTCTAGGTCATATGACCCGCCACAGTGAACTGGGTATTAAGTCGCACAGGCTCATTCTACACACGAGCCAAAAATTGCTGTCTAGGTCATGTCCCATAAGTTTGTGATTTTGGCAGAAATCTCACCTGCAATCTCACCATTCAATGTCCAGTTGACCTTGTTTCTCGAAAAGTCCCTTTTACACTCATTCCATATTTACAATAATAAATAACTACTGAAGTAATTTCAACAAATAAGGTACCATTCTAAAGCTTACGGTATGTGGAATCTAAAAAAGGTACAAAACTTAATTTCTCAATTGTGCAATATAATACCCACTTTGCTGTGGCGGGTTATACACAGTGGAACCTGTCTATTAAGGTCACCCTCGGGACTGGGCAAAAGTGACCTGGAGGTGACCACATTAATGGGACTAACTTCCTATACTTACACAAATAATTTCGGACACTCCCAGGGTGACCTTAATTGCGAGGTGGCTGTATTACCGTGGTGACCATAAATCGAGGTTCGACTGTACATACTTACGTCAACATCGAGATATTTAACAATATCAATGCGGTCTCCAAGATTGGCTGCATTGTAGAGCGACGCGTCCTTGCTACATTTCCTGCATAGAATAACAAATTGACTTGAATTAACATATATATATATATATATATATATACCATTTGCAACTACATGAATTAAGAATATCATGCCTGTGGCTTAGTTAGAAAGCATTGTTGAAAACTCCTCCTTCCTTACTCCGTAACCATTCCATACAGTTAGATAATCATACATCACGAGTGCCTGTAGTTTGTCAGTATATTCGCTCACTAAGTGAGCAATTATCTATAAATACCTTAGTCTTATGCTTGCTAATAAGATAATGCCATGCTGTTTGCATGTAAGCATAATTAACTTATGCAACGTGTGTTTGGTCTTTCTTTACAAAACTTCTTACGTCCGTAACTTAGCAGTTTGTGACATGCAGAGTTTGAGTTGCTTCATTGTTCAGGAATTCAGTGTTCTGTGGGATCAAAGGCATTTACTATATCACAGCAGAAGTCTAAGCAGCACTGATATCACAGCAGAAGTCTAAGCAGCACTGATATCACAGCAGAAGTCTAAGCAGCATTGATATCGAAGAACTGTTAGTGTTTATTTATGTGATTGTTTATACACCAAGCATCTGTCCTTGCCAATATGTCAGCTGCCAGGAAAACGGAGATTTGAAAAGAATATCCTGCTTTGAGAACAAATTATGAGTAAATCACAAGAGTGATATTGTTGATTTAGTCACACTAGTAGATTGTGTTTATTCCTTCAGCCGCGGAATGCGGAATGTGGAATGCCAAAAAGCCTTCCATGTTTCTTTAATATAGTCCAGATATGAGTGACATCAATTCAGGATTACATAACTGGAAATAAGTGCACTAGACAATTACTATAACATTTATCACTTGTATTCAGTCTGTCATCTGTGTGATACTTTGCACATTGGTGAAGTCTTGCTTTCAGTCCAGTTGTGACATCTTTGTACAGGACAGAGTGGTAGTACGGTTGGCACTAATGTCAAGACACCATGTCTGAGGATGCATACTTTATTGATGTCAACTATTGTAGCAGGAAACTAACTGGAAAGTTGCTAGCTGAAGCACCTGAAGTGTTTACTTGCATAAGACATACCACAAATATTCTTGTCAAGATATGCATGATCTTAACTGACCTTCCATCACACGACCTGTTGCCTGGCAAAAGCTCCGTCAAGACATAAAAATGGATGCAGACTACGTGGTGCGCTTTTGCATTCCGTCGTGTATTTTGTTTAAATTCTGGCCACAAACGTGTTTCTTTATGACAAAGATATAAGGTAAAGTTTTCAAAGTGAAAATTGCATATGGAAATATTTGATTTATGAAATGTCATAAAGCAATAGCAGTGTAATTCACGTACAGAACCGTTATCAACCTTGGTGGCAAGGCTTCACGGAGATCACATGCATAATTTAGAACGTGATGGAGACAAATGGCGGTGTACTGGTTACATCAACTTCTCCCATACCTCTAGGCATCCCTGGCCTACTCACCTCCCAAGTCTCTCTCCCTCACCCTCTTGCTTTCCATTTCGCCTTCACCCCTTTCCACCATCTCTCTGGACGTAGACACAAATATACAATGCAATGAAAGGAACTTACTCCATGACATCGGCGATACTGAGGTTATTCTTCAAGGGACTGTTCAGTGCATCCAACAGTATGTCAAATTCCTGTAAACAAGCAAAAAAGTGTATCAGTCACTAAACTGCTGACATTGTGCCATGCAGACCTGGGGCGGAAGTACTCGGTACTCATAAAACTTATGGGTCATGTACTCGTACTCGTTGTACTCAGATTTACGAGTACATTACGAGTACTTTCTCAATATGTACTGGGGAAAATAAATTTATTTGTAGTTATAAAATGAAACTTTCCTGAAATAATTAAATGTTCAATTTTTTTTAAACACTGTTCTTTCTGATAGAATACCACCTTACCATCCTAACACATAGTACAACCTCATTCTCTGATAACCATGACTATGAAACCCAAACATGGCAACAGGCAGAATCTTTTTTCAGTCTGAAACACCCTGTTAAGAGCACAATAATACTAGGCTATCAGTTCAGGCCATAAACCTGTTTGTTCAATTAAGTCACCAGGATGTCCATAAAGAGTCAATTAGCAGTTAACCCACCATTTAGACAGGAAAAGCCTTTGATGTACTCTAGAGACCATGCCACTGGGCACTGGCTGACAGTGCTAACTGCTAAGAACAAGAACTGCCAGTCTGCTTCTGTAGAAGTATAAGGTGGCTCAAGTCAGACTGCCTCCTATACTAGTATAATCCGGTGCCTGCAGCCTGGCTAAAAAGTCCAAAGGGGATTTTGAGCCTGTTATATGGACATGTGCTAGCCCTCTCTAAAACCAGTAGTCTACGATCAGAAAATATAAATTGCAAACTTCTAAGTATTCCGCCCTGAACGGTACTGGCTAATTAAGACTCAACCTTGAACAACTCATGTTCATTCGGTGCAATGGCAAATAGATGATAAGATCATAGGATGCCACTGAAATGAATGCCAACAAAATAAAGAGGTTTTTCAGTTTTCCTCATAAAAGAATATTGATCAACTGCCATTGCATATTCACTTGTGCTGAGTTATATAAATTATATTAATTAATAAAATATGTTATTATTTAATATAATTTTTTTTTTAATGTACTCATACTTTTATTCGTGCTCATGAGAATGTACTCGTACTTGTACTCGTACTCAGCTTTTAGCAATGTACTCGTACTCATCCATCGTCAAAGTACTCGTACTTGTACTCATGAAAATGTACTCGGCCCCAGGTCTGCTGCCATGTCACTGAAGGACAGAAAGGCTGCAGGTACCATGTCAGTAGAAAATCCAGCTATGTTTTGACAAGTCTAGACACCTCACGATCAACCATCTTTTTCATGGTTCCAAATACAAAAACATGCATGCAGTAATAATATACAAGGCATGTTTTAGACTCACACAAACAATGCCATATTTTATAAGATTCAAAGCAAACTAACAGTGAATTGTTTTAAGTAGCAGCCAACAACATTCAGAGAATACCATTATAAAACACACATTGAAGTAACAACTCTGCTGTATTTGCCGAGTCTACAATACAGAGTATTTGTGACCTGCCACAGTGAACTGGGTATGAAGTCCCACAAGTCTATTCTGCACATAAGCCAAAAATAGCTGTCTAGGTCATGTGACCTGCCACAGTGAATTGGGCATGAAGTCACACAGGTCTATTCTGTACATAAGCCAAAAATAGCTGTCTAGGTCATGAGGTCATGTCCATTAAATTTTGTGATTCTGGCAGAAACACACATCTTATAATCTCACCTTTCAGTGTCCAGTTTACTTGCCTTGATACATAACCAAAAAACGAATAAAATTTATGCATTTACAAACTCACAAATTAAAGGAAATAAAAACAAGGCATTACCTAAAATCCGTTTTCCACGTGTACACAAAACATAGTTACAATACAGAAAAATACATTTGAAGCATAAAATAAATTTGATTTTAAACCCATCTGTGTAGCGATTCGCGCGGAATTTTTTTATTAATGAGCTAGGCGATCACATGCCATCGTGATGTCACAGTTGACAAATACTCACTGACCCTTTCCATGCATTCAGAGCATGTTTACAAGGATAGCTTTTGGGTCGAAACGAGAATGAGTTATTGTGCGATATTCCGATGTAATACAAACACTAGTCATCATAGAGGAACAAGCAGTTAAAAGATTATAATTATATATAACGATGGTGTGTTTCTAAATTTTATTTATCCAGACAAATCTCAATTTGTTTTCACATATGTAATTACAATATATTACTGTACAATATATATACATATATAATTAATAAATTATATATCCCTTAATTATATTTGTCTGGATAAATTAAATTTAGAAACATACACTGATACAGCATCGTTATACATAATTGCCATATTTTCATTTTTGTCGCGAATAAATAATGAATACATAAATTTATGAAAAATTTACAAACAGTGCATCATTGTGTAAAAATGGTTTGATTTATATTACTTCATGAAAATATAAACAAAACAGTGTCTAGAAAATCAATGGTTCGGTGTCAGGCTTGAACCGGTGTCTCCCGATTTTAAAATAAATGACACCAAACCAACGTATCTAGCGATTGAGCTACCGGGATCAATGGAAATTCAGTGACTGATTTAAGTTGTTATGATAAATTGAAAACTCCTCCATCATACATCGATATTCTAGTGATATTATGAGATTATACGTGTTACTTTCTGTAGCTGGATACAATATATGTTTGCTATGTATGTTTACTGGTGTAGATTATCTCCCGTTGGTTGCATTCGATATAATTATTCTGAAAATTAGCCCAAGCTCAGCGAAACCTCGTTGGCTTGTAGGCCCATTGGCATTGCCTGAAACTAGTTCGCCCACTTCGCATTCATTGTTTTGAATACAACTGGATTCATGTGGAACCATAGAATAACTGCTTGTTTCTCTATGACTAGAGTTTGTATTACATTGGAATATCGCACAATAACTCATTCTGACGCTCGTTTCAACCCAAAAGCTACCCTTGTAAACATGCTCTGAATGCATGGAAAGGGTTGGCCTGATGCGAGTATATGCCAACTGTGACGTCACATATAGGCATACCGAAAACGTCGCCAAAAATATGCATATTCGAAGAAGGCCAGTTGCACAGCATATAATGTGGAATTATTAATTTATTTAATTCTTATTATTTTTTTCTTGGTGGAAGTGAAAATATACAGCAGGATGTAAAATAATATGAATACAAGCGATAGGGGTTTATTTCCTTTAAATAACAATAAATAATATGAGTTAATATGACATAGTTTCTCAAAGGGTCGCATTTCTAGGTCTGCTCCAGTTTTTAGCAATAAATAAAAAACTACTGAAGATATTTCAACAAATGATGTATAATTCCACAGCTTGTGATCTGTGGAAACGAACAAGTTCACAACTTAATTCCCACGTTGCTGTGTCAGGTCACATTTTAAACACGCATCTTTAACATGACTCAGAAAGGGGAACTTCGGTGGTTTCAGCGGAAAAAGAGATTAAATGGCATACGGCAGAGACAACACCACAAAACCAACCTTGGTAAGTTCAGGGTCTGAGAGGTCAGCTGTGTAGCGACATATGCCTGAGTAGAGAGGTGCCCCAATGATGAACAGCAACAGGGTGAGCAGCATCAAAAACACCGCAAAAATGAAAGTGAAACCAACTCCACTGCAACAGAAATTAAACGAGAACATTAGTACATGATGGCAGTATTGACAAGACTTGCAAAATAAAAAAAAACTGAACAATGTACGAGGCAAAAACTTGTTTGAATGTGTGAAAATGGGTCTAGTGGTGTTTGAAATTCAGCGATTAATTTTATTACCTCATACTAAGAAAAACACCTATCATCATCTGGATGGCACAACATCTACACAGTTGCAGAATCACAGATTATGGTTTACTGGGGTATTTCTAAATGGCGTTTGTTACGTCACCAATTTGAAAAGATTTTCGTATTAACACAGGTTTTTAAAACATCTGCAACTAATATCCAGTTCTCACGACTTTGGAGTAATCAAACAAAACAAAATATGCATAATGTTATGAACTATCAATTTAGTTGTCCTTCTCATGTATGGCATTAACCTTGAAAACAGTAAGAATCCTTAACCAATTGCAAAATTATGAAAAAGGGCATTACGTTTCTTCCAAATGGTCATAGATTAATCCCTGAAAGTTTGGTGCATGATATGCAAACCGTTTATAAGAAAAAATTTAATATATACCCGGTACACACGCACGCACGCACACGCACACATATGCACACGCATGCTCACACAAAGCTATGTTATAAAAAATAAACCTAAGTTCTTATATAGGACTGCTCAAATAAAATAGCTACATGATTGTAGAAGAAGAGCGAAAATGATACGTACGCCATGAGGAAGTTGGTTCCTGTTCTCTGGTTGCAGGAGGACCCATCTCTGCCACAGCACGTGACAAACAGAAGACCAAGGAAGTAGAGGAGCACAATGAGCAGAGTGACGCAACCCAGCGCTAAACCGGCCCAGTAGCTACAACAACCGGCACATACAGTCAACACTTGCTGGCGGAGAGTTGGCCATAAGTAGATAACATTTGAGCTGGAGCCTCAAAGAGGGAGATTTCAGATTTTACCTGGTGATTTTTCGTGGTTGACAGGGTAGAGTTTTAAATTTTCATGGTAAAGTGGGTAGTCAGTGTTTGTGCTGACGCTGTTTTGGGGCTATATTACATGGTTTTTTGAGGCGGGATGCGGTTTTTGAAGTTTCACCGCATACTATGGACGCGGTTTTTCATGTTTCGCTTACAAAGAAATATGACGGATATCCAAATTGTGTGTCGACAACCGCACTTTCGTTTCATTGTTTCACAATGAAATGGTGCCGCCACCTAGCGACCAAACTGTGAAAAATGGAACACTGTATAGTTGTTCCCACTAATGCGCATCAGTACCGCCTAATGGCTAATTCGGAAACTAGATAGAACGACTTTAGCGTGGCGTCCGGTCAGCATTTTTGACATCATGGCATCGCCAGCGGCTAAGAAGCCATAAAGAGATCGAGGCCACACATTAATTTAGTCCATTTAATAGTCCACATCTTTGGACCCTATTTTTGTTACCCCGTTTTTTCAGGACCTTGGGGTTCCAGGACCCTGTTTTTTAAAACCCTAACACGAACACTGGTAGTGTTGGAGATTGTTTTGTGGTCAGTTGGAGATTTTTCACGTTTAAAATGGGTAGCATTACAGATTAGTTCACGCTCAAGGGGATAACACTGGGCATTATTCAAATTTGTTATGTCACAAGCCCCTCCAAGTTAACTACTTCCTCCAAGTGGAACTCTTTTACTTGAGCGGGAGGGGTTGAAATGGGTGCAACAACTTCTGGATGATGAGAATGGGTAATGCTAAATACAGGATGCAGCCTCTCGTTGACAGTCCCTAAACATTACAATTAATAAGTATCCATATGCGCAGTACACATTCATATGCTGAACAGGTGCCTAGTAATAACATACTGAAATAGCTATTATTATGCACTAAGGTAATTATGGTTGTTAAAGAGATTATTTGATACATTCCTGCAATCAACAAATGGTGTAGCTGAGTTATATTAGCATCACAACATTGCCATTTGAGTCCACAATAGCATTATTAATACAATATGCAATCACTTGATAGTTTTTGCTTGTGTCTATATAGCAATCTGCAAGAACCTGAAGGTCATCACGCCATTATGGGGACATGTGCGAAAGCACTACAGAACTTTAGGTCAGCCTGCCCAGTCTAGATTTAAAAGTGTCCAGCAGATACAGCTGTTTTGGTTAGATCATTCCTATTCTTCACAGTTCTGCTGAAAAAACTGTTGGCGTAAACCTGTGTCCTGGCCGGCACTTGAATAAATTATTCACTATGGCCACATGTGTTGCTGATTGTGTTAACAAGATAGTGTGGCACAGGAGGGTATGCATGGTCATGACATGCATTTGTTAGAAATGCCATCAGATACTCACATGTAATTGCCATACTTGTCAAAGTTGTCCTCCTGCTTGGTCATGTCATTTCGTATGCTGTCAAATGTCACTATCTGTAGACAAATCATAGACAGATTTCACATGGGGCTGTACTGGTGACAAAGGTAGAAAGCTACATACTGGTGACAATGTTATCAATCTATTCTGGATCATTAACGACAAAGTTGTAAAGCTATGCTGATGGCAAAGTTCCTTACAAACCTATGCTGTTGAAAAGTTACTATTCTCCACTGGTAGCAAATTTGCAAAGCTTTTATCTCTGGGGGTGCTGTTGAATGTTTTCAAAATAATGGGTTAATATGCAGCTCTAAAAAATTCTGAATTCCTTTTTCTAAGACATACTCAACCCCACCCCCCCCAATATTCAACAGCTTCTGATGCCTAGATGAGTTGAGTTCTGTAGCATAAAGACAGGTGACCTAAACCAGTTGAGATGACTTTGGCCAAGTGCACACATAGAGAGTTCCCATGTACAAAGCCTGATAACTTTGCCTGCATTCCATTCACCATGCATCTAGATTGTCTTGTTTTGAGCAATTTATTTAATTAAACCAACAACGGTAAGCTGAACACCATGTCTAACTTCTTCTAACTTGTTTACCGTCAGGGAATTCAATCTGAAAACTAACACAACACACATGTGATATAAATAGACAATGGTGGCTTTAGCCTTACCTGTAGCAACAGTGGGTCAGACTAATAACATACCTTCCTAATTTCTTCAGAACTGTTATGTATTTGATTGATTATTTCTGTTCTGGTGGTACCATTGATATTGTTCTCGACGTCTGAAAACAGCAAACATCAATAGCAATGAGAACATCAAGAGATTGTGAAACAAACAGCTGGAAGAAGACCATTCCTGGAGACCATTTCCCAGAGACCACACACAGAAACATGGCAATACATAAAATACACTTAGTAGGTGCAACGCATAAATGTCACAAAATCAGTGACTGTTTACCGTTAGACACACATAGGATGGCTAATGATGAACCAAGAGCACCTGCAAAGTAGATTAAAATAACTCTGTACAATTGTTCAATGCTAATTTTGACCATTAAGAGCATAACACAACTGCAAGCACACCAAAAACCAGCTGGACTTGGGCTGAAAGCACGGAAACATCCGGAAACTGATGAATTGGCCTTTTTTTGTAGCTCTCTTCACTTCCAATGTCCTTGTTTAGGGTAAAAATAACAGCAGATTCTTAAAAGAAATAATTATCTTAATTTAGTTTCATTTCCAGAAGTACAATCAATTACGAAAAACAATTTCCATTCACCTTTACGCAGTATATTATGATTCTTTATCTATGTGATGTCGTGCTACCATACCTGCTGTGGCAGATTCTGTTTTACTGCTGATGTTTTTGGTGACGTCATCCATAGCTTTACTCCCCTGAAAGTGTATAAGATTTGTTATTTATTTTAATATTGCACGAAATGTTAAAATGGCCCATTTCTCACAGGGGAAGGTGGAGAATATGCACACCTCAAGGTTTACAGCACATTATCTATGCTCAATGTGGCATCGATGAGAGATGCAATACAGATATGGTGATGTATAATACCTTTCAATAACACACCTCACAGTTCAATCACTGCAGTCCAGATTTTTTCTCAAATATTATGAATAAATGCAGGAAATAAAAACTGCTTTACATGTATGCGAATCAGCAATGTTCTTGATTCCAGCTTTCCTTCTTGCTTGTTTTAACTGAAGAATACGCATGTGTACTTTTTCCATGTGCGAGAAATGTTGCATTATATAGTACACACCTTTGAATTGCACAACAGTCATTTTCACAGCATTCAAAACAAGAAAGATCCACACAACGAAACTTTGTGAGTGTATATGGGTGCATGAGCACTGACTTGCCCTTAACAAACTGGAAACAAAGTTTAGCAAGTAAAATGTAAAGGTAAGTTCTTATATAGTGCAGTATCCAGTCCTCAGGACTGCTCAAAGGAAAGGTAAGTTCTTATATAGCGCAGTATCCAGTCCTCAGGACTGCTCAAACTAAAGGTAAGTTCTTATATAGCGCAGTATCCAGTCCTCAGGACTGCTCAAACTAAAGGTAAGTTCTTATATAGCGCAGTATCCAGTCATCAGGACGGCTCAAACTAAAGGTAAGTTCATATATAGCGCAGTATCCAGTCCTCAGGACGGCTCAAAGTAAAGGAAAGTTCTTATATAGCACAGTATCCAGTCCTCAGGACGGCTGAAAGTAAAGGTAAGTTCTTATATAGCGCAGTATCCAGTCCTCAGGACTGCTCAAGGTAAAGGTAGTAAAGGTAAGTTCTTATATAGCGCAGTATCCAGTCCTCAGGACTGCTCAAAGTAAAGGTAAGTTCTTATATAGCGCAGTATCCAGTCCTCAGGACTGCTCAAAGTAAAGGTAAATTCTTATATAGCACAGTATCCAGTCCTCAGGACTGCTCAAAGTAAAGGTAAGTTCTTATATAGCGCAGTATCCAGTCGTCAGGACTGCTCAAAGTAAAGGTAAGTTCTTATATAATGCAGTATCCAGTCCTCAGGACTGCTCAAAGTAAAGGTAAGTTCTTATATAGCGCAGTATCTAGTCCTCAGGACTACTCAAAGGTAAGTTCTTATATAGCGCAGTATCCAATCCTCAGGACTGCTCAAAGTAAAGGTAAGTTCTTATATAGCGCAGTATCCAGTCCTCAGGACTGCTCAAAGGTAAGTTCTTATATAGCGCAGTATCCAGTCCTCAGGACTGCTCAAAGGTAAGTTCTTACATAGCGCAGTATCCAGTCCTCAGGACTGCTCAAAGTAAAGGTAAGTTCTTATATAGCGCAGTATCCAGTCCTCAGGACTGCTCAAAGCACTTTTCACTTTATTCCCTGGCAGACCTGTTCAATCGAACACCATCTTGACTTCTCTGGGAAGCATCCAGCCACGCTGCAATTAATGCACGAATAATACCAGGTATTTGTACACAAATATCCACTATTGTCTATAGCCAGGTACTCAATGATATAGCTGAGTGAACTGGAGGAAAGTAAATGAACTGGCCCAAGGTTCGACACTAGTGAGAAGTTAGCTAACCCTCCCCCATCGATCAGTGATTCTGTGATGTTTACTCACCTCCTCGATTTTTTCTAGTAGGGCCTTCCAATCTACCTGCACCACGGTGTCTAACTCCGATGAGACGTCATCTACCTATGGACAAAAATCATGTGTGGGTCAACACTCTGATAAAACTCTTATTATTTGACAACCTTCAAAATCAGAATATAAGACATTATTCAACTATTGTGTTGTTCTGTCTGAAAATACAACTTCAAATGGGTTATAGGACTTTAATCATCTGGACATTAACAGAAGCTTTCAAATTGGTCAAGAACCTTCCCAATATCAATGTTATGTATTGTGGAGTTTGCATGTTTAAGGAGACAGATTACGATTAGTAATCAACTACATATGTGTGCCTCTGGTGTGTATAGCAGAAACGGTACAAAACACAGACAGATACTTACAGCTAGTAACGTCACCGTTACATCAATATACAACAATCAACACAATGTCAGCTTGAAACTAAAGCCAGAGAACCCACCCTGAAAGATATCCATAACTAACTAATCTAATTTCCCTAAAACGAATAATATATCTTATAGGCACATATATCCCTTAAACCTCTTAAACGACAATTCTAAACCCATAAATCACTCACGCCATATGCTAATGATAAATCCCAATTTCTAATTCCATAACCCTCTAAAATTGTTTACATTTAATCTTAATGACCTATTCAAAGTTTAAAACTGTTGACAATTAACATTTATCTAATGTGCATTACTAAGACATAATTCTTAACACAAACCCTAACGCAAAAAGTATAATACAGTGAATACAGATTGTGCTTACTGTTTGATCAGTAATCCTAGTGGGACTAAACTTTCAAAAATTAAAAAATATATCATACTTAAGTTACATATCCTTTGAAAAACCAACAATATATTCAACTAGCTTACGCCCGCCCGTGGAGCAACAGACAAAGGGCAGCCATTATCACCGTTATGCTTTTAATCCTTTGAAACTTGTTCCAACAGTGGCGCCCTCTGGAGGAGAGCAGCTCACCACTGTCCTCTCAGGTAGGAGAAAAACCCTCTTGAAAAGCATGGTATATAAAAAACACGTAAAACTAAATAACCATCATTGTGTTTTCTGAGATACACTGGCCATTGGTAGATGCCAAAGGTTCAAGGAAGCAAGTGAGCATAGGAGGCAAGTGAACTATGGCGCCCAGGAGGAGATACTGTTACAATGATTATAGAAAGGGGCGAGTGGACCATGGCCCCCGGGAGGAGATACTGTTACATTGATCATAGAAAGGGGCGAGTGAACCGTGGCGCCCAGGAGGAGATACTGTTACATTGATCATAGAAAGGGGCGAGTGAACCGTGGCGCCCGGGAGGAGATACTGTTACATTGATCATAGAAAGGGGCGAGTGGACCGTGGCCCCCGGGAGGAGATACTGTTACATTGATCATAGAAAAGGGCGAGTGAACCGTGGCGCCCAGGAGGAGATACTGTTACACTGATCATAGAAAGGGGCGAGTGGACCGTGGCGCCCAGGAGGAGATACTGTTACAATGATCATAGAAAGGGGCGAGTGGACCGTGGCGCCCAGGAGGAGATACTGTTACAATGATCATAGAAAGGGGCGAGTGGACCGTGGCGCCCAGGAGGAGATACTGTTACAATACTCCAAAGGTAGCGTATTAATACATAGGTAATATGAAACTGCTCAAATGATGATAAAGAGTCAAGTAGCATCTCTTACCTCACCAAAGTCTGCATCAAGTTTCAGTGCAGATGCAGATGCAGCCCTAGTAGTATTACATATTTCATAAGTACAATTTGTCAGTATGTTAGTCAAATTGTTGTTAGCCTCTGTAAGCTGTTGATCCAGGGAAGCAGTTCCATCTTTCAATGCTTCAGTAGTTTCTTTGACTTTAGTGAGACTTTCATTGACCATCTTCAAGTCTAAAAATAAAAAAGTGAGTTCTTAAGTACCCCGCATGTATCCAGTCCTTAAGAATGGATAATCACACTTCATCCCCAGGCAAACGTGCTCATTCAAACACCATCTCACCTTCTATTGGACACATTCAGCCATGCCGCTTGGAAATGTCACAAGAGAAACACCACAATAAAAACACCACAATGGAAAATCGTTACAATGGAGATATCATAATGGAAACATCACAACAACAAAAATCACAAAGTAAAAACGTCACAATGGGAAGATGCCAAAAGGTAAAAACATTACAATGGAAGCAACACAAAAGGAACATCACAATAAAAATGTCACAAGTGAAATTTTCTTTGATCCTATGTATTGTTAGTGGTTGGTAAGTATTAGTAATGTCTAAATTGTTTGCTATGTGATGTTTCATACATACTCTTGTCTGCCTAATAAACGTCCCAGTATGCATATTTATTTGATGAAAAATTCTACCCCATACGCACCTTATTTGCCATTATACGATTATTAGATTTAGAGATTTGCTTTAGAACATAATTGATTAGTGCTCACTTGCACTAATCAATCATCCACAGAACGATTTATCGCTTGTTGAGCATTATGTTGCTCCCTCTAATGGCTAAGTTTGCATCATTTTTAAAGAAAGACCTTCTGAGGATCGTAGATTTTGATCCCAAAGTTTTAGACCGTCAGATTTCTAAGATTAGGTGTATCATTTGGAATCCATAGTTCTTGGGAGCTCAGTATGGACACTGGTTATATATTAATAGTTAAAACCCCATTACCGCTGTATACACCGACCATACAGTAACATCGGTCAATTTTACCGTACACTAAAAGTCGGTGCATTAACATCTCACACTATACCCACCTATATTTACCATTGAAACAAAACCGAGGCACGGTAACTGATTTGCACCCTATACTAATATTTGTCACTATACTGTTATTAAATCTGACTGATTTACCAGTCTATATACTGTTATTTAGCACTATACTATTATTTGGCACACAAGAGTAATGATGACAATACCTGGACATTGTGAACATGCTGGGTGCAACACACTTCATATGCTAATTACATGATCTAAATTGAATTTAACATTATTCAATTATATACCAGCAAATAAAAAAGCATTACTTTTCCTTCGTTCCTTCGTGAGTGATACATACATACAAATGGTAACCTGATTATAGTCATATATATGTAATGAGTAAACAGTTACTCACTCTCTGCCAGTTTCTTGGCATTATTTAAAGCATCAGTTGCATTTGTTGCCTTTGCCAGTCTGTCTTTTGCAGTGTTCGCCGTTTCTGAAGCAGAAAAATGGCTGCTGCAATGGCACTGCTAATGCAAGGCGATATACCATACTAGGAACCTCAACCAGCTTTCGCAGAGAATATTTAGTGCGAGACTAGTTGACATGGACCATGTAAGGGTCCATGTCAACCATGTCTAAAGTTTGCAAAGTCCAAAAAAGTAGTGTTTCATACTGGTTCAATTAAACCACCATGACGTGCTGTGGCACAGAATTTTGAGCGAACCGAAATGGCCAATAGTCACTGGATAAAAACTGGTGTGACATGGCTAACAAGACATTACCCACCGCCCTGCATGGTTCTATATCCACAATAGCATCAGTGTGCATTAATACAGGTTATACACAGCAGGTGGCAACATCATTGCAATTAACTTTCCCTGCTACATATGGTGATAAACAATTCACTACCCGCCCCTATAAGTAGTGCTACAGCAAACATGTGTGACCACCACTAAAACTAGAGGCATTTAATTGAGCACATTTCTTGTGACACAGTTATTTTGAGTAATAGAGCTCTACGAAAAACATCATATTTTTTCGATCATAAGAGCCTTAAAATGTATATAAAATATGCACTTCTGGGATATCAGGGAACCGTTTCATTAAGGCAATGAACTCATGAGGATAATCCCTCATCAAACAGAATCTGTTGTTAAATTTAAAAAGCTGCTGCCGTATCATGGAGGACACTATTTCCGTGACACACCAGTGACAGTGTTCTGGTGGCGCCTCCTGGTGTTCAACAGTTGACAGTTTCCAGTACACTAGATCACTGCTAAGGAGCTAAATCCATTTTACAGAGCAGAATCGGGCTTATGAGCTCATAAGCTGATTTACGTTTGGGCCAATCGTGGCTGATATTACATGTACTGGCATGTGATGTCCAGGAAGGAACACTGCCACTGGTTGGCCAATCTAAATAACCCTACCGGCTCCTGAGAATGGTCAGACGGGTCATTATTGAGATTTCCTGAAATGGCTCTTTGTTTGGAGTGGAGCATGGCCATTTTGTTCAGACAATCACTAAACATGAAGACAGCACATGGAATAAAGTACGACTGATTTAGTGAACTTCTGTACATTGCGTAGGGTATATGCCAGCTATATGTGCCCGCATATACTACCACCCTTGGCTTGGGACGATGTCTGACACTAGAATATACAAGTTGTAAAGTTGTAGTAGCATAATTAAATAACTTACCACCCAATGTTTTAACGACACTGTTGACAATAGTATCAAATCCATTGGTTACAACATCTCCTAATTCCTAGAAAGAAAAAAACACAGTTCAGTAACAATTTAACTAAAGTAACTGACAGTGCCACACTGGTTTAAGATTTTCTCTGAAATGTAATCATTATATGACTTTATCTTAACACTGAAAATTTTTATTCTGAAAATAATGTGTATATTACAAATTTATATAATTTCGCTTTGTGGCCATACCAAAATCTCCCCAAGAATCAGTTTGACACACTGTATTGCGAATATTTATATATTGTTTTGACTAATAATTAATTCTGCAACTTTGAAATCTCCACACTATTTTTTCTCGAAAAACTATGAATACAATTCAAATATACCAATGAGATTCACAAGGAGATTCTTAAAATTGATTTGTTGTATGTTAATTATGTTTCCATGTAGTGGTTAGTCAACGCCAAAGTGCAGCATGCGCAGTTCGCATTGTTCAAAAAAGTACATCCATGAAGTGGTTAGTAACCGCCATTCAGGAGATGCACTAAGCCAGAACATATGCGCTGACACTCGTGCAGGCGCCAGCCTCCTAAATGGAGGACAAAAACTCCCATTGTAAACTGCCATGATCTTGCCCAGTGACGCCTCCTGTCTAAATATAGGTTCCTTACTTAGTTAACCCTAGACTATGCACATGAAATGTTATGCAAAACTGGAAATATCTAGAAACATTGTCATAAGAATGTGTTTTTGTCCTGTGTATCTGACCTGAATGACGTTGTTGATGTACATCTCTGTCTCGTTGAGATTCTTCATGGCCACATGTATGATACTGTTGTCACTTTTCTTGGACGTCTGGTCATGTATCATGTCATTGTTGAGAAAGATGCAGACCACAGATCCCCTGCAGCAAAGAATATCATTACAGTAAGGTTCCATCTTAAAAGTAAAGGTAAGATCTTATATGGCGCAGTGTCCCACACATACATAGGAGTCTATACCTGCCAACTTTTTTGTTGAGATCTGGGAGATCTATCAGCGGTTCAGCATGCTTCCCATGTCGCGCTGTCTCAGATCTTGACATCGGAAAATGGTGGGGGGTGCTGTTGGAGATTTTTCAGTGGTTTAGCATGTCTCCCGTGGTCTTGAGAAAATCCAGGAGATTTGCCTGTGTTGCAAGAGACCAGGAGATACACCCAAAATCCGGGAGACTCCTGGATTTCACGAGAGAGTTGGGAAGTATAGGAGCCATAAGACTGACAAAGCGCTTTACACTTTAGTCCCTGACAGACCTGTTCTATCAAACACCATCTAGATTTCTTTTGTGAAGCACTCAGCCATGTTGCAATTACTATAATTTCGTTCACAAATATCCACCACTGTCTACTGCTACTCATTCCTACAGCTGACTGCACTGGAGCAATATGGTATTAACAAACCTGTAAAAGGTTCAAAACGAAAACAAGAGGACTCGAAAAAGGAATATCTCAATTATGAGTCTGACACTCTAGCTTCTACACCACTGTGCTCAATACTTCTTACTCTTGAAGGCACTTCACACAAGTGATTAACTGTCTGAGTGAACAATCAGATGCATCATTTCTTGTTTCTTTCAAGAAACAATTCATCTGATTGGTTAGGCGAGAATGTCGCCAAACAATCGGTTAATTAAGTAAACTGGACTGAAAGCAGCTTCCACAACTGGTTGACTCAGTTCATGAAGAAGATGAAGTCTTTGTTCTTAGAGCATGAAGACTACAATTGTGACAAAGAAGACAGAGACTTTGTACTCACAGCATGAAGACTACAATTGTGACAAAGAAGACAGAGACTTTGTACTCACAGCATGAAGACTACAATTGTGACAAAGAAGACAGAGACTTTGTACTCACAGCATGAAGACTACAATTGTGACAAAGACAGAGACTTTGTACTCACAGCATGAAGACTACAATTGTGACAAAGAAGACAGAGACTTTGTACTCACAGCATGAAGACTACAATTGTGACAAAGAAGACAGAGACTTTGTACTCACAGCATGAAGACTACAATTGTGACAAAGAAGACAGAGACTTTGTACTCACAGCATGAAAGCTACAATGATAACAAAGAAGATGGAGAAGCATGTCTTCTTCAGTCTATCTGGACCCTTCTCCGCCTCTCTTGGTCTCCCTCCACAGTGTCCACAGCAGCGACAGCAGCCGAAGCAGCAGCCAACCAGCGGCATAACGATGATGAAAATAATACCGATGGCAATGCAGATTGCATAGCCAATAAATGCACTCTTTCCGACCTACAAATAGAAACATCGGTGATGATGCTCATTAATCATAATGGTGGACAGTTTCACGGAAGTCAACGGGAGGTTGTCCGCTCATAATGTTTTGTGAAATAATGATATACGGCATAAACTTTACCAAACTCACTGTCACTCAAATCTCCAAATAACGAGACTGGAAAATTCCAAGGAAGATCATAACTCAACATGGGCATGATGACTCATTTTTAATCTGACATGAAGCCATTTATGCCTGTCAAAATGGCACACTACTATGTAACTAGACTGTTTTCTCCCGAAACACTTAGTTCTTAACAACAAAAAAGGTCGATTAAAACACATTTTGATGGTCAGTATGTTATAACAGATATAGTTTTTACTATATACTATAATTTTTTTTTTAAACAAATAAAAACTTAAAAACTTGCTGGCCTCCATCTGTGGACAGTACAATTTTATGTGCATACGGGCATCAAATATTTATTATTATATACATTTACGTAATTTTTAAATAAACATGCAAGATAGGATGGCAAAATTGTGCACTGTTCTTGTGGCATTCTGTTTGTATATTATAGTAGGGTAAATCATTTAAGTAATAACTGTCAAAACTACATATGGGCGCACATGATGCCGAAAATGCATATTAAAAAGTGTAACTAAGGGAATTATACATGTTGTGTAAACATCATGAGAGAGTTATCTGCCCGATACAACCCTAGACACCACCCTAGACACCACCCTAGACACCACCCTAGACACCACCCTAGACACCACCCTAGACATCACCCTAGATACCACCCTAGATACCAGACACCACCCTAGATACCACCCTACACACCACCCTAGATACCAGACACCACCCTAGATACCACCCTAGACACCACCTTAGATACCACCCTAGATACCACCCTGGACACCACCCTAGATAGCAGACACCACCCTAGATACCACTCTAGACACCACCCTAGATGCCACCCTAGACACCACCCTAGATACCACCCCAGACACCACCCTAGATACCACCCCAGACACCACCCTAGATACCACCCTAGACACCACCCTAGACACCACCCTAGACACCACCCTAGACACCACCCTAGACACCACCCTAGACACCACCCTAGATACCACCCTAGATACCACCCTAGATACCACCCTAGATACCACCCTAGACACCACCCTAGACACCACCCTAGATACCACCCTAGACACCACCCTAGACACCACCCTAGACACCACCCTAGATACCACCCTAGATACCACCCTAGACACCACCCTAGATACAACCCTCGACACCACCCTGGACACCACCCTAGATACCACCCTAGATACCACCCTAGACTGAAACCCTAGACTTCAGTGATGTCCACACACAATGTGTTATTTCACACATATAACTGCAAGTTAAGTTTTGAACCTTTGAAATATCATCTGACTCGTTCTGAGGTCTTATGAAGTTGGTTTCTTTAAAATTGTCTGAATAGCACCATAAACATTATAGACAAGTTCATAAAGCAGTAACCAATGAACTCCAAGCAAGTTCTTTGTTTGGTTGCTGGATGATAAATCTGTGCAAACATTATAAAACTGTATATCTTACATTCAGATATGCACTACTTTTCAATTTCGAGATGTCCTTGCTACCTGCAAACAGAACAGAGATCTCAGATGAACACATATTTTACTTACAAATGCAAATTGTTTATCGTATTATATTTGTCATAACAATTTACCAATCATGATGTGTTATAACTCAGGTGGCATAAATATATATATATATATATATATGAAGTGTTTAAGGGCAAAACGCGATAAACACCAATTTTGGAAATTTCACCCAAACCAGGACTAAACGTTTGTTTAAACACATGCTGAGCTAGGGCACTATCTAATTGATACAAAAATGCCATAAATCCCCACGAAACCATGTGCACAAAAGTGCTTACTGGAACGCCAAATTTGACATACTTCCGTATCTGAAATATTTGTTAAGCAAACTGTATGCTTAATACAGTGCACATGCACAACAACACATGCACAACAACACATGCACAACAACACATGCACAACAACACATGCACAACAACACATGCACAACAACACAATACATCAGATGTTTCAAATGCAAGAATAAAACAATTACTAATTAGTTTAATATTTTAAATTTGAACATTTAAATTCATCCACCAATCTGTCTGCATGACCAGCTACCAGGAACCCATGAGGCAGATTTAAGAACTTCATGGGGTAGACGGTTGAACCCCCTAAGGTAGACACATAAGCAAACTGGGGTAGACACATTAACCCCCTGGAGTAGAGTAGACAAAGGAATCACTCTAGTGTAGACTTAAGAACTGGTCCATTACTGGGGTATACATGTGAACCCCCAGGAGTAGTCACAGGAACCCCCAGGGGTAGACACATGAACCCTCTGGGGTAGACACATGAACCCCCTAGAGTCAGCGCAGGAACCCCCTGGGTAGGTATAAGAATGTACAGAGGTAGATATGGAAACACCACAGAGGAGGCACAGGAACCTCCTGGGGTAGACACAAGAACCCCCAAGGGTAAACAAAGGAACCTCATGTGGTAGGTAATATTGATATAATAAAACATAAGTAGTTTTAGTTCAATATACTCCTTTCAAACTTTTACCAATCTGCTTTCTATACTTAACACGTACATTTACTGTTTTGATTGATTTGTTTTGAAAGACGTTTTTGATTGATTGCAATCCTGCTCATCATACCTGTAAAACAATCCTGAATGTAAAATTATTATTGGTTGGAAAGAATAATTTTTTTTGAAAATGGGACAAGACTATCATTTTCTTGCCAGTGCTACAACTACTTTGTATATCATATTATCGGTATGTAGTTATTTACAACAACCTACTAATAGTAATAACCCGACTAGAAATGTGAAATCACATCTGCTGTTCTAGTTTAGTAGGGGTTAGCTACAAATCGCAGAATCAAGATATGTGCACTATGATTCATCACTTCAATGAATTCTTCACAGGCTTTGACACTTGATGATTCATAAGGACTTGTGTTGTCTATGTTGCCTGAACACTGACAGAGCAGCAGTGACCTGGTCATGCCTGCTAGGTTCACAATATGACAGAAACATTGTCTACACTAGAAGAGTGCCAGACACCAGCCAAGTGACTGCAACAAGTGCTACACTGTTTATTGTGATTGCTATAAAAGGTCAGCAAGTTTTTTTTTGTAGTCATGACTTCACAAATAAGAGTATCTCTGTTTCTCTCTCCCTCCCTCCATTCCTCCCTCCCTCTCTCCCTCCCTCCCTCCCTCTCTCTCTCCCTCCCTCTCTCCCTCCCTCCCTCTCTCTCTCTATATCTCTCTCTCTCTCCCTCCCTCTTTATTCCTCTCTGTCAATCCCTCTCACTTCCTCTCTTCCGTCCACTGCCTCCTTCTTCCCTACCCTCTCCCCATATCTCCGTCCCTCCTTCTCTCCCAACCCCCTCTATCTTTCTCTCTCTTTGGGATATAATTTAGGTCTTACATAAAAAACAGTTACTGCTTTGATATGCTATGATATCTAACTATAATTGGGCAAGCATACATGTATGTATGAGTGACAAGGTGTACATTATCATACATGTATGTATGAGTGACAGGGTGTACATTTCATCTCTCTCTTTAGCTATCTAGATGGCTTGCACCTCAGGCGCAAACCTTTCAGGGAACAATTCATGATCTCTTGGAAGAAAAGTAATTTATTCAAAATTATTCATGGATTAAGGGTTTGTATTTGTTTAGGGTTGAAGTGAATAGTTAATAACATTACACGTGGCTCCTGCGATTGATCCAAGCCATGTGAACAATCCGCCAATCAGCCAATCAACTCCTTTTGCGAATTACATCACAATTATCATCAAGAATACTCCAGGAAACCGTCTTCTATATTACTGTATGCATAGTGCCATCTGTATGATGTATAATTTTGCTAGTACTAAGAAATGACAATGTCCATGACATCAAGCTTGCTGGTGTGTGTTGGAACAGGAGGAAGTTGAAAGAGGAACGTGCTAGAGGAATAAAAAGCCCTAACCGGCCTCCATCTCTCAGCACATGGTGCCTACAAATGCACCTGTATGCACTACATGTGGACTATGAACTCAGCCCTGCACTATGTGTACAGCCAGTAGTGTACTGTGTATGCACAGGTCCAGTGTTGTCTAGCTCCAAACACTGGTTAATCCATTGAGCTACAAGCACTATTTGGCGTGTGGCCCTGTGCACACCGGCGAACTTGAACAGATTATAATCCATTCTCACTTCCTCTTGCGTTTGTGTTCAAACAAGACAATGATCTGGAGAGTTTAATACACTGGCAATGTCAACTTTTCAGACTATAGAATTAATATAAACGTACATGAGATCATCATCTTCTTCTTAGTTTACATAGGATGTATTTGCACCATCACACATTTACTCACTACTTCTTTACTTAGGCTGTCATGATCTAGTCACGAAGTACAGCCTATCATGCTTGAGTCATATAGTACAGCCTGCTATGATTGAGTCATGAAGTGTAGCCTGCATGCAGGTGCTTAGCCAGAGACCTGTCTGCCTGTCTTCAAGACTGGCAGATGGGTGATTATAACTGTTAAGACTGGTGGAATTTAGAGGGGGCCAGCTGGCCACTAGATTAACTAATAGTTTCAAGTCTAGAGGCCCACATTAATGACTATCATTGGCACAACTGGCAGTGAAACAAATCAAATGGATCAGTGTTATAAATGGCTCAAATGATGCAAGTTTATCATTGAATAAACTAAGCCTGCCAATAATGGCTGTGATTGATGTGAATGGCCTCTGTGAAAGCTGTTCACATGCTAAAAGGCACACTGGGTAAATTCAAGACAGGCAAACTTTTCTGGCTTAGTGTCTGATAGCCTGTCATGATCGAGTCATGAAGCAAGGCCCGTATTGTCTAATTGAGTAACAAAGTGCAGCAGGTCACAACTGAGTCATGATGTACAGGATGTCATGATGGAGTCATGATGTACAGGATGTCATGATGGAGTCATGAAGTACAGCCTGTCATAACTGCATGCTCAAGCCTGATTACTGTTGTGACTATACAGGTATGCAAGAGACAAAGAAATGACCACTGGGTAGAATGTTTAATGTCATCGCAGAGTGCACACTCTGATAAGGAGTAATTTACAAATGTTGTATGCAAGGTGTGAGAGTGGATAACATTGACTGTTTATGTACATTTGGGTAAAGAGGGTCGTCTACATTACTATATATAGTGGTGGAGGTAGGTCAAACCTTATCCATACTACATATATATTATAGTACACTAGGCGTGCTTCGTGCAGTGGTAGGGGGTGGAGGTAGGTCAAACCTTACCCATACTATATATATATTATAGTACACTAGGCGTGCTTCGTGCAGTGGTAGGGGGTGGAGGTAGGTCAAACCTTATCCATACTACATATATATTATAGTACACTAGGCGTGCTTCGTGCAGTGGTAGGGGGTGGAGGTAGGTCAAACCTTACCCATACTACATATATATTATAGTACACTAGGCGTGCTTCGTGTAGTGGCAGGGGGTGGAGGTAGGTCAAACCTTATCCATACTACATATATATTATAGTACACTAGGCGTGCTTCGTGTAGTGGTAGGGGGTGGAGGTAGGTCAAACCTTACCCATACTACATATATATTATAGTACACTAGGCGTGCTTCGTGTAGTGGCAGGGGGTGGAGGTAGGTCAAACCTTATCCATACTACATATATATTATAGTACACTAGGCGTGCTTCGTGCAGTGGTAGGGGGTGGAGGTAGGTCAAACCTTATCCATACTACATATATATTATAGTACACTAGGCGTGCTTCGTGCAGTGGTAGGGGGTGGAGGTAGGTCAAACCTTATCCATACTACATATATATTATAGTACACTAGGCGTGCTTCGTGCAGTGGTAGGGGGTGGAGGTAGGTCAAACCTTATCCATACTACATATATATTATAGTACACTAGGCGTGCTTCGTGTAGTGGCAGGGGGTGGAGGTAGGTCAAACCTTACCCATACTACATATATATTATAGTACACTAGGCGTGCTTCAGTGGTAGGGGGTGGAGGTAGGTCAAACCTTATCCATACTACATATATATTATAGTACACTAGGCGTGCTTCGTGTAGTGGTAGGGGGTGGAGGTAGGTCAAACCTTACCCATACTACATATATATTATAGTACACTAGGCGTGCTTCGTGTAGTGGCAGGGGGTGGAGGTAGGTCAAACCTTACCCATACTACATATATATTATAGTACACTAGGCGTGCTTCGTGTAGTGGCAGGGGGTGGAGGCAGGTCAAACCTTACCCATACTACATATATATTATAGTACACTAGGCGTGCTTCGTGTAGTGGCAGGGGGTGGAGGCAGGTCAAACCTTACCCATACTACATATATATTATAGTACACTAGGCGTGCTTCGTGTAGTGGTAGGGGGTGGAGGTAGGTCAAACCTTACCCATACTACATATATATTATAGTACACTAGGCGTGCTTCGTGCAGTGGTAGGGGGTGGAGGTAGGTCAAACCTTATCCATACTACATATATATTACCCAGAGAAGGGTCAGACTTGGTGCATATGTTGTGCAATGTTATGGCGGTTCCTTGATTTTATGCATTCATAATTTGAGGATGATCCCTAAGCAGACAGTGTGTTACAGGTTGGTTTCCACTCCAAAGCCAGGTAAGAGGAAGTGGATTGATAAGACAAAGATAGGCCTCTATTTGTGTTGTGTGGTGCACGACCGTGACCGTGGGTATGTCATACATGTATGATGATGTAGGGGGTGTCAACTCAGGCATGACCTCTGGGGGGGTCACATCTATATTAGTATGCTGACTTTGGGATAGTTTCTTCTCAGGTGTCGAGGTCCACTCACCTCTTTCTGTGTCCATTCAATTCCTTGGACCATTGACCTCTGATCTACCAACTGGCGGTATATTTAAAATCCACTAATGTAGTAATTTGGATTTATTGCCTTCCTACACGTTTGTTGCTCTGCAGGTGAGCCACTCATTAGAGGGCACCACTGTGGCTTTGTTTGTTTATACTATTATATATAAAGGGTCAGCTAAAAAAAGCACGAAATGGTGACCATTGTTTGCTTGGTTTGTTGCTCCTTGAGTGGTTATAAAACAGCTACCAGAAGTTGTGTGGAGAGAGCCGTAGTGCAGTGACTAGAGTTTCGGACTCTCAACCGAGAGAACCCGGGTTCGAATCCTGTGCGGCAGGGCCGAACCTTGGACAAGTTTGTTCACTCTACGTTGATTCAGTTCACTCAGCCTTATGAATGAGTACCTGGCTATAGACAGTTGTGGATATTTGTGTACAAATAGTCTTCGCGCATTAATTGCAGCACAGTTGGATGCTTCCCAGAGAAGCAGAGATGGTGTTTGATTGAACAGGTCTGCCCGGGAGTAAAGTGTAAAGCGCTTTGAGTAGTCCTGAGGACTGGATACCGCAATATAAGAAATTACCTGTACCAGAAGTTGACAAAATTATAGCTATTTCATATTACAAATGTTCCACCTGTGTGAGTTTTGTCCACTTGCTTATAGACATTTAGGTAGAAGGAACAACACACCCATACAATTCAAATTCTTTTCTTTCCCATGCTGGGGTTATTTTGTGATGAAACAACTCATGAAGCACTATAGATCTTGTGGCCATGTTGGTAACAGCATTGTGCTGAACCATTGTAAGTTTTAACAGAGGTAATCATTTTGGCCAAAGAAAATGGCAAGATAACATTGTCTACCCTAGCACAGATTAATAACATTGTGATATTTGCAACTGTTAATGACCTGGTGAGAAACATAAAGAAAGAGATCTTTCAACAGCATTCAGAAAGTTGTCAAAGATCGTTCAGCAAAGGATATACAAAACACAATGACCAGACTGGTGCTGTAGATTAGCCATGCAGATAACCATAAGGCCATTGAAACACAACAGACAGTAGCGACCAGTACAGAGCCAAAGGACTACGGTGACGGCTACTCGCATGTAATTTGCTCACTGTCGTTGCGATAATGTACGTGTACCTCTGGGTTGTTTTGCAAGAATGAGGGTGGCATTTATGCAAAAAGTATATGTCTGCATGAGCCATTGCAATTTTGGGTTGGGTAACAATTAGTCAATTAGAAGCAATTAGAAGATAGTACAAGTACAGTGCACCAACAACATCATACACAGAAGAAGACACAGACAACTCTACAATGTAGATGAGACCTTAGAAAAGCCAACCCACTACACAATAGTGATGGGAGACTTTAATGTGCAAGTAGGGAAATGAACAAACATTTCAGAAATGGCAACAGGCAAATTTGGCCTAGATGTGAGAAACAAAAGATGCGACCCCTTGGCAGAATTAATGGGCAACATCAAGAAATACAAAATCATGAATACCATGTTCCAGAAGGAAGCAGGGAGGAGAGGGACATGGAAAAGTCCAAATGGAGAAGCAAAGAAAGAAACTGGTAGCAAACCAAAGCTTTGTTGGGATTCGCACTGAATGGATATCATTCACTCATGAATCATTCACTCATGAATCATTCCCTCAGTGAAACATTCCAAACGAGTTCCAACCATTGGTGATTCATATCAGTTTGTCTGAACTGTGTCATGATTGTAACACTAAGCATGTGGGCTTCATTCAGCCCATGTAATCAGTTGTGCTACACATAACAAAGAGCACCTGTATGGTGGAACTGTGTGGTACAGCGGCCAGGTGAACTTTGCTATCTGGGGTAACATTACCTTTGTTATGTATGCCGAGTTCCTTTGTTTAAATAGCTGCTAATCCTTAAAGCTACAAACACTGTCATAAGCTAGAGCCACGCCCAAGGATATGGGTGAGATTATCTCCTGTCTTCTCTCTTCCTCTTTCAGACATTGTGGACATAACGATACATATGTGTTCAAATAATGTTGACCGAGTTCTCATTCGTATTCATGTGAACCCAATTTTTTAGCATGATCATGTAGTTAGTGATCGTTACTGATAGAAATCACCAGCTCTGTAAATCCAAGATAAGCTACAAATTTACCCCATGGGGATCATTACCCCCATGGGGATAATTAAAAATGGCAGTAGGTGAACATAAATCCTGCTCCTCTTGGTCGATAGTTCAGTGGTCTAACTGCTGGAACGTGGTACAGTACATGTATTATTGGTTGTAATGTCTTCAAGACTTCTTGTCAGAGCTACTAAACTGACATTGGTTCCGTCAACAAGCAGAAATTAATCTTCTTGATCCTCTTTGTAGAGCACAGAGCTGAAACAATGCGTCTCTAATATGAACTAATACTCTGTTGTTTGCTGTCTTCTTTATTTCAGTCCAGGTGGTTCCATATTTCTTTAGCTGTGGATCTCCTGCCACTGCTTTTGGGTCTGTCTGTTTTTTTGTTTCTTTGTGGCAAGCATAAATGGAGAAGACATTCATTTTTACAATTATTTTATTCAATTCTTCTCAGAAAAAACCACAAACATAAAACCAAACACATATTACATCATAAAAAAAATGGTCAGACACCTATGCATATGTAGCCAGAATAAAGGACGACAGATCCGAAGCCAACCTTTAGGATGGTGTGCCAGATGCCAAAACGAAAAAAAGATAGACTGACAATTACAACAGACAGTGCCAACCCAGAAAAGGAGAATAACAAGAGGCAGACATAGCAATGATGTGTGATATCATAACCAAGATTCTGACCAACCATGTAGTTGCAGGAAGATTAACAAAGCGATCAAAATACAGGAGAAACAACTGAGATCGTGGGTACGACCTTCCTGCAACCTTCTTAGAGCTGCTGTCATGTGACAATCATCAACATTGTCACATGACAACTGAGAGCAGCACACACTGATGAAGGCACTCTTAAGGTCCTGAATGCTCCACTGAGGGGCTCATGGCACCATTGTAGTTTTGCATACTCGTAGACCTATTTGAATTGGCCCAAGTGACCATGCCCCCGTACGTGCTTGGAAAAGTGCCCCCGTTCATGTTTTTGGCGGCAAACATTTTTCAACAGTATCCCCCCATCTTCCGATGCCACCATTCGAGCCGAGGTTGCAGAGAATTGGTTCGGTGGTGTTTTTGTGCCACCCCTAGACCACCCTCTCTGCATCGCCCCTGGTCTGAGATGTGACATACTCAACAAGTAGGAGCACTTTGGACAAGAACAACTGGCCACTCATTGAACAGCTAATATCCTGAGTGCTTTGGACAAAGACTAGGGGAAGGAGTATCCAGTGTCATTAATGAGGCCCTAGCCCAGGGGGCCTACTCATGCATGTTGCAGTAGTCTGTGATCTTTGGCTGATTAACCTGATTAACTGTCTGGCTGATTATTTCAGGGGCTGTGTTCCAATTAATTCAAATGTAATCAATGGAAGCCAACATTTACATGACAGAGAGTTGAAAGACAATAATCAAGGAAATCCATTTATTAGGTAATCAATGAGGCAAGTAAATCACATGGTATGTGGCAGTGTACTGTGCCAAACAACTTCTGATAAGGGTCTGGAGAGATGTCATAATCACAAGTCCTTCTGAATGGATGCCCAGGAACCAGTCTATGCCAAACCTTGTTCATGCAACAGGCAGATCAAAAATAGCAGACAGAAACCCACAGCTGAAGAACTAATTAAACATTAATTAAACATGGAACCACCTGGAAAGAATTTAATAAAAGCATCCAACAACAGAGTGCACTGGAGATTGAGCATTGTTTCGATCCTATATGCTCCACCCAGAGCAAAGAAGAATAAGTACAAAACTACTGCACAGAGTTTGGGGCCCTCCTTATGGTACATAGTTGATTTTCCCATTGGTACTTATAACTATGCTAAAGTTTTTTCTAATTGTGAAAAAACCAGACCGGAGAAAATTCAGAAACTACTTCACAGCCACTGCAATCATGTCATTGATATACTGTTCAAACATGTTTTGTCAAAATCACACACCTCCAGGTCTCTTACAATGCATGCGTGCGCGATCTCATCAATATTTATAACAACAAAACATGTACCCGGTAATACCTGCACTACAGCCACATTTATCAGGGGTAGAAAAACAGCAAACAAATCACTCAGCCGATTACTCTTTGAACACTGCATAGTTTCATGGCCAATACATCAGTTCACATCCAGTTTTTTCAAACTGAAAGTTAATCAGAAACATGATAGGAAGGTTAACTGTGCTCTAGCCGCTATAACTTGTACTAGGAAGTAATGTTTCAAAACATAATTTCTCAGTGAGTGGTGAGCAACTGCCGTAGCCTCACTTTCACTTCACAGACATGCCGTAAATGGCGACAGCAGAAATGAATAGTGGGAAGTGTTTTAAGATCAGAATGTTGTAATGGTAATATAAACCCCATTGGTGGGTCACAGGGTGCAAGCTAGATTACATAAACAGGCTAAATAGAGCATTAGCATTAAAATAGTTTTTCGTGACTTTTGTTGACCTGTTGAGACCCTTATAAATAGCACACTGTGGTTATAAGGAGGAAGTCCAGCAGCCAACAAGAGTGATATGATTGAAGTGTTGGAGTATCTCTTGTCAACCGTGTCCAATCATGCATGACCTGTGTTTGTGTGCGCATTGTTCTGTGCACCCATGCATGTCTGCTGTGTATGTGTGTTATTCACTGATAAAGTCGAGTCATAGTCGATATGGTTGCAACATTAAATGGCATGCCCTTTACCCATGACTCTTTATTAATGCGTATCTTCAAATATCTTGGCACAATTAATCTCAGAAAGAATGTACATGTTATATAGTCTTGAGTCTAGATAATAAAAGTAGATTATAAATAAAGCGATGATTTATCTCATCTAGCATGGTACGTACTCTATGCAGCCAACGCAACTCAATTTATGTTTGCAAAATATTGGATTCCAAACCCCCGACCATGATCGAAGTTGCATCAGTTATATACAAGGTTGAAGGTGTGCTGTTTATAAGATAGGGAAAGCTTTTACAACTAGTTTTCAGAAATTTCCCTAGATATAAATAATAAATCCACGGAGTTGGCTCAACAGATAGCTTATGAAATTGATGCGATAAAAACCACCTTTGAACTAATCATGAGCTCAATTATACAGATTAACATAATAATGCGTCTGTGGGTGAGAGTTAATTAAGCAAAGCCCTGATTTAAAGATAAGTACTTGACTTATAAGGTCATTTGGCACAGTTCTGTATGAATAAGAAATATCCTGCAGTGAACTACTGGTGATTCACCACACCATAATAACAAGCCATTGTGCTACACTGCTGACACATTGAATACATTATGGGTAATGGAAACAGAACTTCCTGTATCAGTGAATAGAGCGTGCACTAGGTCATATGTCTACGACTTGGTGAAATTCAACATTGCGAACACATGTGGTTCTGGTTTTGATATCACATCGTTGGTTATTTTCCCACTGCCTATATGACATACACAAAGACATATGACGTTGTACATACAATCACACATTGCCATGGCAAAGCTAACTAGCCACATGTTTAACTGGAATCAAATGGATTACTTATTCACTATTTATATTTATTACATAAGGTCAAACAATGTTTAATATTTTTACAATATTAGCAAACATATGTAATAGTCTGTTTTAATTAATCATACTTGATTTGTTTACTAACCTGTACATATCCTTACACAAAGTTCTCTTTAAGTTAAATTAACTACGAATAATACTTACATCTAAAATAATAGTATTATTTAGTTGATGATTTATTAGATGGTACTGTTTTCCCATAAAACATGTTATTATTTATCCACTGAAAGATAATTATGCATCAAACATTGATGTACTTGATTAATTAAACCTGGTTTGCCATCTGGATATTCACCCCACCCAGCCCCTGAGACCATTAAATGACAGTGGCTTCTCACATCTGAAGCATCTGTCAATCTGTGTAGCAAGACTCAAGACTAGCAATTTAAATGGTGTTTTTTTGATAATCATTATTTAATTGGTAGAAAACAGTCAGCGACAACCACCAGAGATTGACTGTGTCTACAATGTCTTGTCTGTCTTCACACATCTCGATGGTACAGGCGCACCTGCACTGGTTGCCAGTCAGACAATGCTTTGTGTTTAAAGTACTTGTGCATATTTATAAGGCGCTCCACGGATTGGGGCCGGAGTACCTTGCTCATCTACTACATCCACGAACTCACAACCCTCGTCTTTGGCAGCTTCATGACCATCTTCACCTTGTAATTCCACCAGCATCTAAATCCATCGGCAAGCGAGTGTTTGGCATAACTGGTCCTGCCAAATGGAATGAACTGCCACTGACTCTACGAGATGCTCTGTCTGTGTTTTTATTTAAACGTCACCTGAAGGCATATTTATTTAAGCAAACTTATGGTGAACAATAGCAAGATTTATTTACAGGACGTTTGAGTGATTCTTGTTAATTTATTAATATATGTTTAATTATTATTTATTTATCCATCTTGTAAATTAATTAATTTATAACTAATTTATATATTATTTTAATTGTTTTATAATGTTTCTATATTGTGAGTGCATTGATTAACTATTAGTTAGAGATCGCGCGGTAAAAGAACCTGTATTATTATTAGTGCTGCATACATGCCAATAGTTCCTGCCCTAGCAAATATCAAGTAGAATATTGCTATTGCCACCATAGAAAGGTCTTCCAACATGTATTTGGAGAGCTAGGAATCATTTCTGTGCAATGCTTCAGGAGAATAAGTTATGATCAGTAACACCACATTGCTTTTATGGATACATTGTCACGTAAACGTCAACTCCTGACTAACAAATTTTACTTTTAACAGTCACTAGACTCACTATCAAGCAAACAGATAGCATACTGGCAAGTAAAACAACACTAATTATGGTTTGCACCTACCTACTACAGTGCAAACAATTACATCCCCACATCAAACTAAACCACCCTAAAATTCCACCCCTGACCCACTCACACAATCCTTTCAGAACTGGTTTTGTTGACGCTATCTTAGGCTGAGTCATTGGGAAATATTAGGCCTGTGAGTAATGGCATTGTGTTCAACCAGGAAGCCTGTATGTCAGTGTCATGCCCGGATGGTTGAAGTGCTGATGTCCATTGATTAGCCCATAGAACACTGCTCAACGAGCCAACTCAGGCAATAGACGTCCAAGGTTTCGTGTGCGAGGAAGTAGCAAAAGGCCAAACGAAGTCTGAATGCCAAACCATAAGAGTTTTTCCACACCCAAAATAGTGAAGAAATTATATCCAATCAATGCAATGATAACAACCCCTGGAGGTAGTTTTAACGCTTTTAATTTACCCTGATTTAAATTGTTGGTGTACAGACCATTACACCAGAATAAATGGGGTGCTCAACTCCGAATATTTCCTTATCTGACCCGTTTAACGTCTTATGTTTGGTGCTACAAACTGACCAAGGTGTAATGGGTACCCAGTATAATATAGGCTGATGATAGGTCCTACCCAAACCGTGGTCAGAACAAGTAAAAGTTGAACATGCCTGTTGTACTTGTGTGTATTGTAGTGGAGGGTAGTATTATAGATAATTTATAAGCGTTGAAAATACAAATATAAAATGATGCTAACAGTCATGAAACTTCAGGTCATCGTAAGTTTGGCAGCACGTCACAGGAAACGCCGATATTTTATGTTTGTCCTAATGACCTAACTGGCGTTCTTACCTGCTTGATCGTTCAGCGCGCCGATGACACTTTTCTTCGTCATGACCAAATCAATAAAAGTCCTCGTCATAGAGTAGAGGCCGCCCAAGCCGTTATTGCTCGGCTTGTCTGTCAGGTCCGATGTTGTCTCATTGTTGGACGGCGCGGCGTTCGCGAGACAACCCGCAGCCAAAACCACCAACAAACAAACGAGTCTCCAATCCATGGCTCCTTCGATCACCAGCCTGTTCAGTTGTTCTTACTCCGAATCACCAACGCCGAAAGTTGTCGTCTGTGTGCAGGTGCCGAAAGGTGTGTGCGACCTAGTGACAATGACGCAGTCGGGTGTGTGCCACGCTGAGTTGTGATTGCGGACGAATGTGTCACCGCTGCCTCGATGGCTTCACACCCCAATGATTGCTTTTGTTGCCGTCGCATACGTTGTTTCGTCGGCTCACATCGACCTGAACCGAACCTCGCCTTGCTGCGTGCAGCGCCTCAGGGTGGCTATGTCACTGTGAACCGTGCTACGTACGGAGAGCGTTTTGGGCGTTTGCCGTCTAACGAAGTACTAGGCGTAATGAAGTATCATTAGAAATTCCCTTCTTTTTCACTGCACTGAATATGAGACCAATGTATGTGTAACAATGCCTACAGATGTTACCACGATGGCATGACTCACCGCAACCAAAATCAATGGAAAAGCCTATTTAATTACCGATCTGTAGAATACCAGTTCGCATAATTATGTAGGACTCCTGGACCTACAATGTACAAGCCCGGTGGTGATGTGGTAACTGGTAAACAATGTTTAAAGGTGCGTTTTTTACCTGCGAGTGCAGGCTTAATTCCCGAAAATCGCCAGCTGCATATTCTCTGATACCTTCAATTGCACCCTGTTAAAGCTTCCCCAAACACCAAGTGCACCCTCCTTTAAACCTCCAAAGTATTGCACCCCCGTCGACCCATGATTGATACCAAATGCAATTAACTGCACCACCTTGAGATTATACAAAAAAACTCCAACGGGACTTCCATCGAGGCCCCCAAACAATTCACCCCCTTTGAGCTGCACCCCAATGAGGCGGCCAAATAGCCGACCTGTACCCCCTTTGAAACCTCTAACTGCACCCTCTTGCTACCTTAAGCGGTAACTTTTTCATTGCTGAGTTACTTAATATTCATCATAATGTATAACCATAGGCGTCGGAGCATATTGGGAGACTGAGGCTAACCAAATCCCTCCCACTGCACCCCTTGGGGCTCACTAAAACAGTCAACTGCACCCCGTTTGAGGCTCACCAAAACATCCAACGAAATATTGGGGGGAGCTAAACATACATGTATTTCCGGCCTCCAACAAAAATATTGGTGGAGCTCAGCCCTCCCCAATCCCCCCTCCGCGGTCCCGACGCCTAAGCATGTTATATTAGTGTACTGTACACCGTGTAATTATAGTATTTTTCTTGCGTGAGTGCGTTTGCGTACACGTGTTTGTGACATAATAATATGGGGTGTAATTTGCTTAAATGTGGTACGCTTTTGAGTTGTCATTTATTAAATAATAAGAATTTATATCTAGGTTAATGCGGATGCACTCAAAATAATATTGATGCGCCTCCATCGATTGGTACAAATTGGACACAAATGACGTGTCTACTGACTGCCCTGATGTGATCAATCACGACACCTAGCGCGATCGACATATACTCTACGGCCAATCGACCTGTCCTTTCTACTCATATTTCTCATTGACTTATTAAGTGTAAAATTGACACTGGTAATTTGTCACATAGATTGAAACACCAGCGTAGAAGTCAACAGAAGGTTTGTATTGTGTAGGTGTACACACGTGTGCATGTGTGTGTGTGTGCGTGCGTGCGTGCTTGCGTGCGTGCGTGTGTACATGGACTAGCCCCTACACGACACCGGTGCCCACGCGTTGTACCTACTTAGGCTACTACAAGGTGTCCGATCGTATAGGGCCTACTTTGGGTATCGATGGGTTATAACATGGAAACACGCACGCACGCACGCCCCACACTCACACACACGCATGCACGCACGCACGCACGCCGCTCACACGCACACACACACACACACACACACACACACACACACACACACACACACACACACACACACACACTATTGGGGCCTACTATATATAGTTCGTACCAGTGCAAATAAGAAAACTAGAGCTATTTTGAAACGTAAAAAAACTGGACTAGCCCCAAACGAAAATGGGAAGGAATTCAAATACCATCATGGCTCTTTAGCTCCAACCTCAAGCTAAGGAATAAGGCAGTCTGGACTTCCTGTAGTAGACTGTATACCTGCCAACTCTCCCGAATATCCGAGAGTCTTTCTGGTTTTGGGTGTACATCCCAGTCTCTCGGAATACAGCAAATCTTCTGGATTTTCGCGTCAAATCTCCAACAGCAACCCCATCGTCCGATGTCATCATCCGAGATAGCGGGATATCACTGGAGACGTGGTGAGACGTGCTGAACCACTGTCCCGGCGAGAAATCTCCAACAGCACCCTTCCGATGTAAAGAGACAGCGCGCCACGGGAAGCGTGCTGAACCGCTGATGAATCTCCCGGAATTAAAACAAAAATTTGGCAGGTATAAAAAATTAAAACTGTCTTAACAGATTCCGCTGCAGCAAACCAAGTGTAAACGCCACCTGATAGTACCGTAGGCGTCGGAACGTGGTGAGGCGTGGATTGAAGTTTACAAAAACCTCCAAATGAAAACATTATAAGTTCACTAAGAAACCCAACGGCACACCTTGCTGAAATACTAGGCGAGGGGCTAAGCATAATATTATACCCGATCACCCCACCCATAATACTGATGAGTGGGGAGGAGCTCAGATGGTAAATTTCGAACATAACTCCACCGTGGTGCACTCTGGAGAATGCCTCTCCATTCAATATGTCCACTGAACAAAGTAAATAACTGTAAATAAATCCCTTCATTTTTTTGTAAATAAATCGCCAATTAGTAGGTCAAATACTAGTGGCCAAAAAGGCGAATGAACGTAGAAAGAGACAAGCAGACTTCGGCGCCACGGAGGAGATACACTTCAACGATCCAAAGTTAGCGCATTATTAATCAAAATGAAAATGTAGATTTCAACAGCGTCGTAGCATTTGCTGACATACAGCAGTGGAGGAATCAAAACAGTGATTGACTATATACGTATTGATAAGGAAAGACAACATGAGAGGTGTGACAAACTGGAAGGTAAATCCCGGAGAATCTATAGCAACGCAGCACAGGACAATAGTGATGGACACGGAAGTAACTAGAAGGAGGATGACACCAAGGAAAAGAACCAAAATAATAAGATGGTTGAAATTAAAGGAGGAGGAAGTCAGAGATCCATTCATTTACAAAGTTAAGAAACAGCTTGCTGCTTCGCAGACTGAAGAAAGGACCACAACATGGATAGATGTGTATCCAAAAATACTGCAGCTTGCAAAAGAGGAGCTTGGACAATCAACACCAGGCAGATGTATTGAGAAGGAGTCATGGTGGTGGGATGAGAAGGAATAGGAGGCGGTCACAGAGAAAAGAAAGAGGTACAAGAAATGGCAGGCAACAAGAGACAGCGAAGATAGGGTGAGATACAAGGAAGCAAAGAAAGAAAGCAAGCGGGCAGTTGCAGTAGCCAAGGATAAGGCGTACGGGCAGTTGTATGAGGAACAGAAGGGAAAACAAAGGATATACCGGCTGGCAAACACCAGGAAGAGGAGATCAGCGGACATAGAAAGGGTAGCCTTTGTCAAAGACAAAGAGTACTACTCACCCAGGACGAAGAGATATGGGAGATATGGAAGAACTACTTCCATGAACTTTTAAATGTTGAGAATGAAAGTCAAGAAATGGCAGGGACCCAGGCAGTACAGGGCCCAATTGAAGAAATCAAACTTGAGAAGGTGCGGACACTGATGGATAAGATGACGAAAAACAAGGCGTGTGGACCAGATGAACTACCGATGGAGGTACTGAAGGCGCTCGGACAAGAAGGAGAGAAATGGATGGTAGAAGCGCTAAATCAGGCCTTGAGAGATATTATCCCAGATGAATGGAGAAAAAGCGTGATTGCACCAATCTACAAACAAAAAGGAGACCCATTAAATTGTAACAACTTCCGGGGGATCAAACTTCTTAGCCACACTCTGAAGCTTTGGGAGAGGGTGATAGAGAGGAGGTTGAGATGAATGGTGGAGATAAATGAAAGACAGTATGGATTCCAAACGGGGAAGTCGACAGTGCAAACGCTGTTCTGCCTCAGGATACTCCAAGAGAAACATAGGGAGTTCAGAAGAGGTCTACACATGGTGTTTGTGGTGAAGGCATATGACAGAGTTCCTAGAGACGTGATCTGGAATAGCCTACGAAAGAAGAGCATACCAGAATACTACATTAACATCGTAAAGGACATGTATGAAGGGTGTACGACAAGCATCATGACAAATGCTAGAAAGACTTACAGAGTGAATCAAGATTGAAGTTGGTCTACACCAGGGTTCGGCCCTTAATCCTTTACTTTTTATCATTATCCTGGTCGTGATTACAGATGAGATCAAGGAGCAGACACCCTGGGCTATGTTGTTCGCAGATGACCTGGTGTTGTGTGATTCAGACGGAGGTAGGATAGAAGAGAGATTGGACAAATGGAGGGAACAAATGGAAATATATGAAAGATTAAAAAGCATGGGTTTCAGGAAAAGGTAAACCTCCCAACTGTACAGACCATTATTAAGTACCTTACTTAGCTCTGTCATAGACAAGGAGGGAGGTGCCAGTAAGGAAACTGAGAGCCGAATGTCAAAGGGGTGTGCTAGGTGGAGGGACCTATCTGGATTGATAAATGATAAGAAGGTGCCACAAAAGATGAAGATTCTGCTCTACAAAACGGTAATTAGGCCGACACTTCTCTACGGCTGTGAAACGTGGCCACTATCAACAAGAGACGAAAGACGACTGGCAACAACGGAGATGAGAATGATTAGATGGGCAATGAGGGTAACCATGCAGGAGCATCGGAGACATAAGATCGAGCCACCATGGAGATGAAGATAGAGGGGAAACGAGCGAGAGGGAGGCCCAAGTTCCGATAGATAGATAAGATAGATAGATAATTAGATTTATTTCAGATAAATTATGTACATAATAATACAGTTGATGCATTATTATAAGTGTACATGATGATTGATCTATGGAGACTTGCACAAGGTCGCTGACGTGCAGGCCACCATGACGAATATATAATAAATATGTCTGTATAAATATAACTTATAAAAAAATAGTAACTGTAAATTAATTGAAGTACAAGAAAAGTAGTAAACAAGTAATACCATAATTGGCAAATATTGATATTAATCATTATCAATACTGTCTCTAAACCCACTGACGTCATTATTGTTAGTTAATGTTAACTGAAACAAAACTAGTCTAACCTACATTTACAAACATAATCTAACACATACTAGAATATAACTAATAACAATAGTTTTATATTATAAAATGTCTACTGTAGATATGGTCCATTTGGCTTTATATATAGCAATTCTGAATGTTACATTGTGACATATATTTGCTAATTATATATTTTGTTGCATAGTTTATAAAGCCTTGGTATGAATGACTTTTAATTTTTTTCAAGTACAATTTTTGGAAGAAAGTTTTCTTGGATTAGTTTTGGAATCTCATGTCTGATGCAAAGGTGGCAATACTTTGAATTTGTATGTTTTACTTGAATATCATAATTATTGTTGTTTGGAAGGTTGTTTTCCATGTTATTAAAACGTTGAGGTGCCCATCTGGTCCTTCTTAATCTTATTATTGTATTTTCCTGTGTTTGAAACATGTTTTGGAAGTATCCTGGGAGGCTTCCGTTTTCATACTTTAAAAAGTTTGAGACATGATAGTTTATAGATGTCCTCTACCTTCAAGTAATTCAAGATTCTTAAACAGAGGTGCAGTATGGGAATTATATCTACTGTTTGATACTGCTCTGACAGCCTTTTTTGCAAATTACTTATTCGTGGTCCTACATTACGACCCTATGCTGTTATTCCATAATTTAGGTATGACAAAAATAGTGAATTGTAGATTATTTTCAAGATGTACACTGGAACATAATGTCTTAATCTAGATATCATTCCACATATCCTTGACAATTTGTTGGCTATGTAATTGAGATGAGAAGACCATGTTAGATTCGAGTCTATGAGAATACCAAGAAATTTAAAGTGTGTTACATGTTCAATTGGAATACTGTTTACCTCAATATTAGAAATGTCGCTATTTTTTCATTTTCTTTGCTTGCTATGAAAAATCATCATCTTCGTTTTGCTTACATTGAGTGAGAGCTTGTTTACTGCTAGCCAGTCTGTTATCTTGGTTAATTCCTCATTTATTTGATTAGATGTTGAGTTAGTGGTATGGTTATTTGTGAAGTTACCCAACGTGCTGAGCAAGGTATACATGATGGGTGTACATTTTTTTCTAGCCATTGCTAAATCATTTATATATATATTAAGAATAGTAGAGGTCCTAATATTGACCCTTGAGGGACTCCTGCGATTATTGTTTCTGCAGATGATTGAACGTTGTAAACTTCAACATATTGCTGTCTGTTGTGTAAGTAACTTCTGAACCAATCTAACTCTACATTTGTTATGCCGTAATATTTCAGATAGCTGATGAGAATTGCATGGTCAGTAGTGTCAAAGGCATTTGACAAATCTAGGAATATTGATATAGGTAGTTTTTTTTCATCAAGATCTAAATATATTCGATCTACAATTTCAGTTAATGCTAATTCAGTAGAATAACCTTCTCTGAATCCGTACTGATTTATATATTAAAGGTTATTTATAGTGAAATATTTAAATAGTTGTACATGAACTGCTTTTTCAAACATTTTAGATACAGAAGGTAAAAGTGATATAGGTCTGTAGTTATTCATATCGTGTTCATCATCTTTCTTGAAAATAGGAACAATCTTCGCCATTTTCAATTTATTGGGAAATCTTCCTGTTGTCAGTGACTGATTAATTATGCAAGTAATTGGCTTGGCTAAGGCATTGATTGAAGCTTTTAATAAAATTTGAGAAATGCTGTCATATCCAGAGCTTTTCTTATATTTTAGTTTATTTATAATTGTTTTCGTTTGTTCTTCGTCAATTGGTGTAAACGTGAAAATTGTCTCTACTTTCTTCTTGTCTATATAAGTTTTGAAGTTAGGTTTTCCTTCGGTATCGATTTTATTAGCAAGATTTGGACCAACGTTTAAAAAAAGGTGTTGAATTGATTTGCTACTTTGTTTTTGTCTGTTATCTTGATTCCGTTTTTATTAAGGTGAGTTGGTATTTTTTGGGATTCTGGATTTATTCATTACATCAGCAATAGTTTCCCATGTTTTTTTAGTGTCTTCTTTATGTTTAATAAATTCTAATTTGTAATAATCTGCTTTGGCATCTCGTTTCAGCTTTCTGACTTGTTTAACCTTGGTTTTAAGTTCCGCATATTTTGAGGCATATGCCATTGTGCCAGGTTCTGTCATGTTGACTGTTCTGTAGAGTTTGTCCCTTTGTTTAATTTCTGAAAGGAGATTGCATTGGATTTTTTGTGTTTGTATTTATTGAATTTAACAGACTTTAATGGAAAGTGCCTATTTATTATTTCATCAAGTGTTATAGTGAATTGTTGATCATAGGTTATCGTTGGGTCTGCTGTTACATTATGATAAAAAATGTCGGTCCATTCTATGTTTTCAAGTTCTTCAAGAAAACCCCGCAATTTGTTTCCTGTAAATGATCTTGTGTTAATTGTTTTTATTTTATTAAACGTTTTATTAACTTTAAAATTTAGAGCAGCCAATATGGCCATGTGATCAGAGATTTGTGTAGCTAGTATACCACTCTGTGCGATTGTGAGTGGGTTTGGAGATTTACAATACATATGGTCTATTAGTGTTGATATTCTGGTTGGTAAGGTTATGATAGGTAGCAGATCTAATTCTGCCAAAGAATCATAAAATTCTTGAAATGTATTATTGGAGTTTAACTTTAGTAAATCGATATTAAAGTCTCCTGTTAGTACGCAGTGTTTAGAGGAATTACACAAGTTCCGGATTATGGAGGTGAAATCTTGCAGAAATGAATCTATTGAGGCACGATTATTGTTATCTTTTGGAGGTATATATATGTTACATATTGTAATGTCTTTACCCGAATCGTCAATAATGTTTATAAACAATCATTCCCAGGTTGAGTAGATATTATGTGATTTGTAATTGACTACAGAAATATTGTTTGATATGTATGTTACCAGCCCTCCTTTTCTTTAACAATTGTTAGTGTAGGATTGTGTTATCATGGTATAATTTTTTAAATTTAAGATGCTCAATGTCTGTGCGCTGCTCTATTCTTGCCTCTTGTATGCATATATGGCATTTATAAATACACCTAAATCAGCCAGCGTGTTAACTAAGATATTTAACTCATCAAATTTGGAATTTAAAGAGTCTGTGTTTAGACTTAGAACTGTTAATTTATTTTTGTTTTTAGCCAGGAAGCCCTTCAAGTCTTCAACGTTGTAATATCGAGTCTGTGCTCTAACTGAGCTTTCATCTGGGTCCAAGTTTATAATTTTTGTGAAGTCATTTTCATTAACGCCACCTTTGAATCTTAGAAATTCTTCAGTGTCAATCGACATCATTTCGATATGATTAGATCATGTGTTATCAGTTTATAGATATATACTACACTACTGTATGTTACATGTGATATGACCATATATGGAGATGATAGTAGTGGCAGCACGCTATTTATGAAATATAATGCCACATTAATATATATCATTGAATGATGAAACTAAACAGGTATAATGGAAACATAGAAAAGGCAGTTTGACACGTTGAAATACCGCATATGAAAGTGAACAAGCATTTAGATATAAACCAAGTGTGGTGATACTATTTACATTCATCAACGTTATATTTGTAACAGTTTGCACAAGAATTAGAATCGGCAGGTGGAGAACATATATTAAAAATAGATATGCTAAGGAGACCATTAGAGATACAGAAGAACTCAACGATAGCATTTTATAAAAAAAACAGCCTATGGCTATGTCGTTGCGTTAATCTAGACAACATGTGTTTGGATACAGTATTATTTCGATAGTTACAAAAGAATAAAATAACAGGGATCATGCTATTTAACGACAACCTGAGATGGCAGGACATCGCGAGGAAAGATTTAAAGGCATGGCAGATGAAGGAAGAATGGGCTCAGGACAGGAAGAAGTGGAAGAGACTAGAAAACTCGCCACCTCGCACAGGGAGAAGGCGGGGAAAAGTGAAAAAAGGTGAGAAAAAAACGCCGTCGTAGCAATTTGACAAATAGTGTTGCCACCTTCCGCAGCCTGGTTAATTGATGTATAGTATTATTTTATCCACCAGAGGCGCCACATGTTATTTTACGTAGTGCGAATAAATCGCAACATGTCCATTTGAAACATCTTATTATGGCCACATGCTATTTTTATTGATTATATAATGATTTCTACGTTTGTCTTGAATCAATAGCAATGCGATGAAATACAGTGCAAACTCCAGCTACCACATCATATGTATGTATAATGACTTACAATATCAAACTGAAACGACGGATTGCGACTTAACATTTGCAAAACGCAAAGCACTACGGGTAATTCGGCCTTTTTGCTACTCGTGTGGTGTGGAGTGGTAAGATTTTACGGTGTCTCAATATTTTCACGGTTTTATTTAATTATATGCACATTGCAACTACAATGCCACAACGATCTTTAATAATAATATCTTACGATAAATATGGTTGTGTTTCAGGAGGTTCTTCGCTCAAACAAGTCTAAGAATGGTCGCACAAAAGAAATCGGTGAGTGATCTGTCGACCTCGTGGCTCGTGCTTGTGTATGAGCGTGGGCGGCATAGACCATAATATGGCGGAAAGCATGCTGCAGTAGTTGCACACGGCGAGACTATTGCAGCTACACACCATTTATGTCGGTGGCGTAATTTTGGGTGGGAATTCAGCAATAGCTTCCCTTTGCCTTTGGTAATAAACAGTTCGGCAACAATTCCGGTATACACACAATTACCAATCCTTGTACGAGACGGATAACATTTCATCCTTATTTCGGGACAACCTGTTGCGCCACTGACTGACACCACATTTTTAGCAATCATTGCAATGGCTAGGACGGCACTTGTCTCGAATCAGGACCCACTTCGATTTTGCCAACTAGGACCTACATCATTGCCTAAATGTTCCACCCCACCCTGTTAGTTCCGTCATTAAACATAATCCTAGATTACGCATATTTATATTACGAACATGGACACTTGTGAGTTATGTCGAATCCAGACCACCTCGATTTTTTACGTTTAAGGATAGGCCTGTTGCATCCTAGCACACGTTTGAGGCATCAATAATGCCTTGGTTTGCAACAATATAAGCTGCTATATCGCTAATTTTACGAGCGCGATGCAATAACGCCCCCCGCACAACAGTATAGACTAATGCAAACCGGGTTGCTGTTTGGGCTTTAAAAGTGCTAGACAATATTTGTTTTAATATAAACACGCATGGGATGATGTTGAATGATGAAACTAACAATTGCATGTTTGACATATTTCAGAAAAAGGCGATTGAGAGCATCAACTCTCGCCTGGGCCTGGTGGTGAAGAGTGGCAAGTATGTGCTTGGCTACAAACAGACGTTGAAGACACTGCGACAGGGCAAGGCCAAGTTGATCATCATTGCCAACAACACGCCACCGCTGAGGTAACTTGTCCGACATCGTGAATGATCCATCCATATATGTTCATTCTCAGGCAATAGTAGAACTTACTTGAGTTATTTCTAATGCTGAAATAAGATATCATAATCACTCATTTTTATTGGCATCCAATAAGTGTTTAATCTATAATTTAATTCCGTGTCACTGGTCACAAAATGTGGTCTGGTAATATTGTACTTGCAAGAATTGTGGTTCATGAGTACTTGTTTGTTATTCTTATTGATTATAATATAACAAACTATGAACTATTCAGGATTGTGAAAGAATGGTGTCAGCACTGTTTTTGTATTTGGACTTCGGAGCTCTGCTTGGGTTACGATGAAGTCAGAAATTTCAATGCCTAGTATTTTTTCTCGTTACAAGATGAAATGTGGCTGAGCTAGTCTGGGCACAGATTGGTGACTTATGTACGCAACACATGCCAGTGTCTTGCAGATTGTTGACGGGTGATCAGGTAACTACCTAAGTGTGCTCAGGATTCATGTACAATGATGAGAATCTGAATGCTGCTCCTGTCTGCAATTGTTACGTGCTCTCATGTATTGATGGTTTTATTTGCAACTCTGTTTTGGAACTGTATGTTGGTATTAGAGTCTTGTAGTCTTGATTGTGTGAAGCAACTAGGTGATAATGTTGATAATAAGTGTCGGGCACTACCGTGTGTGTTTTGTTAGGCTTGCTAAGATATCTGGGTGAGATTTTACAATGTGTCATGCTGGGTATGTTTCAGGACTGTACTGGATGTATTATTTTATGACAGTAATTTGGTTTAGGTGTTTTGATGACAAATACTTGCAGCAATTTTCTATTACTTTAAAGTCGCATTTTTTAGTTTACGAATCAAATCTTGCCTGCTCAGCATTTCTTTAATGTATACTTTTTGCTTGCAGGAAAAGTGAGATTGAGTACTATGCGATGTTGGCCAAGACCGGTGTTCATCACTACAACGGCAACAACATAGAGTTGGGCACCGCCTGCGGAAAGTACTTCCGAGTGACGACAATGAGCATCACTGACCCAGGTATGACTTGCCTCTTTCTCATGTCTCGGTTCTGCAGTGTTCTTTCTTGAATTCACCCTACTTATGGTCACCTGCTTGGCACATCCTCCGCTGCAGTTATCTTTTTCTGTGGTTCTTTTTAGGTTGTTTTTGTGACCCACTTGTGGTGTCGGGCATTGGCTGTCTTTTTAATATTGATTATTTTGTAAACCATGTCTAATTGGTTGAAAAATATTCTAATTTTTCAAATGTGTGAAACTGAATGTTGAGACAAATGTCTTGCAAACACAGGTCACATACTATTTCAAAAGTACATTGATAAATATTCATCATAATATGTTTGTAATATTCTAAGCTGCTAGAAAAAGAAGAGAATGAGGAAAATTCAGATTTTGAAAACGTGAAATATGCCCATTGTCGTCTTTACTATACATTTTATAACTGATAAATCCTGTATGTGCGTGCACACACATAGAACAAGATAATTTACTTGTTTTTTGTTTGTAGGTGATTCCGACATCATCCGCAGCATGCCGTCTGCAGAGGGCCAGTAGTTCCTGCTGTCTCGTTTGAATTACTTGTAAAACATGAGTGATTAAAACGTCACCTTCCAATAATAGTGTGTTGGCTTGCTGAATTTAAATCTGGATTAGTTGTATGTGTTAATTACTGTACAGTTGAACCTCACTTTACGGTCACCTCGGTTATACAGCCATCTCACAATTGAGGTAAATCGGTCTTGCGAATAACATCAACTGGATATTCAGTCCCTAGTGGAGCCGTCCTGGTGGTGACCATAATAGTGAGGTTCAACTACTTACAAATGGACCATTTTGTGATAATTAATTTTTAGTTACCGTTCATGAGAACATTGTCATTGGAGTTAAAGCACCAGCTCTTGAATTGGTTTTAATTAGTCAAATTGGTAAAAAAAAGTTTGATGCTATTAATTACAGTAAACCTTGGATATAATGAATAGCTCGGGACTGGTCAGTTTATTTGTTGTATCCAAATTGACCATTTACTCATATTAATTGAAGTAGGCTTGACGTTGGTAAGAAGTTTACAATCAAGTGTTCGATCTAAGTAATGAGCAATTCAAAATAAAAAGATACAGGTTCAGATGTGCATTTTCTATTTCATGCCGTTGATATAACATCGATGTGAAGATACACATCTGGATGCCGTTTAGATGGATTTTGGGACAGAATTGTTCATTATATCAACAAAATAATTTATTTGTTATCGGCGAATTGTTATAAGTGTATTCGTTATATCGGGTTTAGTTTACATCCCGACTTTTCCAAATAGTGTATTTGACCTCTAGTCTGGACACAAGGCATGCTTTCTGGGCAACATTTTATGTTATGTTTATTTTGTTGTGGGGCTGTACTTGGAACGCTCGGTTCCGTTGTCAAAAAGATTAACGTGTAACTTATTCCACCTTAGATACCGGTACACTTAGCTAGGCCAAAGTCATCTTTTACCTATTTCACAGTCAATTTGCCTAGTTTCCCGTGACGTTTTGACTGCTACCAGCAACCTTCATCACCGTATCGTCATCTCGCGGTAGTTGTCTGATGAAAGTTGCTAAGAGCAATCGAAACGTAACAGGAAATAAAGCAAACTGACTGAAATAAGTTAAAATATGACTAATTTGAACCATCCAGTCTGACGAACCTCTTCAACCATAACGTTGCAAAGTTGGTCACTGAATGGATGCGATTTTCCCAGCACTATACATTGACATTCCGTAAGAAAGCATCAATAAAACACTCGTTTCCTATCCCGCATAATCTACTTTCCTCTCGAAAGACTGCACTGACGTCTGTCTCAACCACCGACTGTGAGCCTAATCCATACATCTGTTCATCAGTATATGAATGAGTAGTTTAATCAACATCGTTCTTTGAATATTTTTAAAGTGGTGCTCTCGTATGTAAATCGTCCCTCAATGTCACAAACTGCTGCATCGTATTCCTCAGAATCTCCCTATCCTCGGAGCAGTAGGCTGTAGTTGCATTACCACTCCACGAAAAATGGGGCACACCTACTAGTGGAGTGGCCGCCATACTATGTTAAGTATGGACCCCGGAAATGAAATTTGTAGTGTAAGGTTTTTTTGCTGAATCATGTAGCTTATGGGTCCCTCAACTCAAATCAGCGGGATGGCAACGCGCCATCGTTGGGTAACTTGTGTGAGCCAGGCAAATCCAAGATGGCTGCCCTGAACCTAGGTCGAATTAGAAAATGTGTTACATGTTTTGGCATATGAGGAATTCAATGGAACCATTTCCAATGATGTCCGTGCCCATCCCTATTGACTTGGCATTGGCACTAATTAATTTGGGAAGTTATTTTGTAATCAAATGTGGCGTGGCCGTAGGTGATAAGACGCTCTATGACATGGCATCACTATTCAGTCGTCTCATCACGGTAGGGCAGAACCGGCAAGTCGAACTTCAAACAATGTTTACTACGAACTGTGCGGTGTCCCTGCATCAATCATTGATGAATGTGGATGTCTGAGGACTGGGACAAAATCCACTCTAAACTGAAAGTGGATGATCTTCAACAGCAGCTCCAGACATAGTGAACATCGATGGCCAGCAACTTCTGTATCATATTGTTTGGCTCTGTGCTGGGTCTGCGTCAGATCTCGCCAACAGTATGAAGGACAGACTCATCCAGTTCCAATCGTGCTGGTCATCTTCGATCGCTATGATGACCCGTCAGCAAATGATCATGAACGAATCCGGCGTGCAGGCGAAGGGGCTTTTGATTACAACATAGTAATATCCAGCAAACTACCATGCCGCGATGCCATCAAGCAAGGCAAATAAAAAGGCTCTCATCAAGGTTCTCTCCACATTCAATTTGGGCAACAATGTGACGACAGTTGGAAGAGAGGAGGGCGTGTACAGCCATGAAGAAGCATATATATTACTATCATTAATTATCTTCTGGAGGCTGTGAAGAATAGTAAGAAACCTGTACGAGTGATCAGCGATGACACTGACGTCTTTGTTATGCTTCTGGGTGTGGAGTACGCAGCTGACAGCCCTTGTGCAACTAGATCGAAGGAATGAGGCTATCCTCAACATCAATGAAAGTTCTTTCCTCCTTGGTCTGAAATCCCTGCAACTGCTTGGTATGCATGAACTGTCATGCTGCGATAGTGTGTCCTATCCATTTGGTCATGGAAAAGCGATGGCGCTAAAGGTATTGAAGTCTGCTGACCACTCTGGCCTCTACACTGTCTTCGGTGAATAGGGTGCTACTCTCGAACAGTTGATGGAGACTGGACGGAAATTCATCTGCTCCCTCAGTGGTGTCGCTGAAGGCACAATCATGGTTTCTGCCAGGTATGCGCTGTACTCCAAAAGGACCAGAGGGAAAGCTGTATGTATCAATACTCTTCCTCCGACAGACGCTAATCTGGCCTACCTCACTACCAAGTCATGCTCTGGAAGGTAGCAGATCAGCAGATTCCGCCCGTGGTAGATATCGCTGATTATGTACGGGAGTTTGCCACTGGTGCAGGGGGTATGCCAACGCCATACATCGCAAGAGGACCAGCAGCCCCATCTGCCCTCATCAACTGTCGGTGTAAAGCTGTAGGGAAAGGTTTCAGCAGTCATGCATGTAGCTGTCATTCTGCAGGATGTGCCTCAAATCCGTTCACCAAACATGATGAGCATGAGAATGACGCTAGCTATGATAATGATGAAGAAGGTGACAGTACATAGGGAATGGAAGAGGAGGATGAGAGAGAATGGCGGGACTGAAGTTCTCTATGAGAATGTAATGTGAATGGCGTTCCTTTCATATACCGTTGATTTTGAATTGAGTAATGATATACGCATTGTCAATTTCCAAAAGAAACCTGTCATTACAAAAATGCTCTCAAATTGTGTTTCATTGTGTTTCAGCAAATTTATAATTGAGTTCTTCTTACTTTGAATTTTGTACTTTTAAATGTTGTACATGTATGATACAGATTCATTTGTGATTACTGCATGCCATTTTGCAAAGCGTGTGTATGTTTCTTGTCAGAAGTAGCCATGTACATGTATGTATAGCTATTAGCATCCCAGTAGCTCAGTCATGAAGAACTGTACATAAATTTGTTTATCTTACAAACGTCCCAATTTTAACAACAGCTTTACGCCATGTCACATAAATACAAAATCATTGGAAAAATTCCAATGAACTCAATATGCACCAAAAATCATGTTTCTAGCACCATCTAATTAAAGGTACTCAATCAATTCGATTGTCTTGCTCCTCGCGTTTCTTAGTAATTTAACAAAAAACAGAGGAATCAGGTACTCCCCAATGATATCCTAGTTCGTTTATGCATACGTATTAGTTCGTTTTTTATAAAATTAATACAACAACTGCGAACTCTTTCGTTTTTAGTAAAAACCGGATCCGGTTTTTTGCTTCGATTTTAGCTGAGTATGGACATTGAAATCGGCGTGGAATCGCGTTCTTGTCTTCTCGTGATCGCGAATTATGGGCGATATTGACCTTTGACCCCACCCTTTGGCGCTATTGATGTTATGGAATTCCGAGTTTAGGCAACGAGTGGACGTCCACGAACATACATGCCACCGACACGGCAAAATGGGCTAAATTAGACAGACAAAAACAGTACCCACGCATAAAGGTGTATTTCTATTAGAGAACGACTATGGAAGAAACAAAGCAAACAGAAGGAGTTGGCGACAGTGGACTGTGGCCGTGGGCTGTTGCCCATGCCGTGGTGTCAGTCACAATATCAACAGATGAGATGCAGCGTTCGCAAAGGTTCTTCCAGACAGGTTAGTAATTTCGATTTATTCAGCTATAATCACGTATATTTAGACGTATGAGTATATATATTAATGTTGCTTGTACTAAATTTATTTGATTGTTTTCCTTTTAGTCATTGGCAAAGGCGATATGGGCGGCCTGGCTGGGCCCTGTTTACTATAGACTAATATCAGCTAACAGTACGACGCTATGCCTATGGCATATACTTATGTCAATCATAGTGGCTATATTATGTCTATGTCGTGTATGGCAGTAGGCTAGTAGCCTAAGTAGGCTTGGGAAAATAGTAATAGTGTAAATGCATTATAAATGATTCGTAACGATTATAATTATTGAACCAATATGTACATAATTTACTAACAACAGTAATGTAATAGTAATTTAACAAATGTATTACTTTTATATTAAAAAATACTATAATGGGACATTTAATTTTTTTATTTGAATTCAATTGTATGTAGTCTTGGTATTTAATTATTTACAAGGAAAAGAGTATTCCAGTAGTTTCACCAGGTTTTTTTATTGTCCCTTCTGTGAGTTTTTGTTATGTTCAGAAAACCAGCGCCCCTCAATACCATGGACATTAATGCCCATAACATGTATATATTATACAGATAGCTCTTGACCGTTGGCATTGGTTGCATTTGGCAGGTAGTCATTCATTGCATTGCAACTTTTGCAAGTACATTAGAATGATTATTGTTAGAAACAATCAGTGCTGACTATTAATACATGTACTATATTTTCAGAACTTGAGGTGTGTCGACATCACATGCAGATGTATGCTTCAAAGCTCTTCACCTTCAGGTAAACGAGTGTTATCAAATGTGGTTACTCTGTCACCAAACCTGCTATCAAAATTATAAATACAAGCAATAAACAAGTATGTCATAGGCGGATCCAGGCGGGCCTGGGGACAGGTGCCCCCCTAGACCATAAGAATTTGGCGTGTCTGCAAATCTTTTATAATGGGCCCATGCGACTGTGCCCCAGTTTAGGTGATAATAATAAGCTGAAGTTATGGCGTCTTCCAATATCACCATTCCAGTGGAGCGGGTGATGTCATGGCAGCGTGATAGCGACAAAATTTAGACTACACCATTTGGTTTGGCCGCCAGTTGAGGTTTTTGTGCCTCCCATACTCGATTTCTGGATCCACCCCTGTATGTGATAGTTTTGTTTGTCTGCATGAGGATTTTGCAGTAATGTGGTGTCCTCGTTAAATTGCATATTGTTGTTAGAAATGCATGTGAATTAAAGTAAAGACAATGTAAAATATAAACATTTTATTGAAACTATTTGATGTGATTGACTACAAAATAATGAAAAGTACAATACAACTACAGGTACAATCACTGCACTTGATGTGTATAATGCAATACTTTTTAATATCACGTGCACATAAAATGCAAAACAACAATAGAAACAAAAATTAGGAAGAGGTTGAAAAAATGTCAGGTATAAATAAAAAACAAACAGATACTTTTATCAAGATTCTTTGTTACAAAAAACAACACTAGTACACGTGATGTCAAATGGTAGTTGTAGTTTATACATGCCTTGTATGTTTACAACTCACAAAATTAGTGTATTAACAAAATTTTTTAATATCGCATGCCCATAAAATGTAACCCAATGAGAACAAATTACTTAGGAAGATGTTTAGTTGAACAAATGAACTATTATGAATTATAATTGTTTTTTAACAAAGAATCATAATTTATGGTTCTTTGTTAAAAAACATCAATGATTAACAAATTCGAAAATTTTGTAGTTTATGCAATGCTTGGTATGTATGTTTACAACTCGCAAATAATAGTGACTAGACTAATCAGGGTCATCGCCATGTGACTGAGAATTACATGTACAATCACTACATGGTACAGTCACGCCTCGTTATAACGCGCCCCGTTATAACGCGGATTCGGTTATAACGCGGTCGGTCGTGGACCCCGAATTTCTGCCGCCAGGGGGGAAATGGGCGCTATGACAAACTATATTAACACGGTAATAACTGTCAATTGTTTTATGTGAAGTTATCCCCGTCTTTGTCCACGGCATGTGTATGTTGAAAGACTAGTTGGCGGACAATAAATTTAACGTTGACGTACAACTGCAACGAATCAAGTGTGAGGCGCGTCACTACGTTGCCGTTGTTTATTCTGCACTGCCAATTAATGCTATCAAAGTTTCTTTGACTATAATTATGGTCAGTTTTAACTTTAGGAACAGTAAATGTGGAGCGAAGTATTGTTTGTTTTGCGCCGACATCAAACGAATCGTTTCCAATCTGCTAGTCATGCTCATGGCTTCCGCGGATCGCCAGTTCGCCTGGTTTCGGCGCCGGGCGGCTTGTAAAGAGTAATTGAAATTCACAAATACGCCTTGCTTAAGAATGGGTTTAATACGTTTTAATACAGCTTAGTAGGCAAGATCAGTAAGCTAACATTGCGTAACAAATATTAGCTTTTCGCTGCGATGAACGCAAAGCTACTGGCTGTACTGGTGCGCCAAAATATTAATTCGTCAACCGCATATGAATTGGTGAATCGTAATATTGTTCGGCACGGTAAATGTGCTTTCTAAATTGGTATTTTGATATTGATTGAAAGACGAAGTTAAGCCAATTGTGAGCGTACTTATAGATTTAAATTCTTAAACTCTAACACAGCGTTTCTCAAATCATGTGCGTATTCGGCTGCTGAGTGCCAGGTCATTATTTTAGATATTACGTCAACGGTACCATATTATCGTTCAGTTGACCGTGGCTTGTTGGTCCGTTATTTATTTAAAAACGGTACACAATTCATGTATTTTATTCAGTTCAACAGTGTACGACATTTAAACAGACTACACACTGACATTGGCTGGCAGTTTAATAAGCTTCATAAACTGCGTATAGACTGCGCGACGTGCACACTTTGGTTGGCTTCGATGGCGTTCTTCGTGCAGCACCGATGTCGGTCGTCGTCGTAGGGCCCCTGACGGCAGATATGGGAACGCGCCTCGTTTATAACGCGTCTCGTTTATAACGCGGATTCATTTCGTGGACCCCGACTACCGCGTTATAACGAGGCGCGACTGTACATTGCTCAGGTTTACTCAGTTGTATGAAGAGTACTGGCTACAGACCGCAATATTTTTGTACAAATAGTCTTCGCATATTAATTTCAGTATGGCTGAATGCTTCCCACATAAGTCGAGATGGTGTTTGAATTAACAGGTCTGCCAGGGATTAAAGTTTAAAGCGCTTTGAGCAATCCCGAGGACTGGATACTACACCATATCAGTACAGGTGTATAATCATCATGCGAAGTGAAAATGTAATGTAAATTATTTGTGAAAATATAAAACAGTGATAAAAAAGAATAATTTAGAAATATGAAACGTGGCATGAAAAGTATAATAACAGTCCTCATGATACATAGAGAACTTAAACAAGTAAAATGCTGCTGCCAGTGTATCAACAGATTGTTGTTGCAAAATGTGAAAAGGCTTTCAATACCATTACTTCATTACAAACTTGTGTTGTTGTACATAACAAGTACCTGGTGTACGTTGCAAGAACTCAGCTGGCTGCCACTGACTATCAGCAACACAAAGACAATGAAACCCTACCACTGTAACACTGCTGGATAATTGATGTATTTTGTCATAGACACTGCTAAAAGTTAAAGTTGAATTGAATACAAATACGGTGTATTATTGACTTTTGATAAATGTGTCATCACATATAAAATATAATACATGTCAGAGCTATGCTAATTGTCACTTTGTCTCTGGTATAGGTAGATGCGGATGTACAGCAAAATGTCAGGAGGCTGGTATGCAGTACCATCGAAGACAGCGAACACATACAGTGATGTCATCGATATCCAAACCGATGTAGTTCACCGAAGAATGCTTGACACTGAACCTGTCTCACGAGCTAGTCAGGCGTCACCATATTCGTATGTCGAGCAACCTGCATTCTACATTGGTTTTTAGTCAGTTAAGCTAACTTCCGGAGGAGAGAGAGGGTGGGCTGATACAGCATGCAGACATTAGTAGAATGTGCTCTTTTTCAAAACTGAACAATTTTAACTATTTTTTTATAAGGTGTTCATTGTCATTACATGAATTAAACATTTTTCAATTTCATTACAGTGATGCCTGATCTTAGTCAATATTATAGACTGATTTGAATTATGCTAATCGGTAAAGCATCAGTAAAGAGCATTTATATTTTCTGTTTTGTTTTCAGTATACAAATTCATTTCAGTGTCTGCCATGTGTAACTACTACACATATTCATGTTTGACATTTTAAGGTTCTGCCTGAAGTTGAATGGTCAAGGTGAATGTTGGAAATTACAAAATGAGGTGTTATTGTGATGCTAACAGTACTCGCCAAGTATTCAAAGGTTCATAACATGTATGTTTACCTTCTTCAAAACAATTTATTTTATAAACTTATTTCTGAGTTATCGCCGTATGCTAAATACTTTTAAAGGTGTATTAATATGTCTGTGGGTATAATATAAGTGCAGAAGTCAACTTAGTTTTCCACGTCCAAGATGTTATTATTAAAATGTGTATGAAAACAAATATATATGTAAATGTGCACATTACAATTTTTTGATAACTTATATGTGGTTGATTGTTATAAATTTGAAATTACCTGGATTGATCAAATGTGGGCCTCCCACAGACTATGTATCCTCCCTGTGTCTGCCTGACCCAGGTGACCGCCTTAGCTCCTCTTCTGCCTCCTCTCATTCCTATTCTTGGGTTGCAGTGTGGCCTCTAGCGACATCATAATTCAAGTTACGTATTATGCATTCATATATTGCTGTGGTGAGAATATATACATATATTGGTAAATACACAAGAATAGCTGGCATATGTCAGTTGAAAGGTATCACAGGATACCAATTATATAAACTATAGCCAGGCACCAAGGACCACAACGGAAACAAGTGCGAGCATTATCTTGTTTAATCCTTATATATGGTGTACTTTAACTGTATTTAAATTTTATGTATTTACACGTTTACATTTTTATATTTAATAAAATCATCATCACCATCATGGTCGTCAATATAACAAATCTCAATTATTTTGCATAAACTACAATGCAAATCAACAACATTCTGCAGTAATAGTATCAAAATATGCGTCATAAAACACTGTTTTAATAATTATGATCACCAATATAATACTCCCGTGTTTGACGTTCTGTTGCACAAAATTGCGGATGCTCCCTGACTAAGTTACTTACACGATTAACAGGGGCCTATTGCCAAACCAATATTATTTGTCATTTCGCAGCCTCACGTCATCTATTTGACTACATGTATTGTCGCAATAACATAGTTTATTACCAAGATACTACCTAACCAAATACAAATTACAATGCATATCAAATATTATGCTCGTTGACACAGCCTCTGGCTGATAATATGGTCATGGACATGGACCTGGTGACTGGCTTAGACTTAGTCTTAGAGTTAGACTGCCTCGAGTCGAGTGTTGACGTTCGCAAGTTGCAATTCTCGTTGAATTAATACGCGGCTACGCGTTCTTGTTGCTAAATGCGATAGTGTAGTATACGTACCTTCGTACAACCACTTTGGAATCTTCATCTTGATACACCAAAGCACGTGTATGTTGTTATTGTTTTCGAATGCGTGGGATGCCGATCTCGCGTAAAGCACGTGACCGAAATGGCGCAGGAAGTCGACAGCGCAATTGGCTTTCGCCAGCTATACCCGGTGTAACGACAAATCTTGTTTTTTGACGATTAAAAAAACAAGTACGCATTTTTTTATTAAACCGACTGTGCACACTAGTTAAACTATTCACACACTACACATCTGGACCTAAAAGAACCGGATTGGCGATGGGCAAACGAATTGGTTGAGGACCTTTAAAAGTCATGGTCGATTTTGGCTATTTTCGGTGATGACCATTTTGAATTTTGGTCAGGAGTTTATAGTCGGGCATAATTGAAAATAGTTCCATTGAATTCCTGATATGGTAAAACATAGGGATGGACACAAACATCGTGTCTCTAGCATAAACCAATCAAACGTAATGCTCGATTTTGGCTATTTTCGGTTAAAATGGCGGCCATTTTTAATTTTGGTCATGTGACCATAGTCGGACATCGTTGGAAATGGTTCCATTGGATTCATCATATGCCAAAACATGTATATATACACAAAAATCATGTTCCTAGCATGCTCCAGTGCAAAGATGCAACACATTGTCTAATTTGGCCTAGGTTCACGGCAGCCATCTGGGATTTGCCTGGCTCCCACAAGTTGCCCAAGGATGGCGCGTTGACATCCCGCTGATTAAGTTGAGGGACCCATAACCTACATGATTCAGCCAAAAAACCTTACACTACCAACCATTTCCAGGTTCCAAAAATGGCAACTCGACTAGAGGTTGATCAGCGCCATCTATCGGCCGCTCGCTCAGTAAGGAAACAACGTGCAAAACGGACACATTTTTAGAAACAAAAATCGGGTGGTTGTCGTGTCCTGAGGTCGGCAGCAGGTTTAACAACTACATTTAAAGCTTCTCATATTTGGTAAGCATATGTTTACTTGGGCGGAAGTACAACAACGAGTATCGGTAAAGAAGGACTGGTCCGAAATAACCGGAATAACATTAGTAAAATAAGGCATGTCATAATTAGTATAAGAATACAGCATATACTATGGAACATTCCTCTCCCCTAAGTTAAACAATTATTTGACGTTCTGCACTGACGACACTAAAGGTCCATTGTTAACAACAAAAATACTCTCCTGGAGTTCGTGTTCTTATTCCCAGTGGCGGTGTCCACTTCACATTAACCATTGTCTGTGGTTTGTCCTTTCTAACCACTTCGTTCTCATCTGGTCTTCTCTCTCTTAAATGATCCTGATGATGCTTCCATGTGCGTCCATCACTCAGACGTACTTCGAATGTCAGTGGACCCAGATGGTTTTCGATGACTCCTGGAATCCATTTGGGTTTTCCTTGGAAGTTCATAGCCCACACACTGTCTCCTGCCCTGAAGGTACGTTTAGCCGCACGAGGGTCATGTCGCTGTTTGTCAGACGCCTGCTTCGGGAAAACTCGGTTATGTACGGAGGGTCGTACCAGATCCAAGCGAGTACGTGGTGGTGTTTTCAGCACAAATTCTGCCGGACTGTGACCCGTGGTAATTTGCGATGTAACTCGATACCTGGCCAAGACATTGCAAAAGCGATCTTCAAGGTTACCCTGGGTTTTCTTCAACCCAGCCTTCACTGTTTGAACTGCTCGCTCTGCCAACCCATTACTTGCCGGTTGATATGGTGAGCATTTGATGTGTCTGATGCCGTTGGCTCTACAGAACTGTTCAAATTCATCACTGGTAAAACAACTTCCATTGTCCGGCACGATGGTGTTTGGTAGTCCCATAACTGGAAATGTCTGTCTCAGCTTGGTGATCGTGGCACTTGTCGTTGTTGCTATAACCACATGAGCATTACAATGCATTTGCTGTAAGCATCTATACTATGATGAAAATCATTCGTCCCTCAAATGGTCCCGCATAGACAATGTGAATGCGGTGTCAGGTGTGACCTGGCCATTCCCACGGATGCAGTGGCGACCTTGATGGTTGTTTGCTGTGTACCTGGCATATAGTACAGTCTTTCACATGTTTTTCAATTTCAGCGTTCAATCCCGGCCACCATAAGTTACTTCTTGCAATTGCTTTCATCTTCACTATGCCAAGGTGTGTCTCATGCAGTTCGTCGAGTAGAGTGTCACGGCCCTGTTTCGGTATTACGACTCTGGCTCCCCAATAGCAGAGTATATAAAATTCTACAGTATTTTTAATAACACATTAACTAATATATACAGTAATATAAAGATAAGTCCTTGCATGTACAATTTTTACCAGTATTTTAAAAATTGAAGGTAACAAACATATTGGTCTATAATTAAACAAGTCATCAGTAGCTTTAGACTTATAGACAGGTATAAGTTTTGCTATTTTTATTTCGTCAGGCACTTTTCCCTCACCTATTGACTTATTTATTAAAATAGTTATTGGTAAGGCTATTTGCTCACCGAGTAATTTCATGAGGCGGGGACTAAAATTGTCATATCCAGAACTGGTCTTAGGTTGGAGAGATATTACAATTTGCCTGATTTCATTTACATCGGTCGGACTCATGAAGAGAGTTCTTGAATTTTGCTTAGGACAATTTTGAAGATATTTACTAAATTGTTCTTTAGGTTGAGGGATTGCATTTGCGTGGTTTGAACCAACATTAGTAACACATTACATAATATATTATTCGAAAGTTGATGAGGGTCCTTAATTATATCGTTATTGTATTTAAAGTGTGATGAAATGCCTGATTTATCGTTTTTCCCAATCATGGTTCTAAGTAATTTCCAAGTTTTGTTTAGAGTCGATCTTAAACACGTTTAACTGATTAGTATAGTATGTTGTTTTGGCAATTTGTTTTAGTTTATTATACATATTTCTATACTGTACATAACATATATAAGTAGAAGTCTTAGCGAATTCCATGAACGCATTATCTGTATCTAACTGGTGTAAATACGTCCAATCAATTTCGCGGAGTGTAGATGTTATATGACCAATGGATTTGTCAGACATGGATCTGTGTTTAAATTTTAATGGCTCATTTGATTTTTTACAAGGCTTCTGCTTGCTAGTTAAACATAATGTAGGCAGGTGATCGGATATATTACTATATAATATGCCAGAATGAACAAATGGGGCTGTTTGTCGTACATATATATGTTATCAATAAGGGTAGCGGATGTATGGGTGATACGCATTGGTTTGTTAATCGTTGAAATAGTGTTAGCAGCTAGGTGTAAGAATAGTAAGTCGGATGAAGGTTTATATGAGTCCATTTTAGGTAGTCAAAATTTTGATCAGTGCCAATTATGACCTGATGGTTTGAGCGTTGACTATTATTTAGTAATGTCTCATACCTTTGAATAGATGAAGACACATTTAAATTAGGGATCCGGTATATTTAACCAACGACTGATGTTTGATCATTAATGCTGGATTCAATAAACACAGCTTCAAATTTCCCCTCCACGAAGATATCAAGGTCTTCACGATGATGATACTGTAATATACAAAATGTTATCACGTACATACATCGCGACACTACCTTTAGATTCAAATTTCCTATTCTTGTAAATAAAACTATAATTAAGCAGTTTAAAAAGATGCGCATTGTTGTCATTTAAAAAAGGATTCAAATAATAAGATATAACCAATTTCAACATGTGCATCAGATAGCTGTGACAGTAACATTTTATATTTATCAAATTTTGATGAAAGTCCTTGTATATTAAATGGAGTACTTTGTACTGAAAACGGGTATGAAAAATATATTGGGAAGAATATCAGCTAGATTAAAAGGATTTGCTTCAACCTCTTCGTTTTCAAACAAGTGCCTTATGTCTAACTCAATATAATTACTTAACATTTCATTCATTGCTTCTTGAGTCTAATTAGCTTACGAATCAGACAGTACACTGTTAAGTCATAATAGAACGAAGTCGTTTTTGTGCTGAGGTTGCAAAAGTACAAAATATGTTTCGACCGTCCCGTTATACTCCAATACCAGGGCGCCAAAACCTTACCATGCAACTGATGTTTGCACCCCACACTGAATAATTACCAACACGTAAACGAACAATAAGTATAAGTTTTTAAAATTACATACCACACTGGGACACATCAACATGTGAAAGAACAGTAAAATAAACATACGTTTTTTAAACTACTTACCCTAATATACAAGTCGTGGCATAATGATGTAATAATGACACTTAAGTCCAATATAATTACATATATAGTTATCTGTGTAGGAAGCATTGTCAACAACAACAAGACAAATAAAAAGAAGATACATTAAATGAAAAAACACCATGACTGATGTGCGCGCACACGCAGAAGCTTTTATTATATCATGTGACAGAGTGGACATGTTTACCTTCTCAAATAGTTATTAACTGCAAGAAGGAAGATTGTACGTATGACAAATTTATCCCTTATAACTTCTTGCCAATATTCTGTGCGTCCAACTCCCGCACTTATTTCAACCATTAGATGCGTCGTATTCTTTTTACATGGTAACATAATATTGGACTATTGGATACGTGACTGAGTGGACTTATAATGTGCGGACAAGTGTAATAACAGCATCAAACTAAAATGTATAATATATTTTGATTAATGTTAAAGTGAAAAATGTATTCCGCGATACAGATGTATATTTATTTTAAAGGAAATATAGAAACAAGACATTAGGTAAAATCCGTTTTCCATGTGTACACAAAGTTTAACATAACATTTGAGAACATTAACAAAATACAGAACAATACATTTGTAGCATAAATTCGATTAAAAACACGTCTGTGTAGCGATTCCCGCGGACAATTGAAATTTAATGAGCTAGGCGATCACGTGGTATCGTGACGTCACATATGACATATACTCGCATCAGGCCAACCCTTTTCATGCATTCAGAGCATGTTTACACGAATAGCTTTTGGGTTGAAACGAGCGCCAGAATGAGTCATTGTGTGATATTCCGATGTAATACAAAGACTATATACAGTCATCATAGAGGAACAAGCAGTTATCTTACGGTTCCACATGAATCCAATTATATTCAAAACAATGAATGCGAATGGACCTACAAGTCGACCAGTTTTCGCTGAGCTATATGCATTACAAATATAATGGAATGGATATATAATGTATTAATTATATATATATATGTATATATATTGTAATTATATATATTATGTAAAAACAAAATTGTGATCTGTCTGGATGAATAAAATTTAAAACATCGTTATATGTAATTACTATCATTTTGTGGCGAATAAATAATTCTACACAAAATTAAAAATATTTACAAACAATGCATCATAGTATAAAAATGATTTGGTTTATATTACTTCGTCAAAACATAAACAAAAAAGTGTCAAGAAAATCAATGGTTTGGTGTTAGGCTTGAACCGACGTCGCCCGATTATAAAATAAATGATACGAAACCAACACGTCTACCAATTGAGCTATCGAGATCGACGGATATTCACTGACTGATTTAAGTTGCTATGATAAATTGTACAACTCCTCCTTCATATATCGTTATTCTAGTGATATTATAAATTATACAATATTATTTTATGTAGCTGGCTACAATATATGTTTGCTATGTATGTTTATTGGTGTAGATTATGTCCGGTGGGTTGCAATCTATATAATTATTCTGAACACGAGCCGAAGCTCAGCGAAACCTGGTCGACTTGTACTAGTTGTAGGCCCATTCGCATTCATTTTTTGAATAAAATTGGATTCATGTGGAACCGTAAGATAACTGCTTGTTCCTCTATGATGACTAGTGTTTGTATTACATCGGAATATCGCACAATAACTCATTCTGACGGTCGTTTCGACCCAAAAGCTATTCTTGTAAACATGCTCTAAATGCATGGAAAGGATTGGCCTGAATCCCGAAAAGCGCGCCCAAAAATATGCATATTTGAAAATGTATGGAATAAATATGTGGAATTTCTAATTTATTGAATTTTTATGATTTTTTTGCATGATGGACATGGAAATATATAGCAGGATGTGATATAATAAATACTATGAATTCAAATAATAAGTGTTTATATTCCCTTTAAATATATCCAGGAAGGTTAAATATAACAGGATCCGTACAAGCTATGCTTCATTTAAAAGGGGAATGTTTCTTTTTTACTGCACAACTATACGATGATGATATATAAGCGATTTCCTTAGAAGTGTTAGAAGGACTATTGTCCGTGTGTGTTGGTACTTTGATTGGAACAAGATAAATTTACAATATAATACTCGCTAGGCGGCAGCACCTTTGCTCGTGACCACAGTTTGTATTACTAGACACTAGAGAGCAGCATTTACCGTTTCTAAACGAATTTTGTAAGCTCTTGCATTGATGATTTAATAATAATATTATGCCATGTGTAAATGTGTTTTGATGTATTGACTGCACGACGATCTATAGATTATATACAATATTACAGGTGAGCTTGAAAGAGTCACACAGGAAATAATCGTTATTTAGTCGAGATTCGTAGTTTCGTAACGATATGTGGGCGATAATATGCCATATGATTGACGGAGGCGGCAGTCCCACGCCACACGTGCGACATTGTAATTATTTGGACATTTTTTTCAACTCGTGAACAAGCAGCATAAGTCCATGCGTACTCGAAACGTACCCAGCAGGAATCCGAGAACAATCTTTCCCAGACAAAATATGAAAATGGTTAGCCTCGATTATCCAGGCGCCTTGACTTGAGCACAGTGAGGTGGCAGCATTGACATTGTCCCATCACAACGGCCTGGATTATGAATGCCAGACAACTCGGCCCACGGACAACTCGGCCTGAGACAACTTGGCCCGGGCCGAGTCGTCTCGAGACATCTCAGCCCCATCCTGAGACAACTCGGCCCCCATCCTGAAACAACTCAGCCCCCGCAGGTCGGCTCGATGAAAAATGTCTCAAGACAATAAATATTTAACATAATTATTTATTCATATTTAAACTAACTAAGCCACCCAACGGTCTTTGATCAGAGTTTTTCACCAGATCGCATGAATGTTCAGTTATTCACACGTACTCCGAGAGTATGTAGCATGCCAATTACCCCGTTGTGTCGTTTCATAGATCAAAACACACACATAGGGTGTTTGAACTTCAGCACTTTCTGATAACACTGGTTTACCTTCCCTTTGATGACGAGTACATGAATTAAAATAGCTCAGAGTCGATAGTTACCGAGCAGATCTTGAGTGTCAGTTTTGCACAAGCCAAGTTCGAAACAGCAATAAGACTCGTATAGCTTGACTGACTGATGGACCTCACAAATCACCTATTTTGATCATGAAGATTGTTAAAGATGTTGTTGAAAAAGACACTGTAATTGTTGTTGTTGTTCTCCACATAAACCCCGTCGTCATGGGGTGAGACTGGCCATGGTTCCGTTCCTTTTTGCTCATCATTGTATTCAATCGTACTAAATAAAGTTGCTTAAAAATACCAAGTAATCGTATTCGTACTCGATCATAATCGTAATGCTTACCATAGGTGTGTGACGCATATATTGATATTGCTCCTTGTGAATGTCCATAGTATAATCACTTCCCCAAATCTAAGTTGTTAGCATATATTCCAGTTGTTTGCATAATCTTCGTTGTCATTGAAAGTGTGAAAAGATCAGTCGGATGATACATTCTGACAACTTCAGAATTATCTGCTCAACGTACTTTCGTAGTAAACAAGAAGCCGACAAATAACTACAACTACATTCGCTTCAGAAGTATCTGCTCAATGAAACAATGACAGAGTAGCAGGCAACTTAACCCATTGTGTCCCATTACACTTCAGAAAACACACAAAGAGTGGTTTGAAATCTATCTAAGCTCCATATCACTGCATAATGATGCTTCCAATTCTGCCACAAATTCGAAGCTAGGTGGGTAATGGAGAATACTGAATTAGATCCACAATTCTCTACTACACATGCTACAACGCATAACTGGTAGTAAATTTTGATGTGCACGTTATCTGTAGCATTGACGTTTCCTGTGAAAGCTAGACTGCAACTGCAAATACAATTTCATTGTGAGATAAACTACCATTAATAACTTTTTTACGTTAGTACATTTACACCTTGAACAATATTTACTATTTTACGTTAGTGTATTTACACCTTGAACAATATTTACTATATAATCATAATTGCTACCAATATTTACTACATTTACTTTATGATCATAATTGCTACCAATATTTACTACATTTACTTTATGATCATAATGGCTACCATATAGCCCTATAGTGTGCGAATATAATTGTTTATCTTTTGCGCCATTTGTATCTTAGAATTATATATGATGTACAAAAAGGCTATATAGAGCCGAGGACAATGAAAGTATAATGCATACAGTATGTTGATTCACTGGATATTTTTATTTAAATGATGGACTATCTCTGAGTAAAAATAACAAGCCCCAAAATACACATGTATGTTGTTTTGAATATTAACTGACATATGTTGACCACTTATAAACGTGTGGGATGAACTGGAACTAGCAGATGACATGAATATGTATTCTAACACAAATTAAGCGGTTTTCTTTAGTACCCCCCGGTAGGTAAATTATACAGAAGAGGCAGCTAGAAACCACTGCCGCTTTACATTATTTTAACACCTATCCTTTGATAAAGACAGCAGTAAACCTGATTGAAGGGGGTGTGGTAGGATTAATGGTCGTCAGCATACTGTACACCATAGAAGGCAGCAGCTAGTCCCCCAGCTGACAGGTACAGGTCAGAAGCCATTCATTGGTCAAGAAGGTGTCAGTGCGGTATGAGCCATGAAGGTTACTGGTTGCTATATAAGTGCGTCAAATCATCATTAATTACAACAAAAAATATGCCAACACGAAGTGTCGCTATCCTTGTGACCAGTGTAAGAAAGAATGTAAAACAGATGTGATAGAGTGCTCAGAGTACGGTTGTTGGACGCATGCGTCTTGCATCCCGATGGACCAGACGATGCTGCCAAAACTGGAGCGGCAATGATAAAGACTTCATCTGCAAATCCTGCGCCTTCACCAATGACAGCTATGACATGCTGAAGGTTATGCAAAGGTGCGTGTATGTTTATTTGTTGATTTGTAAAAGTTGCATTCTGAGTTATAATAATGTATGTATTTCAGACATTCATCATGCCCATATATAAAAATACAAGTTTGTAAATAAATATAAAAATATATCGATAAGAACAACATGTTTAAAAATTATATAAATCCCGGACCCACTGGTGCCGCAGTTTCGAAGTACAATACACGTTTTAGTTTTAATGCTATAAATAATGGGATTCAAAGACATGTCAATCCTATTCATTAGGCTAAAAATAGCCTTTCTGATGACACATTTACCCGAGCTGACATTAGCTGTAGCAAACATGTGGCTAGCGCTACAACTCATGGGCAAATTGTTCAATGTCCTGAAAGAGTTGTTATATGCAACAACGAATTGCTAAAAAGTTCATAACACGATCTGTCTCCTTTCTTCCGTAATGTGGAGCTGTTGTCTTTTTTTCTATTTCTGTAAGCTTTCTGGCGTTCACCTGATGTTTTTGCCATGGTGCCTACAAACACAAACTAAATAATGCTTCAAAACCTGCACACGCATGTGCCCATAGCCATAGGTCATCAAAGTTTGTCAAAATTGACATAAGATTAATAATAATGTTGTTAATCATGTCGTGCAATATTACATGATTGTATAAATAAAAAAATAACACATAATGTAAAGCATTTTAACATTTATCGAAGTCGCACGTAGTGTATACGAATTTCGATTTACGTTACAATTTACGTTACGTACTTTGTACAGGTCCATTAAGCGGCACGTGTTCACATTTCATTCAGTTTAATATCGCCCATCGAAGAATAAGTAGTCTCATACTAGACATACATAACACATTTGTGGTTGTAGTCAGAGTGTTGCCGGCGACATGCGAAAACGCACACTTGTGCCGCGTGCATGCGTGTCTCGTTTTCGGTGGCTTTGCCTATACTCAGATTATCCATATAAATCTTAAAAAGTAAAGGGGACAACTTCCCACCTTACTTAACACCATTGCCTACCGAGAAGAATTAAATATTTTTTATAATGATGCTTACACATTGACCCGACGTTCATTATGATTACAGTTATGAAAATTGGGATCAGTGCATCTAACACCCAGTGGAACATTCAGTTTGCTCAATTCAACGTTCCAGTGTATGCCTTGCTTAATTTCATTAGTATTGACAATACCATTAACGCATTCTGGTACAATAGCACTGTCTATGCTGAACGATATTGGGTGGTGATCAGAATAAATAATGTACATATGATATGATCTAGCCATGATGTAATTCCCCAGGCAGAACTAACGTATGTATATGTGTCTAATTAAATTTAGTTAATTAAAAAAGTTTGATGTTTTATTCGCTAAATTATGCTTTTGCAAAATCGGCCATGTTGATTTACTGGGAATTGGTATTTAATGATGGACGATCTCAGTCCGTGGGCCAAGTCGTCTTGCATTCGTATGAAACATAATTTCAATGCTATTTTGATTTGTTTATATAATAATTGCTTAATTAAGAAAAAACGTAAATGAGATGTCACTGGCACTTTTTACAGATTCTCCAATGCGACATCTGATGCATACGTACGTACCGAGAAACTTCTCATGCGTACGTACGACATCTCACTACCCCAACGTGCAGTGCCGGTATGTAACGCATACTACTAGGACTACACAACAGAGGTGTGAAAAACATCCTGATGTATCTGTATTTGCGCCAATAATTAACTGTCCACCAAGCAGCTAGCTTTACTAAATATAAGTTGTTTGTCTTAGTAAATACAACTGCTTTATAAATATATTTCTGGTGTATGTGTTTTCCAGGTTCTAGCATTTCCTTTCTTGCCGGCCGAACACATCCCGGCAGCGTTCCATGCGCTGATGCCACAAGCGACGACATTCGTACTCGTCGACCTCATGGACTACGTCGAATACACGTGGATCAACAGTCGTGTTTGGAATACCGGCTCTTGGTCGGTATACCAGCAAAGTATACGCACGAATAACGACGTAGAAGGTTGGCACCACCGCATCAACAAACGCGCCCGCGGTACAGCCCCGCCATTCTACAGGTTGGTGCCACTGCTGTTTGCAGAAGCGCAACTGATCCCGATTTTGTCTCGATTCGTTTCGGAGAAGAAACTCGTGCGGCGCCAGCGGAAATGTTACAGGCAGCTACAAGGGAAATTGTTTCGTCTGTGGGCTAGATATGCAGCTGGCGAAATCTCGACTTCGAAATTGCTTAAGTCTTGTGGCAATGTGTATGCTCCGAGCCATCTGTAAATGAGGACTGTAGCCGCCTGTGTGCTAAGATATTACCATTGTGTGTGAAGGTGGTGGTGGAATCCTATTAAAGTTGTGTTAAGACGTTACCATGCTTTGTCTCTCACACACCGATCATAGACCATTCGCCGGTGTCTTAGTTCGCTGTGCTTAAAACAAACAACAACCAGTGACAACCAGTTTCGTTTTAAAAAGAAGCATGACACTGACATGTTGCCTTGTCAGATTCTACCTCTCATAGTTTGTCGTTTCCAAGTTTTATATTGGTAACGACAAACTATGAGAGGTAGAATCTGTAAAATATTTGTCATATCATTTCAAATAGTATGCTAGATGACAATGATATATCTAGACAATGTCGCCAGTTGTATGCACAAGGCAACATGTCAGTGCCATGCTTCTTTTTAAAACGAAACTGGTTGTCACTGGTTGTTGTTTGTTTTAAGCACAGCAAACTAAGACATTCTTACAACTCTTGTTTCTAATTATCATGACCATACTCTTTTTGGCATTGTACCTTATGTCATGAGATAATCCATATTGATCACAGACGATGAGAATGATCTGTAATCCCCTGCTGGATGGACCAAATACTACACGATCATAAGCATACATAATATTAATTACACAATTATATCCTACATAACTTACTACATTGCAACCATTATGTACAGTGGATAAACCATCCACGTAAACACTGAACAGATAGAGGGATAAAATACCTCCTGTCTAACTCCATTACTTACATAAATACTGCATACTTCATCTATTAATTGAAAAGCCGGATTCCAAAATGCGCTAAGTCCATTTTCCAAATATATGAGATAATGACGGACCCCTGCATGGTCTCTAGTTATAGATGCCTAACGCTACCAAAACAGTTGACCCAAACCGAGCTTAGTCCCTACAGATGAGGTCATCAAAGTTTGCCAATTTTCTCAAAACTAGTTCAGCCTAGCGAGGCCAATTTTTTAAAAACGTAATCAGTCCAGCTATGTCATTGTGGGAGCTGTAATTCACTTTGATCAGAGCTCAATTGCAGCGATGTGAGGACTCAGGAGTAGGTTGTGGGAGCTGTAATTCACTTTGATCAGAGCTCAAGTGCAGCGATGTGAGGACTCAGGAGTAGGTTGTGGGAGCTGTAATTCACTTTGATCAGAGCTCAAGTGCAGCGATGTGAGGACTCAGGAGTAGGTTGTGGGAGCTGTAATTCACTTTGATCAGAGCTCAAGTGCAGCGATGTGAGGACTCAGGAGTAGGTTGTGGGAGCTGTAATTCACTTTGATCAGAGCTCAAGTGCAGCGATGTGAGGACTCACGAGTAGGTTGTGGGAGCTGTAATTCACTTTGATCAGAGCTCAAGTGCAGTGATGTGAGGACTCACGAGTAGGTTGTGGGAGCTGCACAGTGGAGATTACTAATCAAAGCTAAATACAACTACTGGGTCAATGTTATAAAGTTCTTGAGACATGGTGGGACGTGATTTTGATTGATGTATTGATCTGAGAATCAGTAAATATTCTCTACTATACCACACATTCTTACTAAATATATTTTTGTTGAATGCGTAAATACAGGTTCAATCGACATAATGAAGTGGTGCCATATGACGGTAGGCCCTGACAGTCGGGTATTTGTCATCAGACACGCATTCTCGGTGGAATCTTGCAGCCGGAAGAAAGTCGATTAAGTGAGATTAAGTGGCGATCGCAATTAATTAAATATAAGTTTATACTTACGTGAAAGTGCATTTCCAGCATTTTGTACACAAAGAGAAATATTGTAGAAGTGAGACTGTAGTACCACATTCACAATGCCTGTATTTATAATAACTAGTTGGATCTTGTTTCAGGTGACTGGAGCATCATCTGTGACATTTTTGTCAGAAGTGTCTACACTGAAGTGATGACACTGCGACGACTCACTCACACTGACAACAACTAACAAACACTTCTACAATTCTAGAAACAGTGACATCTGTTTGCTGAAAAGGACAATGAATCAACTTGACGTAGGACCTTGAGTCAAGACAAAGATTGTACATATATTTGCCACCACGGACAAGAAAACATTGATCGTGCCACTGGAGAAGGACCAGTTGCAATGAGTAATGATATAGAGAAAAGGAAAGTCCTTGGAGGTCAGATGACGTCAGTCACATGTGACACCTGCGGAGCACACTTGGCAAGAAAATCGAGTTTAAAGGTCCACATGCGCATTCACACTGGTGAAAAACGCTTCAAATGTGACACCTGTGGAGCACAGTTCACACAGAGTGGTGGTTTAAAGCATCACATGCGCACTCACACAGGTGAGAAACCCTTCAAATGTGACACCTGTGGAGCACACTTCTCAACAAATAGTCACTTACGGTCACATATGCGCATCCACACAGGTGAGAAACCATTCAAATGTGACACGTGTGAAGCACACTTCTCAACGATGACTCATTTACGAAGACATATACGTATTCACACTGGTGAAAAACCCTTTAAATGTTACACCTGTGGAGCACAGTTCACACAGAGTGGTGGTGTAAAGAATCACATGCGCATTCACACTGGTGAGAAACCCTTCAAATGTGACACATGTGGAGCAACGTTCTTAAGGAATGGTAATTTACAGACACATATGAGGATTCACACGGATGAGAAACCCTTCACTTGTAACATTTGTGGTGCCCACTTCTCAAATAATACTTATCTACAGCGACATATGAGCACTCATGCAGCTGAGAGAGCTTTCAAATGTAGGACCTGTGGAACACACTTCTCAACGAATAGTGAGTTGCAGTCACATAGACACACTCACATAGGTGTAAAACCCTACAAATGTGACACCTGTGGAGCACATTTCACAAGGATGAGTAATTTACAGAAACACATGCGCATTCACACAAGTGAGAAACCATACAAATGTGACATCTGTGGTGGACAGTTTATAGTTTCTGGTACGTTGAAGGACCATGCTCGTATCCATACTGGGGAGAAACCACACAAATGTACTTGTTGTGCACGATTCTATACAGCAAGTAAGTTGAAGTCACATCTGCGCACTCACACCGATGAAAAACCATTTATATCTGACACTTATGGAGCACAGTTCACACAGAGTGGTGACTTAAACAATCATATGCGCATTAACACTGGTGAGAAACCCTTCAAATGTGACACCTGTGGAGCACAATTTACACATTCTTCTAACTTGAAAGCTCATATTCGTGTCCATACTGGAGAGACACCACACAAATGTTGTACCTGTGGTGCACGTTTCTCTCGTAGTGGTGGTTTGAAGACACATATACGCACTCACACTGGTGAGAAACCGTTCAAATGCGACATATGTGGGGCATGTTTCTCAACTAATGGTGATCGTCGGCCACATATGCGCATTCACACAGGTGAGAAACCCTTCAAATGCGACACCTGTGGAGCAAAGTTTACACAATCTTCTAATTTGAAAGCTCATACTCGTGTCCATACGGGAGAGAAACCATACAAATGTTGTAACTGCGGTGCACGTTTCTCTCATAATAGTGGTTTGAAGTCACATAAACGCACTCACACTGGTGAGAAACCCTTCAAATGTGACACATGTGGAGCACAATTCTCAACTAGTAGTCAATTAAAGTCACATATTCTCACTCACACGGGTGAGAAACCCTTCAGATGTCAAACATGTGGTACACACTTTGCAAAGATTGGTAATTTAAGGTTACATATGCGAACTCACACGGGCGAGAAACCCTACAAATGTGATATATGTGGGGCACAGTTTTCATCTAGTACTACATTGAAGTCGCATGTTTATATCCACACTGGGGAAAAACCGTACAGATGTCTTATCTGTGGTGCTTGCTTCAGACAGAATAGTTCTTTAAAGTCACATATGCGGATTCACACGGACGAAAAACCTTACAAATGTGACACTTGTGGAGCACAGTTTTCGTGGAGTACTAATTTGAAGATACATATGCGCAATCACACTGGCGAGAAACCTTTTAATTGTACATGTGGTTCATGCTTTTCAACTAAATGTCGTTTACAGTCACACATGCGCACGCACACAGGCGAGAGACCGTTTAAATGCACTGTTTGTAGTGCACACTTCTCAGATAAAAGTACTTTACAATCACACATGCGCATTCACACTGGCGAGAAACCTTTTAGCAACTAGCATACCATGCAATGGACAGTAATGGGGCCAAAGTGCACTGAGATTACATTTTGTTCCATACGAGGAAATTTGCAAATATATATTTAGCACTGTTAATAAAATTACTGCCAACGGTCGAGAAATAATACTATTTAGATTAGATAGTGTCAATAATGTGTTAACTGTTTCTGCCTTAGTGAAAAATAAGTATTAAAATCATCTTTGTCGATAAAGGGGTGCGCTTTGCTCCACACTACTCAACATATGATTACAATGTCACACTGGTTACCTGCTGTTCAAATTAGATATTTATTGGAGCACAGTCTGTACTCGGTAGCACTTATGGAGCACAGTTTGGTGCCAGTGGACCATTGCACTGTATTTGAATAAAAACCCGAACGTAGTTATTTACTTTTTAGGCGACACATTGAGTGGTCAGTCACTGTGGAGTTATGTTAAGATTATTATCTGCTGCATGCAACACTATAATTGGCGATAACAGAAATTAAATGGTCGAGTTGAAGTGTAATATTGTAATTATGACGGTTGCTGCCGTTGGTTTGTTGCTCCGAATGTGTGTTGTACGCTAGTTACACAATATTGCGTTATGTTTTCAATGATTACAGTTTTATATTTAATAGATTTTAAGGCATTTTTTGGAATTTATTGATGAAATTGTGAAGTGAAGTGGGATCAAGGTAAAGGAATAAATTATTAATAAATAGACTGGTTTCATATGTTTGTTAATCTAGTGTGCAATACAATATGTTTGTGGTAATAGTTTCCGAGTGTGTGTTGTGTGCGTGCATGCGTGTGTACATACGCGCAGAAGCGTTTTTAGTCCTTTGGCCGAAGGTCCAAGGGACTATTGCCATCACTCTGCGTCCGCCGTTCGCCGTCCGCCGTTAGCTGCCGTATCTCAGAAACCGTTCAGCAACTTTTTCTCTAATTTTGCATATACATATCTTAGGGCACTGCCACTATGCACGAGAAATCTGTATTTGATTGAATCATTTTAAGGGCTCCCTAGGGCCTCCAAGGACCCCAGAACTGGTGAAAATGTAACATTTTGCCTATTTTTTTAAAAACTGTTAAGCAACTTTTTTTCTAATTTTGCATAGATGTATCTTAGGGTGCTGCCACTATATACAAGAAATCTGTATTTGATCGAATCATTCTAAGGGGCCCCCAAAGTGCAAAAGTTTTACATTATCTAGTGATGTGGTTTTGAGAAGGGCCCTTGAGACCACCCCCAACAGTAGATGTTGTGTACTGTGCCACAAAGTCAACAGCTGTGACTAATCTCTACAGCCTAGTCCATTGAGACCTTGACTAATATTTAATTGGTCACAGCACCCAGGCAGAGTAGACACACTTGTTCCCTGTTAGACTGAACAGTTGCCTAACACTTTTAAACTATCTTCAAAACTATTGATTTTCTATAATTGCAAGTTGTGTTTATTTTGATGTTCATTTAATTATTATAAAATGGTGTGACTGTGGTGTCTATTGGTTAATGAGGTATTGTCTGTAGAAACCTGTAGGTGACAAACATAGAAAATTAATATTCTGTCACCTGTAGGTGACAAACATAGAAAATTTATATTCTGGACAACTAGAGAGTGAAATATCCGACACTTTATTTATATCAAATGCATTCTACTGTTCTGTTTACGCTTGCCATGCCTTGTGTAGACATGGTACTGTGTAAATCAATTGTATCAATATAGACTAATAATTACAGATTCACAATATAGTTGACACCTGAAACAACCAAATGTCAACCATTAGAAGAGTTGACATAGTTAAGGCACAATAAAGCCTTGTGTCAAGACAAATACAATTCAACCAATATCCCTAACTGAACACTGCCTGTTCTTCACCTATTACATTCGCTTTGTTTAGGTATGTGGTTCTTTTTATAGAAAATTTTAGTTTCTTTCTGAACCTGTCTACGTATGATAACCATTTGTCTGCCCTGCTCACAATAAACATCACATGAATGATAAAAGGAAGATCACTGCCACTTAACTTGTGGATTATTATTATTATTATAAAACTGCTCTGCTACTGCTTGGTGGACAGTTAATTAGTGGATCAAGTTCAAATACATCAGCACGTTTTTCACACCTGCATGGTAGTTTAGGCTCGGTAGTGTGCTGACAGCTACTAAACCTATAGGCTTGTGTGGAAAGGATAGTTGGCAGAAGAACTAACTTCAAAGCACCATTGCATCCATTTAGCCAGGCAGCAGTCACACTGTCGTAGTGTCTGCTGCTATGTTTATATAATAATTATATAGGCTTAATGATCCCAATACACCAATCTGTTGGCACAATGTCAGATAATGGAACTAGGTTAAAGATCTTAACAATAACTATAATTAGGTATGTGGAGCTGTTTTTTTCAGTGAACAGTAAACATGTAAACATTTTACTTCCATCATAACCCATAATGATCTGTAACTATGATTCACCAAAAAAACATTTTATTAATAATTACCTACAGGGTTGTTTGATTTATGCCGGACAGAAACTGTGTCTGCCCGACAGAAACAGCAACAATAGGAAATACATGCCATTGATAGGCAAACGTGTTCTTTTTATAGAAAATTTCAGTTTCTTTCTGTACGTGTCTACGTATGATAACCATTTGTCCGACCTACTCACAATAAACATCACATGAATGATAATAGGAAGATCACTGCCACTTAACTTGTGGATTATTATTATTATAAAACTGCTCTGCTACTGCTTGGTGGACACTAAGCTGCAACTGTCTTTGAGTTTGTTTACATTTTGACAAACTACTATTATTATAGCACTAATTTTTGAATGAATCACATTTTGAGAATGCATGTCATTGTTTGCGGTGTAACTTTTGTATGCTTCATTTTCTGCTGCTACAAGTTGCATTCATCTGAAAGATTATTCAATTACCTATCCAATGATAATACATATGTTGTGGTGTTTAACAAGATTTAACAAGATTGCCACCCAGAGAATTAACTCTAGGTGGCAGGTGGACAAGGAAGCCCTTTGGCTTATCGAGAGTCCGACCCTTTTATCTATGTGTATCCCGCCCGTCTGAGGTATGTGTCGATTTTATTTTTAAACATATTCACGCTACTAGCACCCACACAATCAGCAGGTAATCTGTTCCATTCATTCACAGTCCTTTGTGAAAATGAAAACTTTCTTATATCCAATCTACTCTGCTCCTTTGCCAATGTAAGTTCATGTCCTCTAGTCCTTCTATCTTTCTTAACTGAGAAAAAAATATTTCTATCAATATTTTCATAACCCTTCAATATTTTAAACACTTCTATCTGATCTCCTCTCAGTCTCCTGGTCTCTAGTGTTGTTAAACCGCATTTTTTTAGGCGTATTTCGTAACTAAGATCCCTCAGTTTTGGTATCATTTTAGTTGCTCTCCTCTGCACTCTTTCTAGCATATCTATGTCCTTCCTGCGATATGGCCTCCACGCTTTAATACAATATTCTAAATGAGGCCTAACTATTGTTTTGTACAGCGGTATTATTGGCTCTTTTTCCTTATACGTTATGTTTCGCCTAATTAATCCAAGGATTTGATTTCCCTTTGAAGCTGCAATTCCGCAATGCTCTGAAACCTTCATATCAGCACTAATGGTTAACCCTAAGTCCTTTTCTTTTACAGTAGTACTTAGTACAGTACCCCCCAATTGTATATTCTACTTCTTCGTTCCCATGTCCTGTGTGGAGGCATTTACATTTCCCCAAATTGAACAGCATTTGCCACTTTTCAGACCATTTGATCAACCTGTCAAGATCATCTTGTAAATGCTGTCTATCTCCATCACTTTTAATCCTTCTAAACACTTTTGTATCATCTGCAAATTTCAACACCTTGCTTGTTATTTCATCATCCAAATCGTTGATATATATTAAGAATAATATAGGACCTAATACTGATCCCTGTGGTACCCCACTCAATACCGATTTCCAGTTTGAAGCCTCCCCATCAACTACTACACGTTGTCTTCTGTCAATCAGCCATTGTTCTATCCAGTTTATTATACCATTTCCTATGCCATGGGCCTTTAGTTTAAGCAGTAATCTTTGATGTGGTACTTTGTCGAAAGCTTTTTGAAAATCTAAGTAGACGATATCTACTGGTGATCCCTCATCTACCCACTTAGTGATGTCTTCCAAAAAACATAAAATGTTAGAAATATATAGCTTTGGTATATTATACACGAGGGTTGTGATAAGAAACTATTGGACATTGCGACAGTGCAGAGAGACAGTACGAGATGTGTCACTCAGTATACGGAGTGTGACTTTCAGATACTTCATTTTGTAGTGCTATGGATTATGATGGGCCTCTCCATTAACTCCCTATATATTTGTAAGTTAGATGAGTAACACCTTCGAAGTTCTGACAGCAGGACACCGCCTTCGGTGAAGTCGAGACAAAAGTTTTACAAAGGCGTCAATTTCAAACGGTCTATCACCGTCCAGCTGACCCATTTTTACTTTTTGACCCCTACCATGTTCAATGGGTACTTTTGCAGTTTAGGCCCGCACCTCGAGAAAACCATGATAATAGTCACCTACAGTCACCAAACTTCACATCATATATCTACAACACTTATTCTACACATATACATTTGTCACGTGATCAAACAATTAAATTTACTGTCTTTTTGATCAAAATATTCGCTTGTTTTTGAGTGTATTCATTAGTTCCACCGTAAACTCCGGCAGGTGGCGACACTTTATGGTTGCCTTCAGCCTATCCCCATGTCTGAAGTCAACCATAAAGTGACGCCACCTAACGGAGTTTCCGGTGGAACTAATGAATACACGCAAAAACGAGTGAATTTCTTGTACATTTTGATCGATAAAAGACAGTAAATTTAACTTTTTTATCACTTAATAATTATGTATGTGTAGAATACGTGTTGTAGATATATGATGTGAAATTTGGTGACTGTAGGTGAGCGTTTTCATGTTTTTTTCGAGGTGCGGGCCTAAACTGCAAAAGTACCGTTCAATGCTCCATAACTTCGCCAATTTTTGTAGCAGTCATAATTTTTGAAACCGTGTAAAGCACCCTACCCAACCTTTACAGGAATGTAAGACAACAATGTTACAATGTTTCCGACTTATCACTCATTTGGTCAGGGGTCACATATAGACGTATTAGTCCAAAGGACTTCAGGGCCACTTGGCCCATTTTTTATATCATGTGACAGAGTGAACAGTTATTAACTGTAAGAAGGAAGATTGTACGTATGACAAATTTATTTCTTATAATTTTTTGCCATGCCATTCCGCGACACCGAATATATATAAATTTATTTTAAATATCTCCAGGAAGGTTACATATAACAGAATCCGTTCAAGGAATGGTTCATTAAAAAGGGAATGTCTCTTTTTTACCGCGCAACTATACGTTGATGACATAGGCGATTTATATTGAAATGATTACTAATGACATGACCTCTATTTGGTTGGACGAAAATAAATTCACAATATGGTAATCGCTAGGCGGAAGCACTTTTGCTCGTGGCCCCAGTTTGTATTATTCGACACTAGAGGGCAGCACGTACCGTTCCTAGGCGTGAACTCTTGGCAAGAGACTGATACGCTAATCACTGGATCTTGGGAAATAGACATTACGCCTGCGGGGGGCACAGTATTGGCAGTCGGCCGGAAGGGAGATTACCGGTGCGCACGCACACTCAAGAACTGCCTTCCGATAATAATGTCTTCATGTTACCGACCACATTTTCATCGATTTCAATTGACGAAGTTATTTAATAATAATGGGGGCAAACATCCATACTTCATGTACCCAGTGAATATACCACTATACTTGGTAGCCTGCATTTGCTGAACTACTTCATACACTTCGATAATCTAGCCCAAATTCCGACTTTGGTACCGAACCTGAAGTGTGTCCGCTCAATAAACAAGAATGACCGTTATGCAGATATGTATGCAGAAAGACAACACAAATCAAGTATAAATTGAAACTGGCCAAGTTAATGACTTTTTATTACAACGTTACTAATTGTAAACAACGGTAATCAAGAGTCAGCTAATCAATGACTGCTAATTGCACACAATAAGTCTGCAAACGTTTTGCCTTCTATATGACCACCATTCCTAACAATAATATTATGACTTTAGTAAATTACTACTGGCTAATATGTCAAATTCACCATATGGGTGGGGGTCTCTCCCACTGCCTGCCCACTATTTATAACTGGATATCCAGCAAGACCACAGTGTAGACACTAATTGATGTTAGTGCTTAATCTTCAGAGTCTATTTCTCTTATACAGCTGTATTTGACATTTGTCGATATCTCGGAGAAATCCATTACAACACAGTATATTTACACATTTAACATCTACTACCCAAACACTATACACAATCCAATACTTAATACATTGTTTAAAACACACATTTATTTAAAAAATCAATGCAAATAATAAATTCAACATGCTCAGAATTGGCAATTAATCTGTGTAAGGATTAACGACAGCTACACATGAATGCATGTCTTCGTGCCATGCCCCCACCTGGCTATGCACCAGCATGCAACTGAAAACAAAAAGAAATATGTGTTAGCACGTATATATCCACATAATACATGTTTATTATTTATATCCCTTAGACAGCACAGCAGAGCCAGAGAACTGTGTTACTGTTTTTAGTTCACACAAAAGCAATATAAATTACTTTTGCGATCCACGGTAGAAACCAACGAGAAGGTAACAGTAATCTTCTACCATATGTGTTGTGAATATGCAATATGGTGTATGTCCAGATTGTATATAGTGCCATATTCTGTCACACGTTTGGGGCAGATACTCTTAAAATATGAAATATAGGTCTGTTTTGTAGAAAATAGTTAGAAATTAAATAACACTGAAGGAATTTGCTCACTTATACGGAGGTATTTTATAAGAAAATTTCAAAAGTTTTAGATTACCCACAAACATTTGGCATACCGTGATATTAGTTGTAATCTAAAGGAATTAATAACTTGGCCAAAAATAATTATTACCGAAGTAAAGGTTTGAAATGTCTGGTGGGTAACACAGCATTTAGGAATGTTTCTAAGCTATATGATTATATTAATAATGTTCTATAAACTTTTAGCAAATGTGAAAGAATATGGCTTGTTGATGTGTTAAGTGTGCAACAATTGTGTCTGGAAGGAAAACAAATTGTTAGCATAACATAACAAAGCAACATCTCACTGCTTAGTCCCTTCACTCTAACCATCTTCACCACCTAATTGTACCTGCATAGAAATCACAACATTTGTGACATAACAGAGTAACACCATCACTGCCTAGTCCCTTCACTATAACCACTGTCGGACCTATATATATATATATATAGACTAATCATCAACTCGTGCCCAACATGCTAAGATATAACTGTCGACACCGCCACTGCCAGAGTCTCAGTCATATCCCCATTATGTACTTAACCCTTTTTTGTCCCAATAAAGTAGCTGCTGGTCTCAATAAACTAGTTCTTGGTTTCACTAAACTGGCTCCAGGTCTCACTAAACTCGCTGCTTGTCTGACTACAATAATCGCTGGTCTAATTATACTAACTCCTGTCCTGACTAAACTCGCTGCTGGCAAAATTGCACTCACTGCTGGTGTATAAATTGCATTTGCTGGTGTAATTATACTAGCTGCTTGTGTAATTATACATACCGCTGGCTTGCCTACACTCTACAATTTTTTAAGTTTGTGTGCCAAAATCTGAGCATTTTCCCAAGCTACCTCATTTATAGTCAGACCCCGTTTCTTGTGTAAAGATCTTTTCCTCCCACCCCATCTTTCTTTAGCATTATGCAGAATTTGGACTTGTTAAATGCAGGACATTTCAACTCATAATCACTATTTTTGTTAGAGATAGGGCCTCCCTTCCTTTTGAAACCTGCCTTATGAGGATGTCTTTTAGGTAGTCTACCAGGAAAGAAAGTTGGAGCTGCAGGTTTTGCTGGATCATGAAGGAGTTTAAGTAAATCACCCCTTTTAGCATGTTGTTCCTCTAATTTAGTTGCCTTGTGGGATATTTTCAATAATGACTGGGTACAACCAAAAACATTACCTCGGCCTTGTATATTATTCCTAGTGGGGAAGAGTGTGGTCAAACCAGAAGGTATTTTTGGTATAGTTGCAAAATACAATTCCAACAATTTAAGCGGTTACTGCAGTTATGTGTGGTTGCTAGCAATGCATGTAAATGTTTACAGAAATATGGCTGTCCTTTGTGAATAAAACCTAAACATGTGCAAATAGTAAGGGATATATTGACTATGTAAACCCCCTCATCTGGTGCTGGAACAGGCAGGTACTGAGCTACAACATCATGGAATGTCTTAGCTGCCTGTGTGTTCAACTGTGTAAGCAAATTGTGACTAGCTGTATTTGGTGAATAATCATGATCATTTCCAGATTGCTTTTGGTCTTCTGAAGTAACAAATGCCCACCCATGTTGTTCCCAATTTTTAATCAGACTAACTTTTCCCGTCTGAACCAGATCTAGGCCTTTCATAATACATTTCAATAATTTCCCCTTGGAAGTGTTCACCTGGTTATAAAAATTAGATAAATTAGTTGCACCTCGCACTGTGTCATGTGCATGTCTGGGAAGAGTTCTATCAATCAATGTTCGAATTTGTAATGCCACAGACTTATTCAAATGATTTGCATTTTCCCCTTGTACAATCAACCTGAACTGATTTTCCGTGATATTGTTTGTCAACAAGAGTGGATTTCGCCTATCTTATTCCGGCACCAAGAATGCTGTCTCAGCAGTAAATGTTGCTTTCCGTGCACATTGAAACCAATATGTATTAAGGTAATGTACAAAGCTCTTCTTTGTTTGTGCACTAACAATATAATGTGGGATGTGATTTAGATAGTTGAAAAATGAGTGCACCATGCTGGTGCGGGCACTTTCATGCCAACTACGCATAACACCTTTCAAAGCAGTTAAAATCGGGTTAATGACTATTTTTAGATCAGGATAACTCATAATCTTTTCTTTTAAAGCCTTTATAGCATGGAAGTTACACAGATCTGAATTCAATGATAAGTCACCACATGCTATTTTGATGTCCCAAGCCTTGTCATGTTGCACAACTGGTTAGAATGTGGATCCGTTTCGCAAAGTGCATGGCCTAAGATGAAGAAAACCATTGTTGTCATCAAAAATGTACAAATGTTGTTCATGGACACAGTTTCTGTCAAGACAAGGCATGTTGGCCATAGTAATCTCTAAACGCATTCTATGTACTTCTAAAATTTCACAGTTACTAATAGCTGCCATACTAATTCTGCCCCTATTTGCAGAATCACAGTAAGTTAAAATACTGGTTTTGAAATGTGCTGCGTTTAGATCACGTTTTATGTCATATCCACAAATTATACCAAACTCTTCCAAACAACTGAGAATTTCATAACGTCCAAGAACAATATGATAATTTGTGTTTGCTTGAGCATCACCTCTCTGAAACATTAGAACAGATTCATAATTTTTCTCCAAAATAATCTCTGCATTCCTCCAATCTGAATTTGTAAGTTTGTCCTTAAAACCGGAGAGACCCTTTCCTAAATAATGACGGTCAATCAAATAACACCTGTTTGAAATTTGACGTAAATTGATAGATTTGCTGGATATGGTAGTATCGCCATGTGTAAGTATGCTAGTAGGATTTTCTGCAATATAAATCTGACTAGGTGCTGTTTTTCCAGTCATTCTAGCCCGATAAATTTTATCTTTCATACTCTGGGACATATGTCTATCTATCTGAGTAGGCTCTGATGGGTGAAATAGTGAATTTTATTCATGCTCAAAAATGTCCCAATAATCTAAATCATCCATTTTTAAAATCAATTTTAATTTCCAGTCACGCATCATATGGGGGTGAACATTTTGAGCTCCATAGATAAAAGGGTTGGCCTCTCGATAAACCAAAATGCTTCCTTGTCCACCTGCCACCTTGAGTTAATTCTCTGGGTGGCAATCTTGTTAATTTTTTTTATAAATCATACAATTATATACATTCACTGTAATAATTCTCTGTCTTCTTTATTTACAATCACGTTTAGGTCTCCCATAACATAAATATATAAATAATGTTTTGTGGTCACTGAAAAGCGTCACAACTGTTTGATTGAACAATCAGATCTAAGCAGAAACAAATCTTACCTTTGCGAATGTCGGTGACACGACCACCACGTCTGCAGTGGAGATCAAACTCAACATCAGCAACTCTCTATGGCAGGTACTTGAAGATCGAGTATGAGTAGACTGCCACAAAGTAGGCCATGTTGAAGAGCTGCAAGTAGTAGATGCATAACTAAGTTTACAAATGAAGTAATAAAAACCTTTATTTACTACTTCTTGTTCAAATAAAGTTGTTAAGAGGTGAATTTTTTATTCTAAACAATCATTTGATGATCAACTAAATCAAGTCATTAATAAATAAAGCAACCAAAATTACAAAAACAATCAGAAGAACTTTCCAATTCCGTGACATTCACATCTCCTTACCACTGTACAAGACTATGGTTAGATCCCAACTACACTATGCCATAGCAGTATGATATCCATACAAGAGGAAACATAAAATAGCAATAGGAAATGTTCAAAGGAGAGCCACTAAAGAATTACCCGGCATGAGGGATCTATTTTATATAGCAAGACTTAAATTATTAAAAGTACCAACACTTGCATACAGAACATGAGACATGATAGAAGTTTATAAAATACTGCACGAAATATATGATACTGAATCCGCTCCTAATCTCCAGAATTGGGATGATGTATCAATTAGAATAGGAAATAGAGGACATTCCCTGAAATTATTTACCCAAAAACCAAATCAAAATCTAAGAAAAACTGCATTCCCTCTTCGAGTCACAGCTCCATGGAATAGTCTACCCAAATCAGTTATCCAAGCTGCATCATTAACTCAATCCAAAACCGTCTAGGCAAATTTTCGTCTACCCAAGCAATATTATACGATTATGAAGCCCCTTCAACTTTTATTACTGAAACCTGAAACAACAACATGTTAATACTAGATAATGAATATCTGATTATGGGGGAACATAATGGATCCTGCAATCAGAACCATCATAAGGTATGGCAAGCAAGGTGACGTATTACTAATCAAATCAAATACTCACAATAAGTCAGACGATCGAATCAAGTTGTCAAGACAACCCAAATATTCACAGCGAGCAAGCCAAAAACAAGTGTCTCATTCCAAGGAATAAAGAGATTTGTGACAGACCCATTACAAACACATATTTATACAGACAATGAGAACCAGAAAGTTAGTTGACACCCACTTCGTGGAACCACCAGTGGATGGCCTTGTAGCGAGATTACAACTTAAACTTTCCAGAGAAGAACCAACCGGTTGCAAGTGATCACTATCAAGGTTGTTTGATTTAAGTACATTCTGCTAAATCTAAGTATGTAACAGCAACACTCATAAAAAGTGATAGGTCAAGGATGATCAATTTGAATGAACAGGAAGCCTTGCATCATAAAAAGTGGTCCATGTGCAATTGTTGTTCAATATAAGCAGATGAGTTGATGGGCAGCAGAAATGCTTCCCAGCTAATCACCTCCCCAGCCAGAGGGGGTACTGAAGAACAAAGGCTTATTTTGCATAATCCATGGCACTGCTGTTGGCTACAGTTGTCCACCGGCAACTATGCAAAATAAGCAAATAAGGCAACCAGGGTCTCAGTCTGAGATCAGCAGGGATGCACTGAACAAAGGCCAGAGGCATAGCCTAATCTGTGGCTGGCCAACACAGCATTAGAGACATAGCTGTTGATTCCTTTCTGAACCCATTTAGCACAATAAAAGTATTGTAATTATATTTTATTTCATCATTTCCAGATGTTTGAGCTATTCCCTTTCTTAATGCAGTAAAGCACAATACAAACATCTACATAAATGTATAAATACCAGATTCAAATAAATCCAATTTAAATAAAAAAATCATTTTTTATATTTTTATAAAACAATTCATGATTTTTTTCAACTAGATGCTAGCCTAGCTCAGTAGATGATGACTTATGGATAATATTCACTTACAGGTGTCCTTGATCCATGCTGTACTCAAAAGCAATAGTACTTCAATCCATTTAGTCCTACCCTTGGTGTGAATCTAAAATACCAGGAAAACAAACAAACAAAAATAACAACACAACTTTCTACGTTTTGATTATGCCTGCAATGCATGGTACAGGGGATTACACGCAGCGGTCAAAATTAAACTGCAAATATTAATAAGATAATTAGGTATCTCTTTAAATATGATTGTAGGCGCCTTATAAGTTTAAGTGATTTTAAGAAATTAAATATTCTATGATATGTATGGTTGTGTGTCCTATGTTCGTGCATCGTCCACTTCAATGTCTCCTTGATATTGTGTCATGTTTTTCTTCTGTTCGAATGCTTCTGTAAAACGTTATGCTGCACTGGCAGCTCCTGTTTGTAGATAACTCAATTGGTTGGTATGTTAAAAGTATGTGTACATGCACGTTTCTGGTTTAAAAAACCCAAAAGAGTACTGCATTGTCATGGAATTTTGCGATGCATAAACTTGGGACACTATATGTAGTACAAATAGAAGAGTCAACCATCTATCTAGCTCTTACCTTAAAGTATGTTTTCAATAATTCACTACATTTGTTTTACATCTTCTGATACATTGTCTCTTGTATTTATTTCACAATTTATGTATTATTATATTTTGTTTGGAAATTGTAGGATTGCACTGTTGTATGTTTTGTACTTTACTGCTCCTATTTCACTGCCCCTATTTTATGACACACAAGTCTGTGTACACTGTACTGTGATGTTGTAAATCAAATAATTATACAATTGACAGTGTTTTCCTTGATTGGGCCGATCCATGCTGTACACAAAGAAGGTACCGCCCACGGGCGTGAATGTTAAATTAAGGAAAACAAAACAACAAGATTACTGACAATACTGCCTGTGTTTTGTTGAAACTTGTTTTGAAGTTCAACTTCAAAATTGTCTTTGTGTACCGAACACGTAAACCCTGAATTTAGCTCAAAAGGTCGTTAAGAAAGACCGCGACGTTTACCCTAGCTTTACATCTATATACTATCTAGCAATAGGACAATATATGCATAGATCGGCTAATACAACTTGCCTCAATTTATAAAGGAACACTGGCCAAATTCTTTGGCTTTGCCGATTTTGTACTCAAAATCGTAAAGTTTACTCCACTGGAATTCACTCCAATGCGTACAATTCGAAAAAATTTGATTTTAAAAATAATTCATTGCCATTAGATTCAACATGTGGCGAAACGATTTATTGATAGCTTGTATAAAGAAACACTGCAAAGGAAACAATTGTCATGATAACCGTAAGAAATAAATTCCTTATGTTTTTTTTATATGCACGTAGACGTAGATTAAAAGTGTGGGCGCATACACGAAGGAAGGAAATATACGCGGTGCTTCCTGCCTACCCTGCGCACGCACATTAAAGTGTCCTTCCGTTATAGAGGTAATGTCTAATTCCCAAGATTAAGAGCCTTGGCTGCCGAGTTGGTACCTCCTCTGCGTGCACATGGTTTAGGAATCTCGGTTACTTCCTTCCGGTTGCGGTTATTTCAGGCTGGAAATGTCCTTCATGTTGGCATCAGCATTTATAAAAATTAACAACGTTTACAAACTTAACTACGTGTTATTCAGATGAGTTATATATACCGTTATTTACAATATGCAGGACAATATTGACTGTTAGTGAGAACCATTCCCGGCATATTTAACTATAAATGCATATTCTAACAAGCGTACGAATGGTATATTTGCAGCTCTTGATACGCTCGCAAAATATAAACATAAAACTTGCACTGTCACTATAACTCATAATCACTATATATATATGTATATATGTATATATATATGTATTACGCGCTAGATTGCGAAACAAATAATTATCAGGGTCCGTACTCAATGACAGATACCAAATTGTAGGCTATTTCAAGACTTTAAGTGGTGATATTCTCCCCCTCCAGTGTAGCCTTGAGGGGATTGTTATTAGTGTGTGAGGTGTATGGTGTAAGTCATGAAATTAAAGTTAACCATAGGAAAAGTATGATACTGATAAGTCAGGGAAAGTATACAAAGAATGAATGTAATCTTGTATTGAAATTAAATGGGGAGGAAATTAAAGAAGTTACTGGTATAAAATACCTAGGTCAAATGTGTCAATGTCGCCAGCTATATGCTCGTTGCACTGTACTACCTGGTACTTAGAAAATGTTATATGTGCACTGATGATGTTAAAATAAAGCTATTTGATACTTTTAGTTCTTCAGTGTACACATCACAACTATAGTGGAACCATACTGTTTGCAGCATTCATAGGTTACATGTTTCTTATACTCATGTCTTTAGAAGACTGCTTCAACTACCCAGACACTGTAGCATTTCAAGCATGCTTGCAGAGCGACTTGTTCCTAGCTGTAAAGCAGTTATAATAATTTTTTTCTAAAAATTAATGACATTTTAGATAAATCTGAAAACTCCCTAGTAGTTGCAGTCTTAGGTACCGACATCAGGTGGTTAGTGAGGATAAGGAGACAATGGGTTAAGTCCCTATACATATGTAATGATCTGGTGTAATTGCAGCGGTACTGGAAACTACTAATATCAGCTTGTTTACTGTTACATGTGTATGGAAATATGGACCAATGTATGTATCATTATGTGTATCTGTGTCTGAAATAAAGAATTGAATAATGAAAAGAAAATTCAAGGCTATTGAGAATGAACTGGCACCACACCATTGGCTGCGACCTACAGCTGGTCAACAAAAGATGGAGTGGCATCAAAATGCTAAAAGAAATCAAATCTGGGTGGAATGTTTTGACTGCCTTATAAGTAAAATAAATAAATATAAAAGTGGAAAATCAATTTGAATGAACAGGAAGCTCTGCATCATAAAAAGGTCCACAGCTGGGCAACTGTTGTGCAATATATAAGCTGACAGTCAGCAGAAGTGCTCCCCAGCCACTTTTAAATCTACCCCGAAGTACGTCTTCCAGAAAGTGGGCTATTATATAGGTACCAAATCATTTAATGTACATGCACGTATACATATGCAATACATATAAGTAGTAAAGGAGGTTAAGTACGTTCGACGGTGTCGCGTCGCGGTGGAAGTGTCAAAGTACCCGGATGTAGGTGAAGGTCACGTGGCGCCCCCTATCGGAATGTTTCGGAACCAAAATAGAGCCCCCTATCGGAATTTATCGAAACTAAAATAGCGACCCCATCGAAATTTTTCGGAACTAAAATAGCGCCCCTATCGGAATTTTTCGGTACTAATTATATTTCCCGCAAAAAAACAAAATAGCGCCCCCTACCGGAATTTTGCGAAATTATAAAAGCGCCACCTAGCGGAGAGTTGGCGAACTAAAATTATATAAAAAGCGCACCCTATCGGAATTTTTCGGTACTAATTATATTTCCCGCCGAAACAAAAATAGCTCCCCTGGCGGATAGTTGGTTATTTAAAACAGCGCCCCCTATCGGAATTTTTCGGTACTAATTTCACAAGTGGTGCCATCTGAGGGACAAGTTGTGAACTATATGTTCGGGTACTGCAAATATTCGTGTCTCTTGCACGCTTGCGTGCAATAGAGCCCCCTGACGGGTACATCACGAACTACAAACATCATCCCCTAGTGGACAAGTGAGCGAACCACATATGAGTACTGCAAATATTCGTGTCTCTTGTTTTTTCTCGTCCATAAACACCTGGTGGATATATAATCATCAACTGAAAGCACCCCTGTTAGATAAGTGGTGAACTAAATAACTACTCAGCAGTCCGCGCTTGTGTACATTCTACTCAGCAGTCCGTGCTTTTGAATTTTCTACAATCCGTGAGCTTTCGGCACGCCCACGTGACGTTTCGGCACATTCTCTAACTATATAAGCGCGGTGTTTTATCAATCGGCCCGTCATTCGTATCACGACGTCACCATGGTCAACATCATGTTGAAAACATCGAACTACCACACGCCTGCGGCCTTCAGCGACAGCGACGTAGACGAACCGTGTTGCCGACCGTTCGAAACATCTGGCACCCGACCACAGTCACTGGATGTCAACCGATCACCCTCACCGTTGTATCACGATAGCGCCAACCTCAAAACACCCAACTACCATGTGCCTGCAGCCTTCAGCGACAGCAACGTAGACGAACCAACTAGCCGACCGTTCGAAGCATCTACCAGCCGTCCACATTCAGTGTCTGTCAATCAACCAGTCATTGCGTCAAGCCTCTACTCATCGCAACCGGAACCTCTACCCGAACCGGAGGTTGCTGTGAAACCGAAACGAGTTGAATTTTCATCAATTTCTACTCACGCAACTAATGTGACAACTTCCGCTCCCGCCGACGTCACAACTTCTGGCGATACGACCGATGTGACAACTTCTATCGATGGTACCAATGTAACAACGACCGCTCCTGAAGACGTCACAACTTCTACTCAAGTGACCAATGTCACAATCGTTGGGTGGTTAGCATTAGGATTAGGGTTGGGGTTAGGGTTAAGGTTAGGATTTCGGGCAGCGTTAGGGTTAGGGTTAGGATTAGGCTTAGCGTCAAAATTAGCTCCATAACCAAGGTGTGCAAAGCTGAACACTCAAGATGACACTATCTATGTGTAGTATCAAGTGTTGGTTCCAAGACTCGAAACAGTGGCGAAACACTATGAAACGTCTCAAATCACACATCACGTCCATGAACTCAGACCAATTAGATGGTGAAAGACTGTTTGAGTGTTTTTGTTAGACGCAGGTGTGAAGCTATCCGATGTGACAGTCAAACATTTGTGTAATATCAATACTTGGTTGCAAGAATCCGTTTCGAAACAGTGGCGAAACACTATGAAACATATGGTTCTTGCAGTTATGGAGCGTGACATGTAAATACGTTTGTGTTGTTCACGAATAAACTGTGCAAACCTCATCTTGTATCTTTTTCATAGTGTAATGCAAAGCATATGTTGGGAACCTTACTAATAGTCTTACACTTCACAAGTATGTCTGTGTAGTTCAGTAGAGATGATAGCCACTTATGTCTGTGTAGTTCAGTACAGATATGTTAACCACTCATGTCTGTGTAGTTCAGTACAGAGATGTTAATGTACTCAGACCAACTAGTGGTGCAAACGAAACACTATGCTTTGACCAACACACGGCACGAATCGGACTCAGACTAACTAGTTGCGTAAACGAAACAGAAACTTAACCAATTACGCTGCACAAATTGAACTCAGACCAACTAGTTGCGTAAACGAAACAGAAACTTAACCGATTACGCTGCACAAATTGAACTCAGACCAACTAGTGGTGCAAACGAAACACTATGCTTTGACCAACACGTGTCACGAATTGAACTCAGACCAACTAGTTGGACAAACGAAACACTATTCTTTGACCAACACATGTCACAAATTGAACTCAGATCAACTAGTCACACAAACGAAACACTATGCTTTGACCAACACGCTGAACGAATCGAACATTGAACTCAGACCAACTAGTTGTGCAAACGAAACACTATGCTTTGACCAACACGTGCCACGAATTGAACTTAGATCAACTAGTTGGACAAACGAAACACTATGCTTTGACCAACACGCTGAACGAATCGAACATTGAACTCAGACCAACTAGTTGTGCAAACGAAACACTATGCTTTGACCAACACGTGTCACGAATTGGACTTAGATCAACTGTGTGTGTGTGTGTGGTGGTGGTGGTGTTGTGTGTGTGTGTGTGTGTGTGTGTGGTGGTGGTGGTGGTGTGTGTGTGTGTGTGTGTGGTGGTGGTGGTGGTGGTGGTGTTGTGTGTGTGTGTGTGTGTGTGTGGTGGTTGGTGGTGTTGTGTGTGTGTGTGTGTGTGTGGTGGTGGTGGTGGTGGTGTGTGTGTGTGTGTGTGTGTGTGTGTGTGTGTGACTACTCCATCGTCGACACACTTCCGCCACGAATCGGACTCAGACCAACTAGTTGCGTAAACGAAACAGAAACTTAACCGATTACGCTGCACAAATTGAACTCAGACCAACTAGTTGCGTAAACGAAACAGAAACTTAACCGATTACGCTGCACAAATTGAACTCAGACCAACTAGTGGTGCAAACGAAACACTATGCTTTGACCAACACGTGTCACGAATTGAACTCAGACCAACTAGTTGGACAAACGAAACACTATTCTTTGACAAACACATGTCACAAATTGAACTCAGGTCAACTAGTCACACAAACGAAACACTATGCTTTGACCAACACGCTGAACGAATCGAACATTGAACTCAGACCAACTAGTTGTGCAAACGAAACACTATGCTTTGACCAACACGTATCACGAATTGGACTTAGATAAACTAGTTGGACAAACGAAACATTATGCTTTGCCCAACACGTGTCACGAAAACGAAACACTATGCTTTGACCAACACGTGTCACGAATTGAACTTAGATCAACTAGACACATCACACGTGACTATGACCGAGATATGTCACGAGACTTCGGATGCACGTCACACGAGAGTACCAACGAGACAAGAGACGAGACTATGACCGATATATGTCACGAGACTACGGATGACACATCACACGAGACTATGACCGAGATATATCACGAGACTTCGGATGACACGTCACACGAGAGTACCGACGAGACAAGAGACGAGACTATGACCGAGATATGTCACGAGACTACGGATGACACATCACACGAGACTTCGGATGACACATCACACGAGAGTACCGACGAGACAAGAGACGAGACTATGACCGAGATATGTCACGAGATTACGGATGACACATCACACGAGACTATGGCCGAGATATGTCACGAGACTTCGGATGACACGTCACACGAGAGTACGGATGATACATCACACGAGACTTCGGATGACACATAACACGAGAGTACCGACGAGACAAGAGACGAGACTACGACCGAGATATGTCACGAGACTTCTGATGACACGTCACACGAGAGTACCGACGAGACAAGAGACGAGACTATGACCGAGATATGTCACGAGACTACGGATGACACATCACACGAGACTTCGGATGACACGTCACACGAGAGTACCGACGAGACAAGAGACGAGACTGTGACCGAGATATGTCACGAGACTACGGATGACACATCACACGAGACT
>CM034531.1:60664296-60765018 GCA_020002185.1 Paraescarpia echinospica | reverse complement strand
TGTTGGTCAAAGAATAGTGTTTCGTTTGTCCAACTAGTTGGTCTGAGTTCAATTTGTGCAGCGTAATCGGTTAAGTTTCTGTTTCGTTTACGCAACTAGTTGGTCTGAGTTCAATTTGTGCAGCGTAATCGGTTAAGTTTCTGTTTCGTTTACGCAACTAGTTGGTCTGAGTTCAATTTGTGCAGCGTAATTGGTTAAGTTTCTGTTTCGTTTACGCAACTAGTTAGTCTGAGTCCGATTCGTGCCGTGTGTTGGTCAAAGCATAGTGTTTCGTTTGCACCACTAGTTGGTCTGAGTACATTAACATCTCTGTACTGAACTACACAGACATGAGTGATTAACATATCTGTACTGAACTACACAGACATAAGTGGCTATCATCTCTACTGAACTACACAGACATACTTGTGAAGTGTAAGACTATTAGTAAGGTTCCCAACATATGCTTTGCATTACACTATGAAAAAGATACAAGATGAGGTTTGCACAGTTTATTCGTGAACAACACAAACGTATTTACATGTCACGCTCCATAACTGCAAGAACCATATGTTTCATAGTGTTTCGCCACTGTTTCGAAACGGATTCTTGCAACCAAGTATTGATATTACACAAATGTTTGACTGTCACATCGGATAGCTTCACACCTGCGTCTAACAAAAACACTCAAACAGTCTTTCACCATCTAATTGGTCTGAGTTCATGGACGTGATGTGTGATTTGAGACGTTTCATAGTGTTTCGCCACTGTTTCGAGTCTTGGAACCAACACTTGATACTACACATAGATAGTGTCGTCTTGAGTGTTCAGCTTTGCACACCTTGGTTATGGAGCTAATTTTGACGCTAAGCCTAATCCTAACCCTAACCCTAACGCTGCCCGAAATCCTAACCTTAACCCTAACCCCAACCCTAATCCTAATGCTAACCACCCAACGATTGTGACATTGGTCACTTGAGTAGAAGTTGTGACGTCTTCAGGAGCGGTCGTTGTTACATTGGTACCATCGATAGAAGTTGTCACATCGGTCGTATCGCCAGAAGTTGTGACGTCGGCGGGAGCGGAAGTTGTCACATTAGTTGCGTGAGTAGAAATTGATGAAAATTCAACTCGTTTCGGTTTCACAGCAACCTCCGGTTCGGGTAGAGGTTCCGGTTGCGATGAGTAGAGGCTTGACGCAACGACTGGTTGATTGACAGACGCTGAATGTGGACGGCTGGTAGATGCTTCGAACGGTCGGCTAGTTGGTTCGTCTACGTTGCTGTCGCTGAAGGCTGCAGGCACATGGTAGTTGGGTGTTTTGAGGTTGGCGCTATCGTGATACAACGGTGAGGGTGATCGGTTGACATCCAGTGACTGTGGTCGGGTGCCAGATGTTTCGAACGGTCGGCAACACGGTTCGTCTACGTCGCTGTCGCTGAAGGCCGCAGGCGTGTGGTAGTTCGATGTTTTCAACATGATGTTGACCATGGTGACGTCGTGATACGAATGACGGGCCGATTGATAAAACACCGCGCTTATATAGTTAGAGAATGTGCCGAAACGTCACGTGGGCGTGCCGAAAGCTCACGGATTGTAGAAAATTCAAAAGCACGGACTGCTGAGTAGAATGTACACAAGCGCGGACTGCTGAGTAGTTATTTAGTTCACCACTTATCTAACAGGGGTGCTTTCAGTTGATGATTATATATCCACCAGGTGTTTATGGACGAGAAAAAACAAGAGACACGAATATTTGCAGTACTCATATGTGGTTCGCTCACTTGTCCACTAGGGGATGATGTTTGTAGTTCGTGTTCAAAAGCACGGACTGCTGAGTAGAATGTACACAAGCGCGGACTGCTGAGTAGTTATTTAGTTCACCACTTATCTAACAGGGGTGCTTTCAGTTGATGATTATATATCCACCAGGTGTTTATGGACGAGAAAAAACAAGAGACACGAATATTTGCAGTACTCATATGTGGTTCGCTCACTTGTCCACTAGGGGATGATGTTTGTAGTTCGTGATGTACCCGTCAGGGGGCTCTATTGCACGCAAGCGTGCAAGAGACACGAATATTTGCAGTACCCGAACATATAGTTCACAACTTGTCCCTCAGATGGCACCACTTGTGTAATTAGTACCGAAAAATTCCGATAGGGGCGCTGTTTTAAATAACCAACTATCCGCCAGGGGAGCTATTTTTGTTTCGGCGGGAAATATAATTAGTACCGAAAAATTCCGACAGGGGGCGCTTTTTATATAATTTTAAATCGCCAACTCTCCGATAGGTGGAGTTGTTATAGTTTCGAAAAAATCCGGTAGGGGGCGCTATTTTTGTTCTGGCGGGAAACATAATTAGTACCGAAAAATTCCGATAGGGGAGCTATTTTAGTCCCGAAAAATTCCGATAGGGGGCGCGCTATTTTAGTTTCGAAAAATTCCGATAGGGGGCGCTATTTTAGTACCGAAATTTTTCGCTAGGTGGCGTGCTATTTTAGTTCCGAAGGATTCGGTTAGGGGGCGACACGTTACCTTGACCTACATCCGGGTACTTTGATATTTGACCTTGACATACATCCGGGTACTTGACCTTTGACCTTGACCTACATCCGGGTACTTTTCCACTTCCACCGCGACGCGACACCGTCGAACGTACTTAACCTCCTTTACTACTCATATATCATGCAACTTTGCATGTAAATTAAGTGTATATATATATATATATATATATTATTTATGTGGAACAGGGATCCCTGTTAGTATAGTGGAGTTATTGACTCGGAATCGTGGCTAGTTTGCTATAAATAACAAGGCTGATGTACGTTTGTATCAGAGCTTTGTATTAAGTCAACAATTAAATCCACATAATACAATACGTACATGATAACTTAACAGCAAAGGTGAGGGGGACCAACCACACGCAGGTGGCAGGACCCACCCATAAATTGACAAAAGACAGGTTTTGGTTTAAAGATTAAATCCCTTTGTGGAAGGGGAAAGCGTCAAAGTGCCCCAAAACCCCTTCTATGCATTATCATGTATATATATATATATATATATAAATATAGCTGAGGTTTAAACCAAGAAATGTGAATGCTCAATATATAGCAGCGAGATCAATTACTATTGGAATTAACCCTATGCCAAACATATATTACCACACAGTATAGCAATTAATATACAGCATGAATATACATTATTACACCATACATGTGTATATATATGTATATATATATATATATATGAGGTGGACTGAAGCCAACATGCTTTTGTTTGTCCAAACACAGTTCATCAATAACATCTTGAAACATGCCAAACATATAATAATGATGATCTGTGCTCCATCTCTCCCCGGGTGATATAGTCTCTGACAGTATTCTCTGTGCCCTCTATTGTCTAGAGTAAACTATATATTTAAACTTGGTCAATATAAGGCAATGTTTAGGATATGACAAAGTTAATGTTACCAACTTTCTCACACCAGGGTTAACTGGGTGGCTGAGATATATTGTTGTGAAGGCTTTTTAGGGCCCACACTATATGCACATAGCTTACATACTATTTTCAGCTATACACACATACATAGGTCGATATCACTGTCCCCACCCAGTCGCCTGTCTGCATATGAAGGCCAACCTAATGTTGACACCTTCAAATACCAGGCTTACCAGATACAGTGCATATTAAACTGCAAATGTTTGAGGCTTCGTATTGTTAATAAAAAATTGGAATAAAATTAATGGTACATTGGCTGTACCTTATATAGTATAACTATAGTTATTAAATACCCGTAGTCGTAGTACATAAACATAATTTTATAACGTATAATCCTGAACGCACTGGTGTTCAACTCAATTAATCTCTAGCCCATGACTAAGACACAGACTTCCGATGAAAGTACACGTACTGTGCAAATGAGGGCCACTCTCCAAAAAAGTCTGACAGTTCGTCCAAATTTAAACTTTCCACGTTGTATTATTTCCTATTATTTCCTCGTTTGTGATCGCACATCTAAGTTAGACACATCATTGGATTCGCGTCGACGAGGTGTTTCACGACATGGATAACTCCATATAGCAACATGCAAGTAAAGGTGCCTAATTCCTCTTAGAATAGCATAAAAACACGCCCAAAAATTAAATTAGCTTTCCATTTTTAAACATGCGTTTATTTCCGATACCCCTGAAAAATACTCAATAATGGAAATTAAATTTTGTTAATATCTGATGCCAAGGTAAACTATCTTATCGACGTAACACACTATAATAATGATTATAGTTACATAAGGTACATAATTCTACCCTTTTTGTAACTGCTAATTGGCCTTTTCTTTACGGTGACGCCCGATACCAAACTTCTTCACCAATGTGCCACTATTATAAATTGTTTATTGTTTAAAGTTAACGTTGTTAGTAAACCGATATATATTCAATATTTTGATGTAGGTATTATTTCATAACGGTTACTGTTATATTCTAAGTAAATTTGATCTTTGTGCAAATAAAAAAACGGCCAAACTTTAACTATATCAAGCTAAAATTTGGACCGAGACAAAAATAACAAACAAAATTATTTCAAAATGTATGGATACATAAATAATAATTAATATTACATATCAGAATTGTTTCCATAAAAAACCTGTTCAGAAAAATGCAATGTCACATACGATTGCGCCATGGTAAACACAACAAAAACTTGGTACCGTCCGGACGTAACCGTTTTTGTAAAATGCAGTATATTTTTTCTAAACAGGTAACAAACGGCCAATTAGCAATTTAAAAAAACGAGGTGTCAGACTTTTTTTGGAGAGTGGCCCATGAGGCGATGTAAATCCATGGGTAATGGAATGGCCATCCAACAGAGTATAATTAACGATTGAATCGGTCGATCAAGGTCGGAATGCCAAAATAAAAAAAATTACTATATAAATATAAAAGATTTTTTATTTGTAATAATAATTTATTTGTAAACTTGCGGGTGATACAAAACTCTTCAGTCAATTAGTTGCATCAGTCGAGGGTGCGGTGACATTACAGGATATTAATACAATACATGGATGGATGGATGGAGAATGGCAACGGTAATTTATTATTTAAAAAAATTGTGTGCAAGCAATACGGCCACAGTAATATACAACATACAACGAGTTAACATTAACGTAACTGAGAGTTAACAGCATAGACCGACCAGGGCGATACCTAAAATTAGTCATACGGATTAGCATAGCAGGTTGATAGTATTTAATGTATTAAATATTAAAACATTCGAAACTAACGACTGTAGTAACCCAGGGCCGACCTAGCTACGCACCACCTACTATAGTGTTCATGATTGTCATTATGGACTGATGGAGAATACTTCAACAATTAAGAGGGCACCCTTATAAAATAAAAACCGCACTCAAGATTATATATTAGAAAGTTTTAAATCACAAAACGAAGTGCCAATGAATGCCAATTATTGTAATAAATTACCCAAGTGGCAGCCATGTAAATAAGTACAAATTATGTTAAAGGCCATAATATTGACAGATATTTAACTACTAAGTCGGAGGATTATAAAAGTATGCGTACTTCCTTCTCGTCAACTAAAATTACTAGCTAAATGTGTTGTAAAAATATTGAATATCATTTGTCACTTGCTTGTGACGGAAGTGGTCTTTATGTCGCGGGGAAATGGTTGGTGGGTCTAATTGGCGCAGTTAAAAAAGATTAGGGTTATTAGATAAACCCTAGGGTTTCTTTTTTGCCTTAATGGTCCGATCGAGATGAAACCAACGCCAATTAATATAATTCGTTTCTATTATAAACATATTGTTTAACCAGTTGTGTGCATGTAATAATTTTCTGTTGGGAGGGTTTTTCATTCAGGTGATTTGCTTATTTTCCTTCCTTCCTTCCTTCTGTATAGTGACCATAGTCATTATTGACTATTCTATCACTGTGATATAGTTATGATCATGTAATGTTTGTTTATGTAGTGAAAATATTTAGAAAATTTTTGACATAAATTATGACCCACCATACAAAAACGAGACGTTCATTCGAGCACATTCAAAGAAAAAACAATACCCCAGAGTTTCTTATGTTCACAATATTTCCAGAGATACAGCAATTTGAATCTTGAAAATGCGAAATGGTTTGGAGAAAAAACTGCTTAAAAGTTTTCATTCTATATTTTAGCTATGGTTTTCTCACTGTCAAAACATCAAAATAAACACATTTAGGTAACGTCTATGCCATGTAATGACCAACATTTGAAAGTTTAATGTATACCGGATGATTTCACGATGGAAACTCCTTAAAACAAATCGGTGCTATAGTGTTTTGGTTCATAGCTTGTGATGAGCGTCAACGAGAAATGTCTCAACTTGGACTGGCGTTCACAATTGTTTGCTGCTTTTAGCGTGTATTCAAACTATTGAATATTTCCGTAAAAGTAAACTGATCCTACATGCATTTGACTTAGCTAGCCAATTTTTCTGGGAAATATTTCCAGGCCGAACTGCAAAACCTCAAGATATTGGGATAAATTTAGAAAAAAAACAGGTGTACCAGAGGTGAAATATAGAGTATATAACATTCGTAATTTAGAACTGACCTTACTGCAGACATAGGGTGTTTTCTTAGGTACAGTCATGTATTTATGAAGTGGAATAAAGCCAACATTATTTTATTTTTCAAATACACATCATCAATGACATATGGAAAAACTACAACAAATGACACTTGTATAAGTAATATTATTATTCTATCCAATGAACATAATATATATGTATTTATGTAATTTGTTTTCAATGATCAAAATATTTCTGGGTATCATTCAGTTTCTAAGACATAGTATGTGATTTATTTTGTAATGACTGACATATAATATAGTTGTTCACACTACCTCCTCTGGTAGTCGTAGTTGTATGTATTCGGCAACAAATTAGACGTGTCTATTCAGATTAATTTAACATTCTGTGGTAGCTATTTGCCCGTAACTGCTCCGAGATCCCTCCTTTAATTAGCCTGGTGCCCTACAGTGACCACTATATCCACTGGTTACTTTGTGGAGGTTACAACGAGAGTCTTGTTTTATGAGAGGCTATATACTGGCAGACATGAACGAAATATGCTTGCCATTTTGTATAAATCGCCAGTAGTGGAAGCAGAATGTAGATTCGACAAGCATATTTGTCCATAATCTACCACCTGACGCATCAATAAAACGTGTGCCAGCATGTTAAACAGCATGAACGAGTAAACATGTTAAGGCTCTGAAAAGAGCTGTTTGTTTTCTTGGTGTGGAAGTAGGCGGCATCGGCCTCTCCGTCGTCTCTGCCCTGTAACATCTGGAAAACTACAAATGCATTAGGCATGATCACACACATTATGTTGACAACCTAGACAAGGTAATTACAATTAGAGATGTTCCAATCGACAACAAGAAATTGTTTTCCTATTGCATGCTATGGGAAAATACTGCGACAACCCATTTATTAAAGGAAATAAAAATAAGGCATTAGCTAAAATCCTTTTTCCATGTGTACACAAAGTTTAAAATTGTATGTAACATTTGACAACATTAAACAAATACAGAAACATACATTTGTAGCATAAATTCGATTTTAAGCCCGTCTGTGAAGCGATTCCCGCGGAAAATTAAATTTTAATGAGCTAGGCGATCACGTTATTCAAAACAACGAATGCGAATGGGCCTACAAGTCGACTAGGTTTCGCCGAGCTTGGGCTCGTTTTCAGAATAATTATATCGAATGCAACCAACGGGAGATGATCTACACCAATAAACATACATAACAAACATATATTGTATCCAGCTACAGAAAGTAACGTATATAATCTCATAATACCACCAGAATATCGATATATGAAGCAGGAGTTGTACAATTTATCATAACAACTTAAATCAGTCAGCGAATTTATGTTGGTGTCGTTAGCTCATTTGGTAGACGTGTTGATTTCTTGCCATTTATTTTACAATCGGGCGACGCCGGTTCAATCCTGACAGCATGCAAACCATTCATTTTCTTTACACTTTTTTTGTTTATGTTTTCACGAAGTAATATAAACCAAATCATTTAGTATACTATGATGCACTGTTTGTAAATATTTTTATTTTATTTTTGTAGTAATTATTTATTCATATAAAAATGAAAATATGGTCGTTATATATAACGATGTTTCTAAATTTTATTTATCCAGACAGATCACAATCTGTTTTCACATATATAATTACAATATATTACTGTACAATATATTTACAATTAATAAATTATGTATCCATTACATTATATTTGTTTGGATAAATACAATTTTGAAACGTTGTTATATAATTACCATATTTTCACTTTCATGGCGAATAATTATTACTACAAAAATAAAAATTATTTACAAACAGTGCATTATAGTATACAATTTTACAGAAAATACAGATAACAACGCATTGGTCAAAAATTTCTTTTGAATAAAATTACATTAACATCATTAGTATTTTAGGATTATTGATTTCACTGCAACTTGAAACAGGGGGCCAGTAAATTTGAAGTTAGTGGCCCGCCTGTGAAAGTTACTAGCCCGGATTTTGTGTTACCGTCAAATATACGCTGATAATGAGGTATAAAACATTATTAGTCTTTTTCCAAAAAAAATGGTTAGGAGTTATTATACACATATTGATTGTTCAAAGTGAGATGTCCAAAGCTAATACTGTTGTGATATTGTTCAAGTGTATACTCAGATGCATATATATTGTATTTGCCAAGTTTAAACAAAGTGGCCAGTGTGACGACAGCTAGTCAGTCTATAGTTGAGTTGACGCTGTTTTCATGCACAGGTCATTCAAGGCATTATACTATTTCACAGTTCATTCACTAGGTGGCACCACCCAAAATAGGTGACCTTCACCTTGCCCTTGCTGACGCAGCGTTGCATTTGGTTTCTGTCACTTTAGCTAATAGTTAAATTTGGATTTAAGATGTATTCCTTTCACATATCTAGAGAAGAAAAAGCGTGCCTAATTCTAAAGTTGAGGCAGCTTCCAACCACCGTACAAAGTGTGTCCAAGGGACGCGGCGGGACTTTACAAAATGGCGTCTCTCGTCATAAAAAACGATATGATAAAAATAGAAAACAACATATATCTGCGATATATCTGCAATCTGAAATTGTCAATGACACCCCTTTTTATACCTGCATTTAGCATACAGTAAACCGGGTCTAAGTCAATTCAATCGGACCGAGTGATTTAATCCGAGTTATGCGAAAACCCGACTTAACCGAATATGATATATCCCAATGCTAACACCAAAGGTAGCCCTGTAGAAGCCCTTAGGTACTTATGAATACAAATGCTTCAAAGTGACTGGATACTGCGGTAATGCTACACATGTTTTTTGTGCACAATCAACGCACACCATTACGCAGTACTATGTAACAGAGTTGTGCTTCATTTTGGCACGAATCTCTAAGATTATAGCTTAATACTTATTATTGATTGTCATGTCAGTCGTGTTGTCGTGCAAGTCTTTGTTGCGACTACCTCATGAGAATGTCCTCGCACTTGTCGGTCAACTCTTCGATCTCACTGTTGCCGAACGTCAAACCATATACGGTTTGACGCTAAGACACTTTATTGTCTTAGAGTGTCACAAGGAAGCGTGCGTGTCACTGAGTTTTGTTATCTTATCGTCAGACACCGAGACTTCCTTGCCCTCATCATCGCTCAGTAAACCTTCTGCGTTGGGGGTGTTGTACGGTTTCATTGATCTGCTATTTATTTAGAAGTATACTTGACGTTCATCACCTTAGACTTTTTGTAGTAGTTTATAAGTGTTTCCAGTTTCATTTTGTTCCACGCTGATTTCACGGAAATGACGACATCCAATAGTAGTCCAACGTCTTGAGAAAGGTGCGACTTTTTCTGATGCCTCTGGTTTCCAGCGTGGCAGCGTCCATTAGCTTTTCTTTGAATAGCCATTTCATTTCTTAGTTCATCTGGTACATATACTCCAAGAAACCAAGTGATTTTGTTGAGTACTGCGATCCGACTTAGGCGAGGAAAAACACATTATCTCGGATCAAATGGACCGACTCAGTTAGTCCGAGTTAGGCGAAGAACCGACTTACATAATCCGACTTAAACAAAGATTTTTACAGGAAATACATTATAAATCGACAGTTCCTCTGAATTCTGTCCGAGTTGAGCAAAGATCCGCCTTAGGCGAATCCGACTTAGTCGAGGTTTATTGTAATTATAATCAAACCAACTTAATTGCAAATGATCATTCACAAAGCCTGTACTTATAATAACTAGTTGGATCTAGTTTCAGGTGACTGGAGCATCATCTGTGACATTTGTGTCAGAATTGTCTACAATGGAGTGATGACACTGTGACGATTCACTCACACTGACAACAGCTAACAAGTTGTGTCACTTCTACAATTCTAGAAACAGTAACATCTGTTTACAGAAAAGGACAGTGAATCAACTTGACGTAGGACCTTGGGTCAAGACAAATATTGTATCACGGACAAATAAAAACATTGTTTTTGTGTCACTGGAAGAGCACTAGTTGCAATGAGTAGTGATATAGAGAAAAGGAAAGTCCTTGGAGGTCGGAGGAGGTCAGCCACATGTGACACCTGCGGAGCACGCTTCACAAGAAAATCGAGTTTAAAAGTCCACACGCGCACTCACACTGGTGAGAAACCCTTCAAATGTGACACCTGTGGAGCACAGTTTACAAACTCTTCCAATTTGAAAGCTCATACTCGTGTCCATACGGGAGAGAAACCATACAAATGTTGTACCTGTGGTGCACATTACTCTCGTAATGGTAGTTTGAATTCACATATGCGCACTCACACTGGTGAGAAACCCTTCAAATGTGAAATATGTGGAGCGCATTTCTCGCATAATACTCGATTAAAGTCATATATTCTCACTCACACGGGTGAGAAACCCTTCAAATGTCAAACATGTGGTACACACTTTGCAAAGATTTGTAATTTTAGATCACATATGCGAACTCATACGGGTGAGAAACCCTACAAATGTGATATATGTGGGGCACAGTTTTCATCCAGTACTACATTGAAGACGCATGTTTATATCCACACTGGGGAAAAACCGTACAGATGTCTTATCTGTGGTGCTCGCTTCAGACAGAATAATGCCTTAAAGTCACATATGCGGCGGATTCACACTGGTGAAAAACCTTACAAATGTGCTACATGCATGTGGAGCACAGTTTTCATGTAGTAGTAATATGAAGAAACATATGCGTGTGCATACTGGGGAAAATATTTTAGATGTGTAGCCTGTGGTGCACAATTTTCTTTTATAGGTCCTTTCCAGTCACACATGCACATTCACACTGGCGAGAAACCTTTTTAATGCACTTTTTGTAGTGCACACTTCTTAGAGAAAGGTAATTTACAATCACACATGCGCACTCACACTGGAGAGAAACCTATTGAATGCACTACATGTGGTGCATATTTTTCAAGTAAAGGTAATTTAATGTCGCATAAACGCATTCACTCTGGTCAAAAACCTTTTGAATGCATCACATGTGGTAAACACTTCTCAAGTAAAAGTATTTTACAGTCGCACATGAGTACTCACACTTCTAGATGAGTTATTTGTGGGACTTGATACACAGAGAGTGGTAAATTAATGACACACGCGTACTCGTACTGGAGAGAAACCCTTCAAATGTGAGACCAGTGGTGCACGCTTCGCTCAGCGAAGTAATTTGAAGACGCGTATACGCATCAGTTTACATTTTATATTGACATCTTTTCCTCAAATTAAGGAATTTGCATTGACGTAATTGTTCTAATTATACAATACAACAGCCTCAATAGGGAATAATGACAAATATTGGACATTAATATGTTCAATACACCGACATCTGTAAACAATATTTATAAATATGTATTTAAAACTAGCATACCATACAATGTACATTAATGGGGTCAAAGTGCACCGAGGTTACGTTTTGTTCTAATATGGTGAAGTTTGCAAATGTATATTTAGTACTCTTAGTAAAATTTTATTTTTGTTTGTTATATAGTTTCAACGGTTCAGAAATGATAATACTATTAATTTTAGATTAGATAATGTGAATAATGTTAACCGTTTCTGCCTTAGAGAAAATAAGTATTCAAATCGTCTTTGTCGATAAAGGGGTGCGCTTTGCTCCACACTACTCAACATAAAATCACAATGTCGCACTGGTTACCAGCTGTTCAAATGAGATACTTATTGGAACATTCACTGTTTGTACTCAGTAGCACATACGGAGTACAGTTAGAACTCAATAGCAGTAGTGGAGCTCAGTTTGCACGTACGAAGCTCACTTTGCACTTATGGAGCACAGTTTGCACTCAGTAGCACTTATGGAGCACAGTTTGCACTCAGTAGGACTTTTGGAGCACAGTTAGCACTCAGTAGCACTTATGGAGCACAGTTTACACTCAGTAGGACTTCTGGTGCACAGTTTGCACTCAGTAGCACTTATGGAGCACAGTTTGCACGCAGTAGCACTTATGGAGCACAGTTTGCACTCTGTAGGACTTCTGGAGCACAGTTTGTACTCAGTAGCAGTTATGGAGCACAGTTTACACTCAGTAGCACTTATGGAGTACAATTTGGTGCCAGTGGACCATTGCACTGTATTGGAATAAAAACCCGAACGTAGTTATTTAGAGTTATTTACTTTTTAGGCGACACATTGAGTAGTCAGTCACTGTGGAGTTATGTTAAGATTATTATCTGCTGCATGCAACACTAATATTGGCGATAACAGAAATTAAATGGTCGAGTTGAAGTGTAATATTGTAATTATGACGGTTGCTGCCGTCGGTTTGTTGCTCCATATGTGGGTTGTACCGTAGTTACACACTATTGCATTATGTACGTATGCAAATTATTCCTTATAACTTCTTGCCAATATTCTGTGCGTTCAACTCCCGCACTTATTCCAATCATTAGATGCGTCGTCTTCTTTTTACATGGTAAAATAGTATTGGATCCGTGACTGAGTTGACTTATAATGTGCGGACATGTGTAATAATCAGCAAAATAAATTGTATAATATATTTTGATAAATGTTAAGTGAAAAATGTCATTCCGTGATACCGAATGTATATTTATTTTTAATATTTCCAGTAATGTTACATAAAACAGAATACGTACAAGCAATGCTTAATTAAAAAGGGAATGTATTTTTTTAATTGCACAACTATACGATGATATACTCATGAATTAAAGCGTCATCAATTTATGAAGTTATATGTGACGTAATGACAGGAGTTGCGGTGTTTTAGTAATTATTAATCTCGCTTAACTGACTGTTACCTGACTGCGTGACTTCGCCAAGAAGATAGTCAGGCTCAGAATTGCGTTTTGACTGATCACTGCCAGTTAGCACGTCTATCCCCCAGAATGTATATATGTTATGTATGTTTTTGATAACGAAATGAAATTACGAAATAATGCCCGAAATAGTATTATGCAAAATAAAATGAATCTTACACTAAATGAACACAAACAAAGTTTCGAGTACTCTGCAGGATTCGAACCGAGTCCTTAAAATAACTGTTCGACACGCTACCGACTTAGCCACCGATACCAGCACGTCTTGATTGTACTTTGGCGACTACAGTTATTAGTTATCAGTCCGACCGTTGCGCGAGACATCGATTGCACTTTGTTTAGTTAAATTTGTCCATGTTTGGTATTTTTATCATGCTTATTCACATTTATTCTTTTGTCTCTGCTCGAGCATAAGCAAAGAACGTCAATATGGAATCTTCGACAGCCACGAGAGATGCCACCTTGTGAATATGCACGTGATTAAAAGGCACTAAACTACGAAAAACGTTTATGTCGGTTTATTTTGTGTGTGACATGTTTCAATATGAGTTTAATGTTGAATAGTTTTTATATTATAGTATTATATGATAAAAGTGTATCCTTATTTAATTTGTTATTTCATAGTTGGCCTGAGAGCCAATCATCGTCTCTACCCGAATCTGGGGTAAAGCCCCTTACCGGTAACATTGGCAGGAGCTTAATAATCTAAGCCGTTGTCGCGCTTACATTTATCCGGGCGTTAAATAATATCCGGGTGACGTTTCTGCGCGTGCGCGTTTCTAGGGGAATGTATTTAGCACTAGCTACGACTGTCGCGTTTTCAGTTATCCTGGCGTTATGTATGTTTATATGCATACCTATATTTACACACACATATATATATATATATACATTTTATAATTTATGTATATATATATATATATACATAAATTATAAAATGTTTGCTTCCCACAGACATAAACAATTTATGTTGTAAAACAGTCTCCACTCCACGCACACGTCACGTGACTTACTCTTATACTTGGTCACAAATCTTGAACAGCAAATTATAATTATATACTCTAACTATGACGCTCGTATTACGACAACAAACGAAACATATTTAACTACTGGATATTATTTATCACTACGTGATCTACTGTTGCCAAATAGTATGCCTTACATATGCAAATAAACATCACCCGGATACAATTTAACGCCCGGATAAATGTAAGCGCGACACCGTAGTAAAGGGACAATGCTGCCACCTCACGGCGCCTGGATAATCGAGGCTAACTGGAAGAAGAAAAATTCACAATACGTTTTCATGATTTTTCCGAGGTGCGGGCCGCGTCTTTGCGATTCACTTATGAAAAGCTAACAAGCCACGCCCAGCGCGGTCATGATTGGTCGCTAGAGCAAGGAGCGTTTGACACATGTGTCACGCGCATTTAATTTTGTTGTTCGCGGTCAGACGTCAGGGCTTGTTATATGTTAGCAAGGGGCTATACGTACACATACTAATTTATCGAATATGTAGGCAGGGCCATACGTACACAGACTAATTTTACGAACAGGTAGGCAGGGCTCTGCGTTAACACGGAGCAAATAGGTGCAATGTGGAACAGCAATTACTTTTGCATTTATATAATAAAATTCTAGAACATGCAAAAACCTAATAACTAATTAATTTGATTTTAATCGTGCTAGCATATTAGAGAAGACTATTCTCAATATGTAGTAATGCAGTCGCGGTTTTCAAGCTTTGTTATGAATATTTGCGATAGGATGGGTGGAAAATTATTAGAATGTTGTTCATTTGGAAGAAGGATATATGTGGAAATATTTATAAATGCTAGCCAACTAATGTGTTGTAAGTTGTATTCAGCACAAATAATCTACAAACTGCCAAAACACATATTTAGTGCTAAAATAATTGAGATTTATTTTAGTTAGTTAAAAATATTTTAGCAAAAGATGATAAATGTGTTCTTGTAGATGTGTAACATAATGTATACTGAATATAATCCTTCAAGAATTATTATATATTCGTTCACTTACGCAGCCATTTGGCATGTTTACTGCTGCGCTCGACTCCACTGGGCTTTAGTTTACATCAGTATGCCCGTGCAGACATTCAGAAATGTACACATGCATACTTAACTATAATTAAATATATAAATATCATATTATGGTGATTGGGCTGCACTTTGCTCAGTTTGTAAAATGAAAGAGTCTCAGTGATGGTGCATAATGGCAATCCACTTATTTAATGTTGAATAGTTGTTATAGTATATATCATCTGATAAAAGTATATCCTTATTTAATTTGTTGTTTCTTAGTTGGCCTGATAGCCAATCATCGTCTCTAACCGAATTTGGGGTAAAGCCCCCTACCGGTAACATTGACACAGCTTTAATATTCCAGGCCGTAGTGAGGGGCGAAAAAAAGTGCTACCACCTCACGTCGCCTGGGTAATCGAGGCTAAGAAAAGAGTGAATTTCTATTACATTCTGATCGATAAAAAACAGTAAATTTACTTTATTATTGCGTGACAAGTGCATACGTGTAGAATAGGTGTATTAGGTATATCATTTGAAGTTTGGCGACTGGGTGAACGTTTCCACGTTTTTTTCCGAGGTGTGGGCCTAAACTACAAAAGAACCGAAACTAGAGGGCAGCACGTACCAATTCTTCCTAAGTGACCTTGTTGAACTCTTGCAGTGATACTTTAATAATAATATGCCATGTGTAAATGTGTTTTGATGTACTGAGTACACGACGAGCTAGAATCCATAGATTCTATACAATGTTACAGGTGAACTTCAACTATTGACACTGGAAATAATCGTTATTTAGTCGAGATTCATGGTTTCGTAACGATGTGTGGGCGATAATATGAATGACCGAGGCGACATTATAAATGATTATTATTCGGACATTTCTCCCAACTCGTGAACAAGCGGCATAGGTCCATGGGCACTTGTGTAGAACCCGGACCCACCTCGATTTCGTCGTTATAACTTGAGTTTTGTCTAACTTTGATACCTCATTATGTTAGTTCCATTGTTCAACAATATCATTATCCCAGGGGTATTTACGCTTAAGTTAAGAATATTGCGTCTAGACTTAGCGCATTTTTAGGCGTAAATAGCGCCCCTGTTTGCATCAACATACTCTGATATATCACTCATTTTACAAGAGCGTTGTGGTAACGCACGACCGCAGCGGTGCAGGATAGCGCACACCGGTTCGCTATTTGGGCTTCAAAAGTGTGCTAAGATATAATATTTTCGTAACATAAATATGCCTGGGATGATGTTGAATGATGGAACTAACAATTTGAGGTGTCAAAGTTAGGCAAAACTCAAGTTATAATGGCGAAATCGAGGTGGGTCCGGATTCTACACAAGTGCCGGTCCATGCGTACTCGAAACGTACCCAGCCAGTAGCAGGGATCAGAGAACAATCTTTCCCAAACAAAATATTATAACGGTAAGAACGTGCGATACCATGCTGAGGCTGAAGCCTTATCAGCGGTATGACTAAAAGCCTAACTTCCTTAAACTAAGGCTAAGCGTAAGCCAACTTCCAAGGCTAAGCCTTACTCTGAACCCCTAAGGCTAAGGCGCACGACCACGAACGACCACGCACGACCAAAATGTCTGTAGTGTTGGTAGCCAAGCGGGCTGTTGGTGGCACGTAGGAGGTATGTGTGTGCAGCTTGCCAAATTTTGGATATGTTCTTCACATTCGAGTAACTAAATTCGCAATTTTTACCATCGCTTGTAATAACTCGCCAGTTCTATTCACCAGGTGGCGCTACTGTGGCAAGACTATATAGTCGTCCCGAAGATTGGATAAAATGCTTAAATTGTGTAACTCCTGGGTGAAATACAGAATCAAAATTTTAAATAATGCAGACATAAACCATATATATATATATACCATCAAGGGCCAAACTGTCTACCAACATATTATATTACATGGTTGTGCGTGATTGTTCGTTAACTTCTTGGTCATGGTGGTCGTGCCCTTTTAGTCAAACCCTTGTAAGTTATATGGTTATATTTTAAATTGCAAATAATTCGCTGTCTCACTTGTATATGCGTTATGTTAGTAATATATATTTAATATATGAGTTACATTTTGTTTATTTTACAATAGATAAAATCATCAAACCTCATGATGATACTCAGACCTACATTTCATTGGCTACCCCAGATACAAATTATTTCTTTAACTAACGTAGTAATTGCCTCCATGATATCTTCCCCTGGATGACTGACAGGACATTGAAATTAAATGAAAAAAAAACTGAATTGATCATTATTGGTACTCCTATGCAACTTAGTAAATTTGATGGGTTTTCGCTACGCGTGTTTTAAATCAGCATATCACGCCAGCAATCTCGGTGCAGAATCTAGGAGTGGTCTTTGATATTCAATTTCCGACAACACATCTCAAATGTGTCGCTGCTGTTTTGATTTTTTTGTGATCTTCGTCGTATTCGCCAGTATAAGTCATTTTCTGTTGCTAAAACTATTGCAACAGCGCTTGTTAGCAGCAGACTTGACTATTGCAATTTCCTGCTTTATAATATTGCAACCAAGGATATTACAAAACTTCAACGAGTCCAAAATTGTCTGGCAAGGGTAGTTACAAGATCTCCTCGTTTTTCTCGCTCTGTACCACTTTTGAAAATTGAAGTCTTCACTGGCTTCCTGTACGATATCGTATAATATTTAAGGTCTGTACCATTACATGCCAGGCACTGTCCAGTAAGTAAGCAACCATCTTATTTGCATTCACTGCTTACTCCTGTAAGAAAACCTATCCAGCTTCTATCATCTGGTTCTGACCTACTTTTTGTTCGTAGAGTCAACACAAACATTGGAACTAAGGCTTTTTCTGTTGCTGCACCAACTCTAGTGTTAGATTAGTTGAAAATATTAAACAATTCTGTCGTCATTTAAAAACTTATCTTTACAACCTTGCTTATCCACCATAGCTCCCTAGTGCCTTGACCCATCTGTTGAGTGTTGACAACTGAAATATTGCTAATGGATTTTGAGACTAACCAAACCAGTTGTCTTGATGCACCTCTGAGCTTGGTTTCCAAGGATTTAGGTGCAATACAAGTTATTATTATTATTATAAAAAGATTGCTTCCCACTACAAATCTAGCTGAGGTATGTCATCGTCTTGAATTGGTAATGGGCAATTCCAGTTCCAGTATTTTGGTTAGTTAAGTCTTAAGACATGTAATATATGTTGTCAGATAATTACAGTTTATGACTTTCAATTTTCAAGGAAAATAAGGTAACAAATATTTACTTAATTTGCACCTATTTACACAAAATACAGAAACAATTGTAGACTCACTGAACCAACTTTCGCCCGGCTGCATGACATCACCAAAAAACAGAGGCTGACTGATGCTACTAGATGCGTGCATTCTTAACACTCGTTAAGAAAGCATGCATGAATGCCTCCCTCCCTCCCTCCCTCCCTCCATGCTTGTGTAAACGAATGTTTCTGTCACAAATACTAATAATAGAGATATGAAGGTTTGATATATATAAATGTCCCGTCCACAACGAAACAACTACCATAGAATCGGCCCGCACTATTTTCCACGTTTTGTTGCACTTTGGGGCCAATGACATGGTCATAGGCCTGACATTTGTATTGGGTTGAAAGGCCTCTGCTTATGTCGAGGCCTGCAATACCTCTACTTACAGTGTCCTTAATGATTTTCTTGTTGTTTCAGATAACGAGCATCATCTGTGACATTTATGTCAGAATTGTTTACAATGAAGTGATGACACTGCGATGACTTACTCACACCGACAACAAGTGTCACTTCTACAATACTAGAAACAGTAACATCTGTTTACAGAAAAGGACAATGAATCAACTTGGTGTAGGACCTTGAGTCAAAACAAAGATTTTACACATATTTGCCACCACGGACAAGAAAACATTGATTGTGTCACTGGAGGACCAGTTGCAATGAGTAGTGATATAGAGAAAAGGAAAGTCCCTGGAGATCGGAAGTGGTCAGTCACATGTGAAACTTGCGGAGCGCACTTTGCAAGAAAATCGAGTTTAAACGTCCACATGCGCATTCACACTGGTGAGAAACCCTTCAAATGTGACACGTGTGGGGCACTCTTCTCAGTGATGAGTTATTTACGAAGACATCTGCGCATTCACACTGGTGAAAAACCCTTCAAATGTGACACCTGTGGAGCACAGTTCACACAGAGTGGTGGTTTAAAGGGTCATATGCGCATTCACACTGGCAAGAAACCCTTCAGATGTGACACCTGTGGAGCAAAGTTCACAACGAATCGTAGTTTACTGACACATATGAGAATTCACACGGGTGAGAAACCTTTCACTTGTAACATTTGTGGTGCCCACTTCTCAAATAATTGTTATCTACAGCGACATGTGAGCATTCATGCAGCTGAGAGACCTTTCAAATGTACGACCTGTGGTGCACATTTCTCAACGAATCGTAATTTACAGTCACATATGCGTATCCACTCAGGCAAGACACCCTACAAATGTGACATTTGTGGAGCACGCTTCTCAACTAATTGTGGTTTGCAGTCACATATTCGCACTCACACAGGTGAGAAACCCTACAAATGTGATACTTGTGGAGCACGTTTTGCAAGGATGGGTTGTTTACGGACTCATATGTACACTCACACAGGCGAGAAACCCTTCAAATGTGACACCTGTGGAGCACAATTTAGACAATCTTCTAATTTGATAGCTCATACTCGTGTACATACTGGAGAGAAACCATACAAATGTTGCACCTGTGGTGTACATTTCTCTAGTCGTGGTGGTTTGAAGTCACATATACGCACTCACACTGGTGAGAAACCCTTCAAATGTGACACATGTGGAGCACAATTCTCAAGTAGTAGTCAGTTACGGAAACATATGCACATTCACACAGGGGAGAAACCATTCAAGTGTTACACATGTGGTGCACATTTCTCACAGACTAGTAATTTAAGGTCACATATGCGCAGTCATACGGGCGAGAAACCCTACAAATGTGAAACCTGTGGGGCACAGTTTTCATCTACGACTACATTGAAGACACATGTTTATATCCACACTGGGGAAAAACCGTACAGATGTCTTATCTGTGGTGCTTGCTTCAGACAGAATAGTTCTTTAAAGTCACATATGCGGATTCACACGGGCGAAAAACCTTACAAATGTGCCACTTGTGGAACACAGTTTTCGTGGAGTAGTAGTATGAAGAGACATATGCGCATTCACACTGGCGAGAAACATAATTGTACAACAATGGTGATACCTGTGGTGCTCGCGTCACACAGAATGGTGCTTTAAGGGTGCACAGGTGTATTCATACTGGTGAGAAACCTTACAAATGTGACACCTGTGAGGCAAAGTTTTTCATGTCGTTGTTATTTGAAAAAAACATGCGTGTGCATACAGGGAAAACCATTTAGATGTGATATATGTGGTGCACTCTTTTCATATACTCGTGATTTGCACTCACACATGCGCACTCACATAGAGAGAAACCTGACATATTTGATACATAAAGGTACACATGAATATTGAAACTGATGAAATACCGTCCACATGTGATGCAATGAGGGGGGAATACAAAACTTAAGGTAGGTAGTATGGATTCAAAAAGTGATTTTTGACATTTAAAAAAAAAGGACTTTCTTTGCTATTTATGTACTTTCATATCCTTACTTCAATATGCAGTTAGTATATTAGCTGAAACAGTAATAAAAAGTGGCAATATTGAGGTTTCTTCGGATGCCTTTGACAGAATTTGGTTATAAAAATTACCTGTTTCATCGTTTTCTCGGAATACCAGTTTTGCTGTGAGTACTTAAAGTTGCTGCGCTCTAGTAGAATAAATACTGGATATAACTGCAAAACATTTTGCACCGCAGTGCCTAAGGAGTATATCTACTACATGTATTAAAAGAAATCAATATATTTAATGTTTTCTGAATTATAGGCGTTAATTATGTGAAAAAGTTACACAAAATAGTTTTTTTCGACAAAAAATCTTTTTTCACGTAAACAACACAACATATCTGATTTCTGTGATATTCATGCAGTAGATATGCATAACAGTAATCCCTGTGCTAAATTACAAACTTGTAACTTGAATACGTTTTTGGTTAGAGCGCGGCAAAAAATACCTAATTTTCCCTATTATGGCGGCCATATTGGATACCTAATTTGCATAATTTATGCGAAACAAAGAAACCTTAACTATGTTGGTATGTATCTGCATACCAAATATGGTTGATCTGTGTTGAAAACTAAAGATTTTTAGTGGAATCCATACTACCTACCTTAATACAGACCATTGCATTGCGTATTGAATGATCACAGTTTCAAATTAAGTGCATATATATGGTGTGTTTCAATTTTTTTTGGGGGGAATTGTTAATAATTTGTGTGTGGTTGTATCATTTGTGAATACATGCTTAGAAATAAGACAGTAGTAAGCTACTTTTGGGTTCACCGCAAAGTGGAACTGTACAGTGAAGTCAGAATCAAGGGAAATGAATAAATGATAAACAGACAGGACTCATGTTTGTCAATTAAGTGATGCAAGTAGATAGGGCGTGCTTATTGTCATGCTAATAACGCGTATATGTCATTTATGCGTGCGCGTGTTTGTACTCAAATTTCAAGAACCGCTGGCACGTCGTATTTTGTCATTTTTTTTAGAAATATTTGTTTGTTTGGTTACAGATAACGTGTTGGGCGTCTTCCACATAAGTATCCGAGACACCGTGAATTATTCCCGTTATATAACGCCAAATTATTTTTTAATATATGCGTTCACTATTTAGTATGTGTAAACATGCAACACTTGCTCTATAACAACAGCCAGTTCGCAATTCCTTGTTTTCATGAGGTCGTAGACGATAGCCGGCCAAAACGAGGTGCGGATTAAGTTCCCCATTGTTACTACCGATTATTGTGCATTATCCTCTAGACAATTTCCACTCAAATTATTGAACAGCGAACTCTGTCTGAGATCCCGTTGTTGAAAGGTGACCAATTCACGACTTGACTAGTTTAGCTACGACGAACCTTTTGTAGTATAAATATGTTTAAACATGTAACATACGTCGACGCATTTCTGTCGTTTTTTGACCTTGATTCACCTGCCAGATAATAATACTGAGTCAACAACGGCTTGGAAACGCACTTTATATGGCAGTAAATAGAATTCCACGTGAAATAACAACCCTATTTGTGCGATTTCTTATTAAAAAATTAAAATTATTTTACATGCATTTACCGATTACAAAAAAAATTGAATAATGTCTGCAGAACTCTCTTTTGCATGCTATTTTATGTGTGCAAAAACTACGTGTTGGCCTTAGATCAGCAAACAAAAGGTTACGTATTGTAATGTTAATTACACTATTGATTTGTTCAGTTACGCAATTGCCTTTGTTTCCCTTTAAGTGGCCCGGTATCGTGTCCTTCGTATTTCTCACAGCGCTGTACACTTCATTCCCTGCCGTGTATAAAAATAATATATCAAATTGAACATTTATCGTTCTAATTGATCAAACCTTTGAGACGCTATGGCCGAAACCTGTAAAACAGGCAAAGTTCGATCATGATGTGATGCTGCAGTCCAGTAGGGGCGCTGTTTAGTTGGCATTGCATAACAAAATTTGCAGGAACCCAAGTTGTATGTGTACGGAAAGTGTCACAACTGTACACCAAAGTTCACAATCGTTGCGCTAATTCGCCTAACTTGTGTGCATACCTATTCAATCTAAACCATATCGAATTCTCCGGGAAGTTTTCAGCCACGCTGAAATTACTTCGGGAGGACTGTTCATACACAAATTATTGACCACTACCCCTGTAGTTACGCGCACACACGCACACACGCGATAATGCAAATGCACACAATTATGTCTCTCATGGCTGGGATACACTGGCACTTTTCGCCAGACCAGACCAAACTCACCCCGAATGCAGTGCCCCTATGTGCTACGCCGTCCGACACCGACGGCGCTATACTTAAAGACGGCGTGACGTCACAATCACGTAAACTTGAACACTTTTGAATACGTCAGACAGACAACGATTAACCTCAACGTAGTCGAACGTTTTCAAGTTTATGTGGTTATGACGTCACGCCGACTTCGATTATATAGCCACTGATACATGGATAGGAAGTGAACGCGATTACGTGAAACCATTGTCCGCCATCTTGCTTTCCCCAAACCGTCGATAACAGAGGTCAGAGGACAATTTACGTGCATTGATTACGCGTCACATTTGGGGCGTGAATACCTACGTCACGTCTGGCGGCAGGTTCAAATTAAATTAGCGGGGAGATCGTGTAAAAGTAAGAATTTACCTATCCATCACGTGACGTGTTGTATAGCATTACCTCCATCAAGCCATCAGAAAATAGGTGGTGGTTTCGGACAGTCGGTGGTATATTTTGTTTAAATTCTGGTCACAAAAGTGTTTCTTTATAACAAAAACATAAGACATAGTTTTTAAAGTGACAACTGTGTGCGGGAATGTTTGAATTGATTTATTGTAGATGAACGGAAGAGCGAATTCAGATATTCATATTGGTAACCTTCATGATGGAGACATCACACGAAGAATGAGAGAACACTATAGTATGTAGTATGATACACAGATCTCCGTTATTAAACAGCAAAACACATTTAGTGTTTTAGATGCACATGGACTGATTGGAAAATAATTCGGAACACTCGTACAAAACTGCACCAAAAATAGGAGAAACAGACAGGCTAGATATATTAGATACTATTACAGTGAGTTAATGTCTAACAAAGAATATGCTCTCGTGAAATTTAAGTCACGACTTAAAGTAACTACTATGCTTAGTTTTAATCAAGGCGATCACATCAGTGAAATGTTATTACACAATATTCGATGTGGATCCGCTGAAGTCCAGGGAGGTTACTCACCCTTTGCGAATTAGTTATTTAATGTTTGGGTATGACCTAAATCAATATTAATTGATAAGATCTACGTCATTGGCAGAGTTGACAACAAGGTGCACAAATACGAAACACGAAGATGGGCCAGTGTACAGCGGGAAACATTCACGTGTGCCGCACTTACACAGCAAGCCTTTATGAATCGCTAAGATCGCCGAAGCAGCACGTTGTCGCGAACTTTTAATTGTCCGTCAATGAATCTCCGTGAATTCTAGTACATCGCCAAAATTAGATCGAGATAAATAGTTTTGCCCGGCACTGTGTCATGACTGTCAGTGAATAAGCTACATCTGGGCTTATTGTTTAAGTCTGAGTCAACCAGAACATTAAATTATAGATTACGCAAACACTAGACAAAAAGACGCGTAAATTGAATACATCGACTGACCCACCCATAGGCAACAATGTCGTTGTCGCTGCTGGAGGCATTAATACGTCACCGAACTAAGAACTTTGTATTATCTGCCAAATGGGTGTGATGAATTACAGAAGGCCGTCTTGGTTGAATTGTTATAAGTAGTTTTACTTGGCAACCGTGTCGTGACTCTACGTAATTAATCAGTATATTTTGGGCAGGTACGATAACATTGCTTGCAGACTGGCTTAATGGTAAACACACTCGATTCACACTGGCGTTACTAAGTCTTCGAAACACGCCACAAACAAGGCCGCGTCCATCAAGCAAATGAGGATTTTGCAGGATATTTCAAAATATTCATCGAAATACACATTTGGAATATTCACAGGAATATCTTTTCTGATAATGTGAAACACTGTAAGTCGTTTAGTCGAATTTGAATAAACACATCCACTATTTAACTCAATTGTATGCAGCATTAATAATTAATCATTAGCTGTGTTGCAGAATCCGAATTTTACGACACGTTCGAAAAGGGAACTTTTTAGTTTCAAGGGGTAGGCTTACTCCATAGCCAGCATGATTACATGGGAGCCCGCGTAACTTTGATGACGCATTCGTTAACTGGATCTAGAATTTTCCGGTCACGATTCACTTATGTTTGTCCCGCCTTAGACAATAATATATTATTATACAGAATCACGACGTCGTCCAGGAATGCACTTAAGCATGTTGATCCCGAACGTTGGGTTGATGTTGATTCCAACGTTGTTGAGACAACAACAATGATAGTCTTGTACCAAATACCGCCGTGTCACGACACATCGCACGGAGTATGACGCAGTATCGTCGATTATAAATAGTACAATCTTTATAATGTGTGGACACGGTTGGGTGCACACGGTGCGTATATAAGCACGCGCTCGACTACGAAAATCATCAAACGCTTGGCAACGACTAACGGGAGAGGAACGAGAACGAAGTCAACCTTTCAATACAAGAATATTAATCTGATAGACACAGCAGTTTGAACAACGCAATGTCGAGTCTACGAGGCCTGTCCTGCCTAGTCTTGTTGGCAGTAGTCGCAGCACTGGTGATTGCCGATGAAAGCATGAAGATGGGCCATTCGGAGGTGAAGATCGCCGCCCGTGCCGGCACGATGGAGTTTCGGCGACAGAAACTCAACAAGGATGGCACACTCAGCGACAAGAACCCGGTGCACATCAGGATGGCGCAGATGGTACAGCTCGATAAAGATTTCAAAGAGGTAACCAACTGCACTGTTCCGACCAAGCGCAGACGAAGGAGGGCTTTGAAGATGCCAGGAGGAGGCATGCCTGGAAGCGATGGCAATTCAACACACGATCCTACTGACGGAGGCATGGCCGACCGTGCTCGTGCTTGGAAGGGAGAGAAGGGAACGGGAAAGGGGAAGCGTTTCTCCAACTTCGACAACGAGAATTTCGTGCTGGAGAAGAAAAGGGAAGGCGTGAAGATGGGGCACAGTTCATTGAAAGCGGCGACGACGAGGTTCCACGCTAACCTGGGTGCAAACGTCGGCAAGCTGGCCATCGACCTGGCGCTCCCGGAAGCCGACGGAGAGATCGACATCAACGGGGAGAAGCAGAAGCTGAAGAAGGGAGACATGAAGTTCAACATCGCACTGGAGGAGTGGGAGTGGTGCGGCGTGGAGGGGGAAGACGGCGCCGCAGCCTTCCTGGACGTCTATGTCGAGGTGAACAGCACGCAGCGGCCGAAGATGAGGCGTGCACGCTCAGCCTCGGCTCCCGCCTCCTTCGACCTCGGAGACAACACGACCATGAGCTTCTCCGGAAAGGTAGGATCATACGTGTTAGTTGTACAACTAGTTGCACATTCAGTTAAATTCTTTATTCCCAATTGAAAATGATGCTCTCATATATACATGTTCCTTGGACGTCTTTTGTGCTGTATCCTTCGAATTCAACTAGCATCTTTACGATCGTGCATCATCTATTCCAAAAGAATTTGTTTGCCGGATAAATCCACATGTTGACTAAGCCCGGCTTCTTATAATCAAGAATGTGACTATTTTGCTACCTATGAGGAACACCGCAATTTTTTCTACTCTACTTTCACAAATATCAATCACGTTGCATAGCGTAATAATTTTTCCTATCGACATTGCGTCAACGCTGAAACATAGTTAGGATCGCAAAGCAAATGGAAAGCGCTCTCAGCCACTGTTGATGCAATTTCGAAATCTAAGTTGGAAAGAAAATAAACCAACAAGCGCTCGACATGCGATACGGCGGTTAAACAAAAACCATGTCTCATGCTTAATAAACTGATCGAGCTGAGAAAAGAAAACTTGTTCGTTCGGTTGTCATTACGTAATACCCTCCCTAAAAGCAACATCGGATTACGCAAATGACTGTGAATGCGTGATGCGGTGAAATATGTCAATAAATCTAAAAAAGTAAAGTGTGCTCTGTTTCACAGTGCCAAAGGGATAACGGCACGTGGACGGATATCGAAGATGGCTTCCCCAAGACGGACGTAAACGACCCGTCGCTCATCATCGTGCGCTTCAAGCGATTCAACGAGTCCCTCTTATACGACCCGACTGTGTCTGAAGAAGTGGAGGAGGAAAACAGCAACGGTTCCAGCGGTCTTACCATGTCCGCTATGCTCGTCGCTATGGCAACAGTGCTGACCTACGTAACGGTGCAGTGATGCTAAGGTCGTTGCCACGGATGCTGTATTAATTACCAGTACGGACAAAATGAAGACAATTCTGAGTCATTATTTCAAAACTAGAAGCAAACAAACTGCAGAATAAATCTGATGTATTCGTTCTGATACGTTATTCTTACAAACATCTTGTTGCGTGATATATTTGTGCTGGCCTACGGCCATACATGTATGTGGTGATCAGGATCACTGCATTAAGCTAAGTTCCCGCCATGTTAATGTTGACGCCATAAAACCTCACTCTTGCAGTCTCTGAGTAGTTTTGAGAGATATGCGTGATCGGATTGTGGCTGAGTCAGCTGAGTAAATAAATAGCCTACTGTGATCAATTTGCGCTCCTGAAATCTATTAATTGCCTTACGAATGCTTGATGGCGTTTCTGGAATGGAATGCCGGAATACGTAATGGAAATAATAGAGTTGTTAGCTTAGGATATGTTGTTGAATAACACTTGTCCGGTATAGGACGTTCGCTACACTAAAGTGCCCACGTTTTGAATTTGAGCTCGGTAATGTCTTGAAATCGGGGACTGTTAATGTTGGAAAGGTGTGCGTGTATAAATATACATTATTATAACGTTATTATTACTGTTTTATTACTTATTCGTTAAAAATGAGCTGGACTCTTTATATGTTGTGTATGTTAAAGCAATGTCAAAATATAAAATACGCATAATTTTGTGATGTTGTTGAGAATTGGCTTCTGAAGAATTCTTGAAACTAATGTGAAAAGATGTTGGAGTGTTTTACATTTAGTGCTAAACAAGCATTTAGTGTTTAGATCTAAGTTGAAAATATTTATATTTGTTTAAACTCTGGAACAATCACACATGTTGAAAACACGCATGTATTGGTTTATGTATAGATTTGTACTCGACATGGTTTTCAATTTAGTCTTATATACTATGCTGTATGACTGTGTTTACTTGATTCGTACGTAGTCACATTGTGGTCGAATGTATTTAAGAAGGAAGCATTTAAAGGCAAGTTATGAAAACGTATATTATACATCTAATGGGATTGCAATGTGCCAGTGAACGCTGTGATATTTTAATCTGTCAAATAAACCATGCTTAGTCGTTGAACAAGTTTGTCTTTATTTGGGTTTGTGCCTGGCACCTGTGCTGTTCACGTCTTAACAGGATGTTTTGAGCTTATTAGCTAAGGGTCATGCATGTAACTGGAGTGTTTGGGACGTTGCCACAATGGTGTTTTCAACAAAGATCTTCAACATAGGTCGAAAACATTCTAAACTGCTTTCAACGTAGTTCCACAATACTACCATAGTACGGGCGGGGCTTCCTGCGCCAGCGTACCCAGAGCTGTGAAGACGCAAATAGCGTAACTGCATTGAAGTCTCCTATTTGTTAGTGTGCATATTTTAGTGTCTACTTCTTTATTCCCCATTCCCAAAGTAGGTTGAGATCGTAACCTAATCTGCCTCGCTGTGAGTGCATTGAATGCTGTCATTTAGATGGAAACAAAATGCCTTTGTTTGGTCCTGTACATCTAAAGGCGTTAACACAAACTAACTGTTAGGCACTAATCATATTCCCAGCCCTCTCGGCTCTTTCTACGGTCATTCGCTTCCATAAACCATTTGCCCTGATTTACCAAATGGTGTTGTACTTCAAGTAACAAAAATATAGATATTAAAACTATATTATATATTTTAAACTTTGTGTGGAAGGCGCCGTGAGGTGGGAACACGTTTAGCGTCCCTCGCATCTGCGTGAGATATTTGTGCACTTTGAAGTATTCGCCGGTAGGCGGCCTTACCCCGAATCCAGGTAGATACAATAATTGGCTCTCTGAGTAACTATAACATAAATAAGAGTAAATTGTTGTCGGTTATACCTATTCTTTCTAAGCTATTAAATACTTTATTTACATCGATACAACAATTAAAGGTATGCATTGTTACTTTTGTCTACCACATCAACCGCTTAGTCATTACGTGGCGCTTCACACAGCGAATATGAATATGTCTTTTTTTTTTCTTTAGATACTTTTTTATTTGTTATTATGCTATTCTATAATTTTATGTTATTATCGAAACCGTACATACTATTTAAATATTACTAATTAATATTCTATGAATTAATCCAAAACAATGATGTCATCGGACGGCAAATGGTGTTTCAAAATGTCCAGGTAGGCCTAAACATTAAAAATACGTCTTTTTAACCAGATTCTCTCCTTGGGGAGTTCACGAAGGCGAGCGAGAATCAAATAAGGGAAACTAGTTTTCAGTGAGTAGACTTAGTGGTCATCCATTCTTCACAGGCAATATAATAGATTTAATGGTCATCCATTCTACACAGGCAAACATAATAGACTTAGTGGTCATCCTTTCTTCACAGGCAATATAATAGACTTAGTGGTCATCCATTCTTCACAGGCAATATAATAGACTTAGTGGTCATCCATTCTTCACAGGCAATATAATAGACTTAGTGGTCATCCATTCTTCACAGGCAATATAATAGACTTAATGGTCATCCATTCTACACAGGCAAACATAATAGACTTAGTGGTCATCCATTCTTCACAGGCAATATAATAGACTTAGTGGTCATCCATTCTTCACAGGCAATATAATAGACTTAGTGGCAAACATAATAGACTTAGTGGTCATCATTCTTCACAGGCAATATAATAGACTTAGTGGTCATCCATTCTTCACAGGCAATATAATAGACTTAGTGGTCATCCATTCTTCACAGGCAATATAATAGACTTAGTGGTCATCCATTCTTCACAGTCAATATAATAGACTTAGTGGTCATCCATTCTTCACAGGCAATATAATATACTTCCTGGTCATCCATTCTTCACAGGCAATATAATAGACTTAGTGGTCATCCATTCTTCACAGGCAATATAATAGACTTAGTGGTCATCCATTCTTCACAGGCAATATAATAGACTTAGTGGTCATCCATTCTTCACAGGCAATATAATAGACTTCGTGGTCATCCATTCTTCACAGGCAATATAATAGACTTAGTGGTCATCCATTCTTCACAGGCAATATAATAGACTTAGTGGTCATCCATTCTTCACAGTCAATATAATAGACTTAGTGGTCATCCATTCTTCACAGGCAATATAATATACTTCCTGGTCATCCATTCTTCACAGGCAATATAATAGACTTAGTGGTCATCCATTCTTCACAGGCAATATAATAGACTTAGTGGTCATCCATTCTTCACAGGCAATATAATAGACTTAGTGGTCATCCATTCTTCACAGGCAATATAATAGAGTCACGTTCGACTTAGCAGGAAATTATTATCAGCTGGGTGCACTGTCACCATTGGTGACAGCAACAATGTAGTAATCGGGAACGGGCTTGGCATCAAAATACTCTAATTCTGATAAAGGTTTTTTTTTGCACAACGGGTGGGTCTAATCTAGTATTTCTCAATATCAAAATGGCCCAGCGACATCACTTTATTATTAAGAATCCAGGAGTAGATTATAAGAACTGTACAGTGGAGAGTACACTTCAAAGGGAAATGAAACGACTACCGAGTCAATGTTATAAGTTTCTTGAGTCATGGACTCATGGTTGGGCTTTATAGTGATGGATATATTGGTCTGAGAATCAGTATGCTGCACAAGTCTGTACAATGCACTGCCAAAATGCATCTTACTTCAGCAGATAGATAAACAAAAATCACTTCACTTGTCATTTATGTGGGCAACGCTCCAACTAGCGAGTATATTACAATGTTTGTGCCCGTCAAAGAATGACCTGTCCACAACGGTTTTTGTAAGTAAAGGTCCAGTAACCTAACTAATAGTGTGTTGTTTCTAAAATACTTACCATATAGACTTCAGAATAGTACTACGTTAGCTAGTGAAATATTTTGATAGCTAACACCTTTGTTAACAGAAGATAAAGTTAAGGTACATTATCAGCATGATGGATCATTTAAATGTGACTGCACTTTTCCATCCCGCCGCATCGCTGATAAAAACCTCTATATTAGCCATAGCAAATAATACCTATGTCAGTTTTTGTGCATAGTGTATTACCAATGGCGAGCCTATATGCTTGTGTAAACGAATGTTTCTGTCACAAATACTAATAATAGAGATATGAAGGTTTGAAATATATAAATGTTCCGTCCACAACGAAACGACTACCACAGAATCGGCCCGCACTATTTTCCACGTTTTGTTGCACTTTGGAGCCAATGACATGGTCATAGGCCTGACATTTGTATTGGGTTGAAAGGCCTCTGCTTATGTCGAGGCCTGCAATACCTCTACTTACAATGTCCTTAATGATTTTCGTGTTGTTTCAGATAATGAGCATCATCTGTGACATTTGTGTCAGAAGTGTTTACAATGAAGTGATGACACTGCGACGACTTACTCACACCGACAACAAGTGTCACTTCTACAATACTAGAAACAGTAACATCTGTTTACAGAAAAGGACAATGAATCAACTTGATGTAGGACCTCGAGTCAAAACAAAGATTGTACACATATTTGCCACCACGGACAAGAAAACATTGATTGTGTCACTGGAGGACCAGTTGCAATGAGTAGTGATATAGAGATAAGGAAAGTCCTTGGAGATCGGAAGTGGTCAGTCACATGTGAAACTTGCGGAGCACACTTTGCAAGAAAATCGAATTTAAAGGTCCACATGCGCATTCACACCGGTGAGAAACCCTTCAAATGTGACACGTGTGGTGCACTATTTTCAATAATGAGTTATTTACGAAGACATATGCGCATTCACACTGGTGAAAACCCTTCAAATGTGACACCTGTGGAGCACAGTTCACACAGAGTGGTGTTTTTAAAGAATCATATGCGCATTCACACTGGCGATAAATCATTCAGATGTGACACCTTTGGAGCAAAGTTCTCATTGAATTGTAATTTACAGACACATATGAACATTCACACGGGGGAGAAACCCTTCAGATGTGACACCTGTGGAGCAAAGTTCTCAAGGAATCGTAATATACAGACACATATGAGAATTCACAAGGGTGAGAAACCCTTCACTTGTAACATTTGTGATACCCACTTCTTAAATAATAGTTATGAACAACGACATATGAGCATTCATGCAGCTGAGAGACCTTTCAAATGTAGGACAGGTGGTGCACATTTCTCAACGAATCGTCATTTACAGTCACATATGCGTATCCACGCAGGCGAGAAACCCTACAGATGTGAAATTTGTGGAGCACACTTCTCAATGAATAGTGGTTTGCAGTCACATATTCGCACTCACACATTTGAGAAACCCTATAAGTGTGATACCTGTGGAGCACATTTTGCAAGGATGAATTATTTACGGAGACATTGGTCACTTACACAGGCGAGAAACCCTTCAAATGTGATACCTGTGGAGCACAATTTAGATTATCTTCTAATTTAATAGCTCATACTCGTGTCCATACTGGAGAGAAACCATACAAATGTTGTACCTGCGGTGTATATTTCGCTATTCTTGGTGGTTTGAAGTACGCACTCATACGGATGAGAAATCCTTCAAATGTGATACACGTGGAGCACAATTCTCAAGTAGTAGTCAGTTACGGCAACATATGCACACTCACACAGGTGAGAAACCATTCAAGTGTTACACATGTGGTGCACATTTCTCACAGACTTGTAATTTACGGTCACATATGCGCAGTCATACGGGCGAGAAACCCTGCAAATGTGAAACCTGTGGGGCACAGTTTTCACATAGTACTACAATGAAGACGCATGTTTATATCCACACTGGGGAGAAACTGTACAAGTGTGATACCTGTGGTGCTCGCTTCACGCAGAATGGTTCTTTAAGGGTGCACAAGCGTATTCATACTGGTGAGAAACCTTACAAATGTGAAACCTTACAAATGGGGCAAAGTTTTCATGTTGTAGTTATTTGAAAAAAACATATGCGTGTCCATACAGCGGAAAAACCCTTTAGATGTGATATATGTGGTGCACTCTTCTTATATACTCGTGATTTACACTCCCACATGCGCACTCACATAGAGAGAAACCTGACATGTGATATATAAAGGTACACATAAATATCCAAACTGGTGAAATGCCGCCCACACGTGATGCAGTGGGGGAGAAAATGCAAAACTTAATACAGAATATTGCGTTGTGTATTGAATGATCACAGTTTCAAATTGAGTGCATTTTATGGTGTGTGTTTCGATGGTTTTGTTTATTGGAATTGTTAATAATAATTTGTGTGTGTGGTTGTATCATTTGTGAATACATGCTTAGGAATAACACAGTAGTAAGCTACTTACCGGTTCACCGCACAGTGGAACTGTACAGTGAAGTCAGAATCAAGGGAAATAAATAAAAGAAATGATTGATAAACGGACTGGACTCATGTTTGTCGATTAAGTGATTCAGGTAAATAGGGCATACTTATTTTCATGCCAATAATACGTATGTCATTTACGCGTGCGCGTCTTTGTACTGAAATTTCATGAACCGCTGGCACGTCATGTTTTCTCATTTTTGTCGAAACATTTTTCTTGTTTAGTTACATATAACGTGTTGGGCGTCTTCCGCATAAGTATCCGTTGTCCGAGACACCGTGAATTATTACTCGTTATATAACGGCAAATTATTGTTTTCAAGTATGCGTTCACTATTTAGTAAGTGTAAACATGCAGCACCTTATCCTCTAGACAATTTCCTCCCAAACTATTGAACAGCGACCTCTGTCTGAGATCCCTTTGTTGCAAGATGACCAGGTCACGACTATACTAGTTTAGTTACGACGAACATTTTGTAGTATAAATATGCTTAAACATGTAAAATGTATCGACGCATTTCTGTCGTTTTCTGACCTTGATTCACCTGCCAGAGTGCATAATAATACTGAGTCAACAACGGCTTGGAAACGTTCTTTATATGACAGCACATCGAGTGAATTCTATGCGAAATAACAACCCTGTTTGTGCGATTTTTTATTTAAAAATTATAATGTTAATTAAGCTATTGATTTGTTCAGTTACGCAATTGCCTTTGTTTCCCTTTTTCACAGCGATGTACACTTCACTCCCTGTCGTGTATAAAAATAGTATATCAAATTGAATATTTGTCGTCCTAATTGATCAAACTTTTGTGACGGTATGGTCGAAACCTGTAAAACAGGCAAAGTTCATGATGTGACGCTGCAGTCCAGGAGGGACGCTGTTCAGTTGGCATTGCATTAGAAAATTTACAGGAACCCAAGTTGTATGTGTACGGAAAGTGTCACAACTGTACACCAAAGTGCACAATCATTGCGCTAATTCTCCTAACTCGTGTGCATACCTGTTCAATCGAACACCATGTCGAATTCTCCGGGAAGTTTTCAGCCACCCTTAAATTACTTCGGGCGGACTGCTCATACACCAATTATTGACCACTACCTCTGTACTTACGCGCGCGCGTACACACACACACACATACCCACACGCACGCGCGCGCGCGACAGTGTAAATGCACACATGTCTCTCATGGCTGGGATACACTGGCACTTTTCGCCAGACCAGATCAAACTCACCCCGAATACAGTGCCCCTATATGCTACACCGACCGACACCGACGGCGCTATACTTGAACATGGCGTGACGTCACAATCACGTAAACTTGAACACTTTCGAATAAGTCAGACCGGCACCGACTAACCTCGACGTAGTCGAACGTTTTCACGTTTACGTGATTATGACGTCACGCCGACTTCGATTATAATTATAGCAACTGATACATGGATAGGAAGTGAACGCGATTACGTGAAGCCATTGTCCGCCATCTTGCTTTCCCCAAACCGTCGATAACAGAGGTCAGAGGACGATTTACGTGCATTGATTACGCGTCACACTTGGTGCGTGAATACCTACGTCACGTCTGGCGGCAGGTTCAAATTAAATTAGCGGGAGGATCGTGTAAAACTAAGAATTGACCTATCCATCACGTGACGTGTTGCATAGCATTACCTCCATCAAGCCATCAGAGTGTGTGGAGCACAGTTTTCATGTAGTAGTAATATGAAGAAACATATGCGTGTGCATACTGGGGAAACACATTTTAGATGTGTAGCCTGTGGTGCACAATTTTCTTTTATAGGTCCTTTCTAGTCACACATGCGCATTCACACTGGCGAGAAACCTTTTAATACATTTTTTGTAGTGCACACTTCTTAGAGAAAGGTAATTTACAATCACACAGGCGCACTCACACTGGAGAGAAACCTGTTGAATGCACTACATGTGGTGCATATTTGTCAAGTAAAGGTAATTTAATGTCGCATATACGCATTCACACTGGTCAAAAATCTTTTGAATGCATCACATGTGGTAAACACTTCTCAAGTAAAAGTATTTTACAGTTGCACATGCGTACTCACACTTCTAGATAAGCTATTTGTGGGACTCGATACACAGAGAGTGGTAAATTAATGACACACGCGTACTCGTACTGGAGAGAAAACCTTCAAATGTGACACCTGCGAAGTAATTTGAAGACGCATCAGTTTATCATTTTATATTGACATCTTTTCCTCAAATTAAGGAAAGAACGTGCATTGACGTAATTGTTCTCATTATACAATACAACAGCCTCAATAGGGAATAATGACAAATATTGGACATTAATAGGTTCAATACATCGACATCTGTAAACAATATTTATAAATATGTATTTAAAACTAGCATACCATACAATGTTCATTAATGGGGTCAAAGTGCACCGAGGTTACGTTTTGTTCCATATGGTGAAGTTTGCAAATGTATATTTAGTACTCTTAATAAAATTGTATTTTTGGTTGTTATGTAGTTTCAACGGTTCAGAAATGATAATACTATTAATTTTAGATTAGATAATGTGAATAATGTTAACCGCTTCTGCCTTAGAGAAAATAAGTACTCAAATCGTCTTTGTCGATAAAGGAGTGCGCTTTGCTCCACACTACTCAACATACAATCACAATGTCGCACTGGTTACCAGCTGTTCAAATGAGATACTTATTGGAAAATTCACTGTTTGCACTCAGTAACACATACGGAGTACAGTTTGTACTCAATAGCAGTAGTGGAGTTCAGTTTGCACGTACAGATCTCAGTTTGCACTGATGGAGCACCGTTTGCACTTAGTAGCACTTATGGAGCACCGTTTGCACTCAGTAGGACTTTTGGAGCACAGTTTGCACTCAGTAGCACTTATGGAGCACAGTGTACACTCAGTAGCACTTATGGAGCACAGTTTGCACTCAGTAAGACTTCTGGAGCACAGTTTGCACTCAGTAGCACTTATGGAGCACAGTTTACACTCAGTAGCACTTATGGAGCACAGTTTGGTGCCAGTGGACCATTGCACTGTATTGGAATAAAAACCCGAACGTAGTTATTTAGAGTTATTTACTTTTTAGGCGACACATTGAGTGGTCAGTCAATGTGGAGTTATGTTAAGATTATTATCTGCTGCATGCAACACTAATATTGGCGATAACAGAAATTAATTGGTCGAGTTGAAGTGTAATATTGTAATTATGACGGTTGCTGCCGTCGGTTTGTTGCTCCATATGTGGGTTGTACCGTAGTTACACACTATTGCATTATGTACGTATGACAAATTATTCCTTATAACTTCTTGCCAATATTCTGCGCGTTCAACTCCCGCAGTTATTCAAATCATTAGATGCGTCGTCTTCTTTTTACATGGTAAAATAGTATTGGATCCGTGACTGAGTTGACTTGTAATGTGCGGACATGTGTAATAATCAGCAAAATAAATTGTATAATATATTTTGATAAAATGTTAAGTGAAAAATGTCATTCCGTGATACCGAATGTATATTTATTTTAAATATTTCCAGTAAGGTTACATATAACAGAATACGTACAAGCAATGCTTCATTAAAAAGGGAATGTATTTTTTTTATTGCACAACTATACGATGATATACTCATGAATTAAAGCGTCATCAATTTATGAAGTTATATGTGATGTAATGACAGGAGTTGCGGTGTTTTAGTAATTATTAGTCTCGCTTAACTGACTGTCACCTGACTGCGTGACTTCGCCAGGAAGATAGTCAGGCTCAGAATCGCGTTTTGACTGTTCACTGCCAGTTAGCACGTCTATCCCCCAGAATGTATATATGTTATGTATGTTTTTGATAACGAAATGAAATTACGAAATAATGCCCGAAATAGTATTATGCAAATTAAAATAAATCTTACACTAAATGAACACAAACAAAGTTTCGAGTACTTTGCAGGATTCGAACCGAGACCTTAAAATAACTGTTCGACACGCTACCGACTTAGCCACCGATAACAGCACGTCTTGCTTACACTTTGGCGACTACAGTTATTAGTTAGCAGTCCGACCATTGCGCGAGACATCGATTGCACTTTGTTCAGTTAAATTTGTCCTTGTTTGGTATTTTTATCATGCTTATTCACATTTATTCTTTTGTCTCTGCTCGAGCATAAGCAAAGAACGTCAATATTGAATATTCGACAGCCACGAGAGATGCCACCTTGTGAATATGCATGTGATTAAAAGGCACTAAACTACGAAAAACGTTTATGTCGGTTTATTTTGTGTGTGACATGTTTCAATATGAGTTTAATGTTGAATAGTTGTTATAGTATTTTATAATAAAAGTGTATCCTTATTTAATTTGTTATTTCATAGTTGGCCTGAGAGCCAATCATCGTCTCTACCCGAATCTGGGGTAAAGCCCCCAACCGGTAACATTGGCATGAGCTTAATAATCTAAGCCGTTGTCGCGCTTACATTTATCCGGGCGTTAAATAATATCCGGGTGACGTTTCTGCGCGTGCGCGTATCTAGGGGAATGTATTTAGCACCAGCTACGACTGTCGCGTTTTCAGTTATCCGGGCGTTATGTATGTTTATATGCATATCTACATTTACATATATGTCTATATATATATACATAAATTATAAAATGTTTGCTTCCCACAGACATAAACAATTTATGTTGTAAAACAGTCTCCACTCCACGCACACGTCACGTGACTTACTCTTATACTTGGTCACAAATCTTAAACAGCAAATTATAATTATATACTCTAACTATGACGCTCGTATTACGACAACAAACGAAACATATTTAACTACTGGATATTATTTATCACTACGTGATCTACTGGTGACAAATATTATGCCTTACATATGCAAATAAACATCACCCGGATACAATTTAACGCCCGGATAAATGTAAGCGCGACACCGTAGTACTGGGACAATGCTGCCACCTCACGGCGCCTGGATAATCGAGGCTAACTGGAAGAAGAAAAATTCACAATACGTTTTCATGGTTTTTCCGAGGTGCGGGCCGCGTCTTTGCGATTCACTTATGAAAAGCTAACAAGCCACGTCCAGCGCGCTCATGATTGGTCGCTAGAGCAAGGAGCGTTTGACACATGTGTCACGCGTTTTTTATTTTGTTGTTCGCGGTCAGACGTCAGGGCTTGTTATATGTTAACAAGGGCTACACGTACACAAACTTATTTATCGAATATGTAGGCAGGGCGATATGTACACAGACTAATTTTACGAACAGGTAGGCAAGGCTCTGCGTATACACGGAGCAAATAGGTGCAATGTGGAACAGCAATTACTTTTGCATTTATATAATAAAATTCTAGAACATGCAAAAACCTAATAACTAATTAATTTGATTTTAATCGTGCTAGCATATTAGAGAAGACTATTCTCAATATGTAGTAATGCAGTCGCGGTTTTCAAGCTTTGTTATGAATATTTGCGATAGGATGGGTGGAAAATTATTAGAATGTTGTTCATTTGGAAGAAGGATATATGTGGAAATATTTATAAATGCTTGATAATTGAGATTTATTTTAGTTAGTTAAAAAATATTTTAGCAAAATATGATAAATGTGTTCTTGTAGATGTGTAACATAATGTATACTGAATATAATCCTTCAAGAATTATTATATATTCGTACACTTATGCAGCCATTTGGCATGTTTACTGCTGCGCTCGACTCCACTGGGCTTTTGTTTACATCAGTATGCCCGTGCAGACATTCAGAAATGTACACATGCATACTTAGCTATAATTAAATATATAAATATCATATTATGGTGATTGGGCTGCACTTTGCTCAGTTTGTAAAATGAAAGAGTCTCAGTAATGGTGCATAATGGCAATCCCACTTATTTAATGTTGAATAGTTGTTATAGTATATATCATCTGATAAAAGTATATCCTTATTTAATTTGTTGTTTCTTAGTTGGCCTGAGAGCCAATCATCGTCTCTAACCGAATTTGGGGTAAAGCCCCCTACCGGTAACATTGGCATAGCTTTAATATTCCAGGCCGTAGTGAGGGGCGAAAAAAGTGCTACCACCTCACGTCGCCTGGGTAATCGAGGCTAAGAAAAGAGTGAATTTCTTTTACATTCTGATCGATGAAAAAACAGTAAATTTACTTTATTATCGCGTGACAAGTGCATACGTGTAGAATAGGTGTATTATATATACCATGTGAAGTTTGGCGACTGGGTGAACGTTTCCACGTTTTTTTACGAGGTATTGGCCTTAACTACAAAAGAACCGAAACTAGAATCTAGTAGGCACTTCAAAAAAAAATTTAATATCATGCTAAAACATTGAGAATGGGCTTAAATTAAAGGTAATAGGTTAAGGATCACATAACTGTTTATTTTATTAAGATATCTTTAATATATCAAAAGATATTGCGATTTTAAGACGGAAAAAGTGCGTAATTTTTGTGTATCTCTTACAATGGCAAAATGGACTCAATTTTGTGTTTTCTGTGGATAAATATTTGCTTTAAAATGTCATAACTTTTTTATTTATACAGATATTTAAATATTGTTTTCAGTGTTTTCAAACACATTGACCAGAGTAATAAATTTACAATATTTAATATTTTTAGTAATAATTCTAACCAAATTAATTAGTTAATTTTAGTAATGTAGCATGCAAACTCAACAGACCGATACGTTCCAATTAAAGGCCATAATGCCCATGATTATGAAGATATTTATACATATTATGCAATGTGTATAACCACATTAATGATGGTACTAAGTAGTCATTAACAAATCAATTAATAATAATTTAATTAGTCAATATTGGGTAATTAGCACGCGATCTCGACAGACCGACACATTTCAGTAAAAGGCCATATTGTCCATGATTATGAAAATATTTGTATAATTTATGCATGCAGTAAACCACATTAATTATGGTAATAAATATATACATTAACCAGTCATTTCACATTAACAGTAACTTAATTAATAAGTTAATATTGGCTAATATTAGCATGCTAACAACTGACCGCTACATTTCGATGAAAGGCTGGAATGTCCATAATTATGAAGACAGTTATATAATTTATGCAATGTTTATAACCACATTAAACATTATAATAAATATACATTAACCAGTCATATAGCATGAACAGTAACTTTATTAATAAGTAAATATTGGCTAAATATCACACAAACTCAACATATAAATACATGACAATAAAATACAATAGTCATACTCCTAGTTCACTGTGTCTATGTGTGACTGTGTCATGACAGGTTGGATGACTGTTGCAGGCTCTGTACACACCAGTAATCAATTGTTACTGCTTCATAATGTAATGTTCTGCATTTGAACATGAACTTGATGAACTAATGTTTATAAATTGTTCACAGTATTCTGTCGCTGAATCCAAATGCACCAAATGCAAGATTGCTTTCTGCATTACTCCCCATGGCCCATGGGAGTCAAGCCATGACGACATCTGCTCTGCTCATAAGTCTTTTTGTAATATTGGAAGTTGACTGTCTCATAATTTAATGCCAGTAGGCTGCAAGATCTGTGCAGCAAGGTTCATATTTCAGTATCTTGTAAAATAATGTTGTGTTCTTCAACATGATGTCTATAAGTAATGTTCATGTCGTGTTGAATGGACACTGTTCAATCTAGATATCAGATATATAATCAGTCAGATTAAATGTGTACGTATGTAGGCAGGTGATGGGTTTCATATTCAGACGACTCTGTGGCTCGGTACCTTCACAGTCAAATACAGATCAGTGCAAGATCAGTGTCACTGCATGTAATTGCGAACAATATCTGAAATAAAAAGGCAATTGTGAATCATATTATGATAACTGTTTTGATTCTGCATGCAAATCTTGTGAAATACTTTTCACATCCCTGCCTGTTACTCAAGAGAGCAGTGTGAAATCTATTATAATGCATTATGTCACACATAAATTCATAATAATTGTGATATTTGAGATATAAAACTGTGGTGTTTAATGTATTGCGTGTTATCACACAATGAAACAAATGATGCTACAACTGATCAAGGCATTTATGGTTTGCATTACATGTTTGACACAATTTTGTGCAGTGACTGTTTATCTTGAAACACTTTTATTACATAATGAAATTTATATTATTTGTAAGTCTAAATAAAAGCATAACCATAAATAATGGAATAAGCCATGCTAAACCCAAGTCCAAGAGTAAGCAGTAACCAACCCTGGCCTAAGCCTACCATGCTTGGCCCGTAGTATGGGCTGGCATGGGCCTAGAGGGCAGCACGTACCAATTCTTCCTAAATGAACTTGTTAAACTCTTGCAGTGATACTTTAATAATAATATGCCATGTGTAAATGTGTATTGATGTACTGAGTACACGACGAGCTAGAATCCATAGATTCTATACAATGTTACAGGTGAACTTCAACTAGTGACACTGGAAATAATCGTTATTTAGTCGAGATTCATGTTTTCGTAACGATGTGTGGGCGATAATATGAATGACAGAGGCGACATTATAAATGATTATTATTCGGACATTTCTCCCAACTCGTGAACAAGCGGCATAGGTCCACGGGCACTTGTGTAGAACCCGGACCCACCTCGATTTCGTCGTTATAACTTGAGTTTTGTCTAACTTTGATACCTCAGTATGATAGTTCCATTGTTCAACATTAACCCAGGCGTATTTACGCTTAAGTTAAGAATATTGCGTCTAGACTTAGCGCATTTTTAGGCGTAAATAGCGCCCCGGTTTGCATCAACATACGCTGATATATAACTCATTTTACAAGCGCGTTGTGGTAATGCACGACCGCAGCGGTGCAGACTAGCGCACACCGGTTCGCTATTTGGGCTTCAAAAGTGTGCTAAGATATAATATTTTCATAACATAAATATGCCTGGGATGATGTTGAATGATGGAACTAACAATTTGAGGTGCAAAGTTAGGCAAAACGCAAGTTATAAAGGCGAAATCGAGGTGGGTCCGGATTCTACACAAGTGCCGGTCCATGCGTACTCGAAACGTACCCAGCCAGTAGCAGGGATCAGAGAACAATCTTTCCCAAACAAAATATTATAACGGTAAGAACGTGCGATACCACGCTGAGGCTGAAGCCTTATCAGCGGTATGACTAAAAGCCTAACTTCCCTAAACTAAGGCTAAGCGTAAGCCAACTTCCAAGGCTAAGCCTTACTCTGAACCCCTAAGGCTAAGGCGCACGACCACGAACGACCACGCACGACCAAAATGTCTGTAGTGTTGGTAGTCATGCGGGCTGTTGGTGGCACGTAGGAGGTATGTGTGTGCAGCTTGCCAAATTTTGGATATGTTCTTCATATTCGAGTATAAATTCGTAATTTTTACCATCGCTTGTAGTAACTCGCCAGTTCCATTCGCCAGGTGGCGCTACTGTGCCAAGACTATATAGTCGTCCCGAAGATCGGATAAAATGCTTAAATTGTGTAACTCCTGGGTGAAATACAGAAGCAAAATTTTAAATAATGCACATAAACCATATATATATATATACCATCAACGGCCAAACTATCTACCAACATATTACATTACATGGTTGTGCGTGATTGTTCATTAACTTCGTGGTCATGATGGTCGTGCTCTTTTAGTCAAACCCTTGTAAGTTATATGGTTATATTTTAAATTGCAAATAACTCGCTGTCTCACATATATGTGCGTTATGTTAGTAACATATATTTAATATATGAGTTACATTTTGTTTATTTTACAAGAGATAAAATCATCAAACCTCATGATGATACTCAGACCTACATTTCATTGGCTACCCCAGATACAAATTATTCCCTTAACTAACGTAGTAATTGCCTCCATGATATCTTCCCCTGGATGACTGACAGGACATTGAAATTAAATGAAAAAAACAACTGAATTGATCATTATTGGTACTCCGCTTAGTAAATTTGATGGGTTTTCTCTACGCGTGTTTTGAATCAGCATATCACGCCAGCAATCTCGGTGCAGAATCTAGGAGTGGTCTTTGATATTAAATTTCCGACAACACATCTCAAATGTGTCGCTGCTGTTTTGATTTTGTTCGTGATCTTCGTCGTATTCGCCAGTATAAGTCATTTTCTGTTGCTAAAACTATTGCAACAGCGCTTGTTAGCAGCAGACTTGACTATTGCAATTTCCTCCTTCATAATATTGCAACCAAGGATATTACAAAACTTCAACGAGTCCAAAATTGTCTGGCAAGGGTAGTTACAAGATCTCCTTGTTTTTCTCGCTCTGTACCACTTTTGAAAATTGAAGTCTTCACTGGCTTCCTGTACGATATCGTATAATATTTAAGATCTGTACCATTACATGCCAGGCGCTGTCCAGTAAGTAAGCAACCATCTTATTTGCATTCACTGCTTACTCCTGTAAGAAAACCTATCCAGCTTCTATCATCTGGTTCTGACCTACTTTTTGTTCATAGAATCAACACAAACATTGGAACTAAGGCTTTTTCTGTTGCTGCACCAACTCTATGGAATGTGATTCCTCTTAGTGTTAGATTAGTTCAAAATATTACAAAATTCTGTCGTCATTTAAAAACTTATCTTTACAACCTTGCTTATCCACCATAGCTCCCTAGTGCCTTGACCCATCTGTTGAGTGTTGACAACTGAAATATTGCTAATGGATTTTGAGACTGACCAAACCAGTTGTCTTGATGCACCTCTGAGCTTGGTTTCCAAGGATTTAGGCGCAATACAAGTTATTATTATTATTATAAAAAGATTGCTTCCCACTACAAATCTAGCTGAGGTATGTCATCGTCTTGAATTGGTAATGGGCAATTCCAGTTCCAGTATTTTGGTTAGTTAAGTCTTAAGACATGTAATATATGTTGTCAGATAATTACAGTTTATGACTTTCAATTTTCAAGGAAAATAAGGTAACAAATATTTACTTAATTTGCACCTATTTACAGAAAATACAGAAACAGTTGTAGACTCACTGAACCGACTTTCGCCCGGCTGCATGACTTCACCAAAAAACAGAGTCTGACTGATGCTACTAGATGCATGCATTCTTAACACTCGTTAAGAATGCATGCATCTAGAGATCTAGTAACGCTCCTACGGTGGTCCCATCCCATGGCGCCTGGTCAATCGAGGCTAGTGCTACTTGAGAATGCATTTTGCTTACTGCCAGCAGTTCGTTGTTTTGGGCGAGCAACCAATCAGAGTCGTTATCGGGATTCTTAATCCAAAAATAAATTAGCATTTAACTTTTCTGTTTATCACTTTTCTGTTTATCACTTGTGTCAATATAACCAAAGTTTCCAGTGCATAGCATAAACTTGTATAAATTGACTCTTATTTAACTTTAACTTAAACCCTCCCTCCCTCCCTCCCTCCCTCCCTCCTATATGCTTGTGTAAACGAATGTTTCTGTCACAAATACTAATAACAGAGATATGAACGTTTGATATATATAAATGTCCCGTCCACAACGAAACGACTACCATAGAATCGGCCCGCACTATTTTCCACGTTTTGTTGCACTTTGGGGCCAATGACATGGTCATAGGCCTGACATTTGTATTGGGTTGAAAGGCCTCTGCTTATGTCAAGGCCTGCAATACCTCTACTTACAATGTCCTTAATGATTTTCTTGTTGTTTCAGATAATGAGCATCATCTGTGACATTTGTGTCAGAAGTGTTTACAATGAAGTGATGACACTGCGACAACTTACTCACACCGACAACAAGTGTCACTTCTACAATACTAGAAACAGTAACATCTGTTTACAGAAAAGGACAATGAATCAACTTGATGTAGGACCTTGAGTCAAAACAAAGATTGTACACATATTTGCCACCACGGACAAGAAAACATTGATTGTGTCACTGGAGGACCAGTTGCAATGAGTAGTGATATAGAGAAAAGGAAAGTCCCTGGAGATCGGAAGTGGTCAGTCACATGTGAAACTTGCGGAGCGCACTTTGCAAGAAAGTCGAGTTTAAAGGTCCACATGCGCATTCACACTGGTGAGAAACCCTTCAAATGTGACACGTGTGGGGCACTCTTCTCAGTGATGAGTTATTTACGAAGACATCTGCTCATTCACACTGGTGAAAAACCCTTCAAATGTGACACCTGTGGAGCACAGTTCACACAGAATGGTGGTTTAAAGGGTCATATGCGCATTCACACTGGCAAGAAACCCTTCAGATGTGACACCTGTGGAGGAAAGTTCACAACGAATCGTAGTTTACAGACACATATGAGAATTCACACGGGTGAGAAACCCTTCACTTGTAACATTTGTGGTGCCCACTTCTCAAATAATACTTATCTACAGCGACATGTGAGCATTCATGCAGCTGAGAGACCTTTCAAATGTAGGACCTGTGGTGCACATTTCTCAACGAATCGTAATTTACAGTCACATATGCGTATCCACTCAGGCAAGACACCCTACAAATGTGACATTTGTGGAGCACGCTTCTCAACGAATTGTGGTTTGAAGTCACATATTCGCACTCACACAGGTGAGAAACCCTACAAATGTGATACTTGTGGAGCACGTTTTGCAAGGATGGGTTGTTTACGGACTCATATGTACACTCACACAGGCGAGAAACCCTTCAAATGTGACACCTGTGGAGCACAATTTAGACAATCTTCTAATTTGATAGCTCATACTCGTGTACATACTGGAGAGAAACCATACAAATGTTGTACCTGTGGTGTACATTTCTCTAGTCGTGGTGGTTTGAAGTCACATATACGCACTCACACTGGTGAGAAACCCTTCAAATGTGACACATGTGGAGCACAATTCTCAAGTAGTAGTCAGTTACGGAAACATATGCACACTCACACAGGTGAGAAACCATTCAAGTGTTACACATGTGGTGCACATTTCTCACGGACTAGTAATTTATGGTCACATATGCGCAGTCATACGGGCGAGAAACCCTACAAATGTGAAACCTGTGGGGCACAGTTTTCATCTACGACTACATTGAAGACGCATGTTTATATCCACACTGGGGAAAAACCGTACAGATGTCTTATCTGTGGTGCTTGCTTCAGACAGAATAGTTCTTTAAAGTCACATATGCGGATTCACACGGGCGAAAAACCTTACAAATGTGCCACTTGTGGAACACAGTTTTCGTGGAGTAGTAGTATGAAGAGACATATGCGCATTCACACTGGCGAGAAACTTAATTGTACAACAGTGGCGACACCTGTGGTGCTCGCGTCACACAGAATGGTGCTTTAAGGGTGCACAGGTGTATTCATACTGGTGAGAAACCTTACAAATGTGACACCTGTGAGGCAAAGTTTTTCATGTCGTTGTTATTTGAAAAAAACATGCGTGTGCATACAGGGAAAACCATTTAGATGTGATATATGTGGTGCACTCTTTTCATATACTCGTGATTTGCACTCACACATGCGCACTCACATAGAGAGAAACCTGACATATTTGATACATAAAGGTACACATGAATATTGAAACTGATGAAATACCGTCCACATGTGATGCAATGAGGGGGGAATACAAAACTTAAGGTAGGTAGTATGGATTCAAAAAGTGATTTTTGACATTTAAAAAAAAAGGACTTTCTTTGCTATTTATGTACTTTCATATCCTTACTTCAATATGCAGTTAGTATATTAGCTGAAACAGTAATAAAAAGTGGCAATATTGAGGTTTCTTCGGATGCCTTTGACAGAATTTGGTTATAAAAATTACCTGTTTCATCGTTTTCTCGGAATACCAGTTTTGCTGTGAGTACTTAAAGTTGCTGCGCTCTAGTAGAATAAATACTGGATATAACTGCAAAACATTTTGCACCGCAGTGCCTAAGGAGTATATCTACTACATGTATTAAAAGAAATCAATATATTTAATGTTTTCTGAATTATAGGCGTTAATTATGTGAAAAAGTTACACAAAATAGTTTTTTTCGACAAAAAATCTTTTTTCACGTAAACAACACAACATATCTGATTTCTGTGATATTCATGCAGTAGATATGCATAACAGTAATCCCTGTGCTAAATTACAAACTTGTAACTTGAATACGTTTTTGGTTAGAGCGCGGCAAAAAATACCTAATTTTCCCTATTATGGCGGCCATATTGGATACCTAATTTGCATAATTTATGCGAAACATAAAGAAACCTTAACTATGTTGGTATGTATCTGCATACCAAATATGGTTGATCTGTGTTGAAAACTAAAGATTTTTAGTGGAATCCATACTACCTACCTTAATACAGACCATTGCATTGCGTATTGAATGATCACAGTTTCAAATTGAGTGCATATATATGGTGTGTTTCAATGTTTTTTTGGGGGGAATTGTTAATAATTTGTGTGTGTAGTTGTATCATTTGTGAATACATGCTTAGAAATAACACAGTAATAAGCTACTTTTGGGTTCACCGCAAAGTGGAACTGTACAGTGAAGTCAAAATCAAGGGAAATAAATAAATGATAAACAGACAGGACTCATGTTTGTCAATTAAGTGATGCAAGTAGATAGGGCATGTTTATTGTCATGCTAATAACGCGTATATGTCATTTATGCGTGCGCGTGTTTGTACTCAAATTTCAAGAACCGCTGGCACGTCGTATTTTGTCATTTTTTTGGAAATATTTTTCTTGTTTGGTTACAAATAACGTGTTGGGCGTCTTCCACATAAGTATCCGAGACACCGTGAATTATTCCCGTTATACAACGCCAAATTATTTTTTAATATATGCGTTCACTATTTAGTATGTGTAAACATGCAACACTTGCTCTATAACAACAGCCAGTTCGCAATTCCTTGTTTTCATGAGGTCGTAGACGATAACCGGCCAAAACGAGGTGCGGATTAAGTTCTCCATTGTTACTACCGATTATTGTGCATTATCCTCTAGACAATTTCCACTCAAATTATTGAACAGCGAACTCTGTCTGAGATCCCGTTGTTGCAAGGTGACCAATTCACGACTTGACTAGTTTAGCTACGACGAACCTTTTGTAGTATAAATATGTTTAAACATGTAACATACGTCGACGCATTTCTGTCGTTTGTTGACCTTGATTCACCTGCCAGATAATAATACCGAGTCAACAGCTGCTTGGAAACGCTTTTTATATGACAGTACATATAATTCCACACGAAATAGCAACCCTATTTGTGCGATTTCTTATAAAAAAAAATTCTAATTATTTTACATGCATTTACGGTTCCAAAAAAATTTGAATAATGTCTGCAGAACTCTCTTTTGCATGCTATTTTATGTTCACAAAAACTACGTGTTGGCGTTGGATCAGCAAACAAAAGGTTACGTATTGTAATGTTAATTACACTATTGATTTGTCCAGTTAGGAAATTGCCTTTTTTTCCCTTTAAGTGGCCTGGTATCGTGTCCTTCGTATTTCTCACAGCGCTGTACACTTCATTCCCTGCCGTGTATACAAAATAATGTATCAAATTGAACATTTGTCGTCCTAATTGATCAAACCTTTGAGATGCTATGGCCGAAACCTGTAAAACAGGCAAAGTTCGATCATGATGTGATGCTGCAGTGCAGTAGGGGCGCTGTTCAGTTGGCATTGCATAACAACATTTGCAGGAACCCAAGTTGTATGTGTACGGAAAGTGTCACAACTGTACACCAAAGTGCACAATCGTCGCGCTAATTCGCCTAACTCGTGTGCATACCTGTTCAATCGAAACCATATCGAATTCTCCGGGAAGTTTTCAGCCACGCTGAAATTACTTCGGGAGGACTGTTCATACACAAATTATTGACCACTAGCCCTGTAGTTACGCGCACGCACGCACGCGATGCACACACGCACACACGCGATAATGCAAATGCACACATGTCTCTCATGGCTGGGATACACTGGCACTTTTCGCCAGACCAGACCAAACTCACCCCGAATGCAGTGCCTCTATATGCTACGCCGTCCGACACCGACGGCGCTATACTCGAAGACGGCGTGACGTCACAATCACGTAAACTTGAACACTTTCAAATACGTCAGACAGACACCGATTAACCTCGACGTAGTCGAACGTTTTCAAGTTTACGTGATTATGACGTCTCGCCGACTTCGATTATAATTATAGCTACTGATACATGGATAGGAAGTGAACGCGATTACGTGAAGCCATTGTCCGCCATCTTGCTTTCCCCAAACTGTCGATAACAGAGGTCAGAGGACGATTTACGTGCTTTGATTACGCGTCACATTTGGTGCGTGAATACCTACGTCACGTCTGGCGGCAGGTTCAAATTAAATTAGCCTGGGGATCGTGTAAAAGTAAGAATTGACCTATCCATCACGTGACGTATTGTATAGCATTACCTCCATCAAGCCATCAGAAAATATGTGGTGGTTTCGGACAGTCCGTGGTATATTTTGTTTAAATTATGGTCACAAAAGTGTTTCTTTATAACAAAAACATAAGACATAGTTTTTAAAGTGACAACTGTGTGCGGGAATGTTTGATTTGATTTATTGTAGATGAACAGAAAAGCGAATTCAGATATTCATATTTGTAACCTTGATGAACTTCTCTCTGTGTCTTGGGTCCGATGGAGACATCACACGCAGAACGAGAGAACACTATAGTATGTAGTATGAAACACAGATCTCCGTTATTAAACATCAAAACACATTTAGTGTCTTGGATGCACATGGACTGATGGGAAAATAATTCGGAACACATGTACAAAACTGCACCAAAAATAGGAGAAACAGACAGGCTAGATATATTAGATACTATTACAATGAGTTAATGTCTAACAAAGAATATGCTCTCGTGAAATTTAAGTCATGTTATTACACAATATTCGATGTGGATCCGCTGCAGTCCAAGGAGGTTACTCACCCTTTGTGAATTAGTTATTTAATGTTTGGGTATGACCTAAATAAATATTGATTGATAAGATCTACGTTATTGGCAGAGTTGACAATATAATGCACAAATACGAAACACGAAGATGGGCCAGTGTACAGCGGGAAACATTCACGTGCGCCGCACGTACACAGCAAACCTTTATGAATCGCTAAGATCGCCGAAGAAGCACGTTGTCGCGAACTTTTAATTGTCCGTCAATGAATCTCCGTGAATTCTAGTAAATCGCCAAAATTAGATTGAGATAAATAGCTTTGCCCGGCACTGTGTCGTGACTGTCGGTGAATAAGCTACACCTGGGCTTATTGTTTAAGTCTGAGTCAACCAGAACATTAAATTATAGGTTACGCAAACACTAGACAAGAAGACGCGTAAATTGAATACATCGCCTGACCCACCCATAGACAACAATGTCGTTGTCGCTGCTGGAGGCATTAATACGTCACCGAACTAAAAACTTTGTATTATCTGCCAAATGGGTGTGATGAATTACAGAAGGCCGTCTTGGTTGAATTGTTATAAGTAGTTTTACTTGGCAACCGTGTCGTGACTCCACGTAATTAATCAGTATATTTTGGGCAGGTACGATAACATTGCTTGCAGACTGGCTTAATGGTAAACATACTCGATTCACACTGGCGTTACTAAGTCTTCGAAACACGCCAGAAACAAGGCCGCGTCCATCAGGCAAATGAGGATTTTGCAGGATATTTCAAAATATTCAGCAAAGTACACATTTGGAATATTCACAGGAATATCTTTTCTGATAATGTGAAACACTGTAAGTCGTTTAGTCGAATTTGAGTAAACATATCCACTATTTAAATCAATTGTATGCAACAGTAATAATTAATTATTAGCTGTGTTGCAGAATCCGAATTTCACGACACGTTCGAAAAGGGAACTTTTCAGTTTCAAGGGGTTGGCTTACTCCATAGCCAGCATGATTATCTGGGAGCCCGCGTAACTTTGATGACGCATTCGTTAACTGGATCTAGAATTTGTTTTGGTTACTCGGTATAGGAACACACGGCATCGAACAGACACACCTTGACATTGGAATGTATTGCTTCACAGCAAATAAAAAAGTCAATAAAAACTACCGTAGACAAAAACTGGGATGAACAGACACTCTGAAGCACGATCACAACCATAAGGACCATCGCCTCCACTTCCACCTCTAACACCACCTCCACAATCCAAACAGCACAGCATCCGCACCGTTAAAACATGTCCATAAATTCACCAGAGAAAACAATAACAATCCTACACTAAACGTGTCTGAACGCATGCGGAGATGCACTTCTATAGCGACGACCCAGCTTTGTGATTAAACCCGCTTTCCGGTCACGATTCACTTATGTTTGTCTCGCCTTAGACAATAATATATTATTATACAGAATCACGACGTCGTCCAGGAATGCACTTAAATATGTTGATCCCGAACGTTGGGTTTGATATTGATTCCAACGTTGTTGAGACAACAACAATGATAGTCTTGTACCAAATACACGACACATCGCACGGAGTATGACGCAGTATCGTCGATTATAAATGGTACACTCTTTATAATGTGTGGACATGGTTGGGTGCACACGGTGCGTATATAAGCACGCGCACGACTACGAAAATCATCAAACGCTTGGCAACGACTAACGGGAGAGGAACGAGAACGAAGCCAACCTTTGAACACAAGAATATTAATCTGATAGACACAGCAGTCTGAACAACGCAATGTCGAGTCTACGAGGTCTGTCCTGCCTAGTCTTGTTGGCAGTAGTCGCAGCACTGGTCGCTGCCGATGAAAGCATGAAGATGGGCCATTCGGAGGTGAAGATCGCCGCCCGGGCCGGCACGATGGAGTTTCGGCGACAGAAACTCAACAAGGATGGCACACTCAGCGACAAGAACCCGGTGCACATCAGGATGGCGCAGATGGTACAGCTCGATAAAGATTTCAAAGAGGTAATCAACTGCACTGTTCCGACCAAGCGCAGACGAAGAAGGGCTATGAAGATGCCAGGAGGAGGCATGCCTGGAAGCGACGGCAATTCAACACACGATCCTACTGACGGAGGCATGGCCGACCGTGCTCGTGCTTGGAAGGGAGAGAAGGGAACGGGAAAGGGGAAGCGTTTCTCCAACTTCGACAACGAGAATTTCGTGCTGGAGAAGAAAAGGGAAGGCGTGAAGTTGGAGCACAGTTCACTGAAGGCGGCGACGACGAGGTTCCGCGCTGACCTGGGTGCTAACGTCGGCAAGCTGGCCATCGACCTGGCGCTCCCGGAAGCCGACGGAGAGATCGACATCAACGGGGAGAAGCAGAAGCTGAAGAAGGGAGACATGAAGTTCAACATCGCACTGGAGGAGTGGGAGTGGTGCGGCGTGGAGGGGGAAGACGGCGCCGCAGCCTTCCTGGACGTCTATGTCGAGGTGAACAGCACACAGCGACCGAAGATGAAGCGTTCACGCTCAGCCTCGGCTCCGGCCTCCTTCGACCTCGGAGACAACACGACCATGAGCTTCTCCGGAAAGGTAGGATTATATGTGTTAGTTGTACAACTAGTTGCACATTCAATTAAATTCTTTATTCCCAATTTAAAATAATCCTCTCATATATACATGTTCCTTGGACGTCTTTTGTGCTGTATCCTTCGAATTCAACTAGCGTCTTTACGATCGTGTGTCATCCATTCCAAACGAATTTGCTTGCCCGATAAATCTACGTGTTGAGTAAGCCCGGCTTCTTAATAAGAATAGGACGTTTGCCTTAGTGTTATCACAGTTATTGGCGGTGTAGAAGCTAACGAAAAACATCATCAAGAAAGTGGCTATTATGCTACCTATGAGGAACACCGCAACGTTTTCTATTCTACTTTCATAAATATCAATGACATGGCATAGAGTAATAATTATTCCTATCGACATTGCGCCAACGCTAAAACATATTTAGGATCGCAAAGCAAGTGGAAAGCGATGTCAGCCACTGTTGGTGCAATTTCGAAAAATAAGTTGGAAAGAAATTATCTAACAAGCACTCGACATGCGATACGGCTATAAAACAACAAATATGTCTAATGCTTAATAAACTTATCGAGCTGAGAAAAGAATTTGTTCGTTCGGTTCTCATTACGTAATGCCCTCCCTAAAAGCAACATCGGATTACGCGAATGACTGTGAATGCGTGATGCAGTGAAATATGCCAATAAACCTGAACAAAAGTGTGCTCTGTTTCACAGTGCCAAAGGGATAACGGCACGTGGACGGATATTGAAGACGGCTTCCCCAAGACGGACGTAAACGACCCGTCGCTCATCATCGTGCGCTTCAAGCGATTCAACGAGTCCCTCCTATACGACCCGACTGTGTCTGAAGAAGTGGAGGAGGACAACGGGAACGGTTCCAGCGGTCTCACCATGTCCGCTATGCTCGTCACTATAACAACAGTGCTTACCTACATAACGATGTAGTGATGCTAAGATCGTCGCCACGGATGCTGTATTACTTAAGAGTACGGACAAAATGAAGATAATTCTGAGATAATATTTCAAAACTAGAAGCAAACCAGCTGCAGAATAAATCTGATGTATTCGTTATGATACGTTATTCTTAGATGCATCGTGTTGCGTGATATATTTGTGCAAGCCTACGGCCATACATGTATGAGGTGATCAGGATCACTGCATTAAGCTATGTTCCTGCCATGTTAATGTTGACGGCATAAAACCTCACTCTTGCAGTCTCTGAGTAGTTTTGAGAGATATGCGTGATCGGATTGTGGCTGAGTCAGCTGAGTAAATAAATAGCCTACTGTGATCAATTTGCCGCTCCTGAAATCTATTAATTTCCTTACGAATGCTTGATAGCGTTTCTGTTTATCAAGGAATGCCGGAATACGTACTGGGAATAATATAGTTGTTAGCTTAGAATATGTTGTTGAATAACATTTTTCCGGTGTAAGACGTTCGCTACACTAAAGTGCCCACATTTTGAACTTGGGCTCGTTAATGTCTTGAAAGGGGGTGCTGTTAATGTTGGAACGTTGTGCATGTATAAATATACATTATTATTACGTTATTATTACTGTATTATTATGTATTCGTCAAAAATGAGCTCGAGTCTTTATATGTTGTGTATGTTGAAGCATTGTCAAAATATAATATGCGAATAGTTGTGTGATGTTGGAGAGAATTTGCTTCTGAAGAATGCTTGACACTAATGTGAAAATATGTTGGAGTGTTTTACATAAACAGCTAAACAAGCATTTAGTGTTTAGACCTAAGTTGAAAATAGTTATATCTGTTTCAACTCTGGAACAATCACGTGTGTTTTTAACAAATGTTGAAAACACGCATGTATTGGTTTATCCAGATTTGTACTCGACATGGTTTTCAATTTAGTCTTAGATACTATGCTTTCTTACTGGGTTAACTTGATTCGTACGTATTCACATTGTGGTCGAATGTATTTAAGAAGGGAGCATTTAAAGGCAGGTTATGAAAATGTATATTATAATCTAATGGGACTGCAATGTGCCAGTGAACACTGTGATATTTTAATCTGTCAAATAAACCGTGCTTAGTCATTGAACTAATTTTGACTTTATTTAGGTTGGTGCCTGGCTATTCACACTTTGTCTTAACATGGTGTTTTGAGCTTATTAGCTAAGAATCATGCACGTAACCTAGGTCGAAAACATTCTAGACTGCTTTCAACGTAGTTCCACAATACTACCATAGTACGGGTGGGTCTTCCTGCGCCAACCTACCCAGAGCTGTGAAGACGCAACTGGCGTAACTGCATTGAAGTCTCCTGTTTGTTAGTGTGCATATTTTAGTGTCTACTTCTTTGTTCCCCATTCCCAAAGTAGGTCGAGATCGTAACCTAATCTGCCTCGCTGTGAGTGCATTGAATGCTGCCATTTAGATGGAAACAAAATGCCTTTGTTTGGTCCTATACATCTAAAGGCGTTAACACAAACTAACTGTTAGACACCAATCGTATCCCCAGCCCTCTTGTCTCTTTCTACGTTCATTCGCTTCCTTCAACCATTTGCCCTGATTTACAAAATCGCGATGTATTTCAAATAACAAAAATATAGACATTAAAGTGTTATTATATATTTAAAACTTTGTGTGGTAGGCGCCGTGAGGTGGGAGTACGTTTTGCGTCCCTCACATCTTCGTAAGATATTTGTGCACTTTGAAATATTCGCCGGTAGGCGGCCTTACCCCGAATCCAGGTAGATACAATAATTGGCTCTCGGAGTAACTATAAAATATAAAATAAATAAGAATACATTTTTGTCAGTTATACCTATTCTTTCTAAGCTATTAAATACTTTATTTACATCGTTACAAATCGATACAAAAATTTAAAGTATTCATTGTAATTTTTTTCTTCCACATCAACCGCTTAGTCACTATGTGGCGCTTCGCACAGCAAATATGAATACATATTTATGTTTTTTCCTTCAGATACTTTTTTATTATTATCATATTCTTTACTTTTATTTGTTATCGAAACCATACATAATATATATACATTACTAATGACTATTCTATGAATTAATCCAAAACAATGATGGCATCGGACGGCAAATGGTGTTTCAAAATGTCCAAGTAGGCCTAAGCATTAAAAATACGTCTTTTTAATCAGATTCTCTCCTTTGGGAGTTCACGAAGGCGCGCGAGAATCAGATAAGCGAAACTACTTTTCAGTGAGTAGATTTAGTGGTCATCCATTCTTCACAGGCAATGTAGTAGAGTCACGTTCGAGTTAGCAGGACATTATTATCTGCTGTGATAGCAAAAATGTAGTAATCGGAAAAGGGCTTAGCATCAAAATACTGTAATTCTGATAAAGGTTTTTTCACAACGGGTGTGTCTAATGATGTATTTCTCAATATCAAAATGGCCCAGCGACATCACTTTATTATTATTCGTACGAGTAATAACTCAAAACAGTGAATAAGCATACGCACTTGCATAAAATAATATGCATTTAATAAGTATTACAAAAAAGAAAGCAAACAATAGCCGTGTTCGTTAGGTAAACCAGATAAACTATGTAACAACAATTGAGTTTACGTGTACATGTCTTTGTGTGTGTTTGTGTGTGTATATACGTGTAACATGCGCATGACAATTAACCCCTTTATTTTTTTTCTCGAAATTCCATGTTTGGAATGCGTTTAAAAACTGCTCACATTTTTCAGATAATTTATTATGACGAACATCACGTACGAATACTTTCAGAAACCGTCTTCTGCTCGCGCTTATGTGTATGCAGCGCCATCTGGAGGGTGGTAATTGTTTGGTAATCTAATTACAATCAAGGAAACGTATGCATGATGTATGTATGCGGGTACCTTAACGTCTTCCTCTTAGACGAGTTGAACCTCAAGATTAATCTACGACCCCAAGGGTTGGACGTAAGACCTATACATTTTGGTCAAAATACCACACATTTCAAGAGTTATTGGCGTTTTAAGGGTAAATGTGTTAAATACGTTAACTCGTAAGGCAAGCAGACAATCGAGATACGCAAATGGTGACCATTTACGTCATAAAGTCATCGTACGAAAACGGCGCGAGCCAGTCTTCTACTGCGCTTGTACGTACATCAGAACGGTTCCTTCTACCTACCAGTTTCTGTTGTCTTTGATATTTTGCTGAATCTCACGTTATTTATATATTTACTCAGATATATGACCAAATGGACCCAGTGTCGCGAAATATTTTCCTTTTTTATATATTCGGAAGAATTTAAATAAAACTAATTTGCAAAACTTGCTAACAAGTTGTATGGACACAATTTAATTAAACAGATGGTACCAAAAACAGATAAGTGAGCGAAAACTTACAATTCAAAACACGTCCAAAACATTTAATTCAACGGTCGCTAGCACCTCACGGCTCGTCTGATCCCGGCGACCTTAATTGGTATCATTTAAAAGCATGCACCAACTAGATATCCCGGTAACCATTCATAGAACACCTATAAACGAACCGCCAATCGTGTCGTTTTCGGTGTTGTGTACGGTTCCGAACGATGTTGGGTTGGGGTTTTCAATACACGAATCTCATTTGCAGGATTCAGTGTTCACCAGAATGCATGAAGTTGTTTGTACGTCGTAGACCGTAAATATAAATGTTGACTCGACTTAACTTTTATACGTGAATACAAACGTTTGTATCACAACGTGTCTTTATTAGTAGTTACAATAGACTATTTCAAGTCTTTAAACCGACCACAAACGTTCAAATGAAATAGTCTATCGGGACAACAGGCAACGAGAAAATATTAAACTCACAAGATGCTACGAGGAACATCATAAGCATCGTAGTTGAAATTAGGTATGTTGGTCAAAAATAGTCGCATGTGCTTAGCATTTTGCAATTACATTTGCATTGACCTATAAGATATTTGAAGGCTATGGTAAACATAACAGTACATGATACATGTACCAGTATGTAACCAACTAGCACCTTTGTAAACGATCCAATCGGACACGTTCGAATATGACATCATTGCTACACTGCGTGATACAACATTACATATTTAAGTGATTTCAAAAGCTTCTATTCCCATTTGCGACCTATAGAAACAAAGATGAACCTGATACAGAATACTAAGGTATGCCTCGTTTTGGATTCAGCACATATAACAACATGTCGTACATAACACAAGAAACAGTTGAGCGCCACGAGTAAAGACGTTGCAGAAACAAAAAGTATCAAACAATTGTAACATGGGTACCTTGTAATAACGGATAAACTCATTCTTGCAAACCAGGGTTCGTTGTTGACTACACCTGCCCTGGCAGATATTGTACGGGAGTTTGCTGAATGAAGTTGAACTTCACCCCAGTTGCTGTCTTCGTCGGTGGTGATTGGAGCAATGAGAACCAATTAAACGTCCGCTCCCTATTTCAAAGAGCAATTCCAGGAAATCGCAATAATTACTCGCCCAACCATTCCAGCGGCGATACTAAGATAGGGCACCTTTGTTTGTTTGCTTTTTTGGTTTGGGGCCCACGTTAGAGTCGAGCGTTTCTGTCTGTGGTCAACCCAATAAGTGATTTAAGTCATCCGTATTTAGACATCTTAACAAATAATTTATTGCACTGCTATACAGCTGCCAACACAAATAAGCGATGCAAAATAACGAAATATGCATATGTTTATGTTAAGCGTGGTAAACAATAATAAAAAGCATTGAATAATTTCTCGTAAATACACTGTAAGATAACACTCAGTTGAACCGTCCATCTGGTTGATATATAATTGTCGGAAAGTCTGTGGATATATCATTACGATGTTTGTTATATGGATCAAAACATCATTTCTAAGAGAAACGTAACTAATGCCATAAATAATGTCTATTAAAGTCCAGTTTCTTCTTTGATGTGGGAATGTAAAGCTACAAAGTGGATGTAGCTGCTAAGGCGACATGTATAAAACAGACCATTGTTCAGTTGTCCCAGACCGTCAGTTTTAATCATAGTTGATGCTCCACACTGACGTCACATATCTTCTCTACTTTTTGAATTGATCCAGTCCTTCTGAAACCAGAATATCTCATCAGCGTTCGTTTTATATGTAGTTTATTTCAGTGTAAAAAAGGTACTAACTTACTTACAAATTCGTATTTGCATTACATCTAGAACACCCGTAAACGAACATGCCTCGAAGACCTGATCTAGACAAACTGAACTTTACTACTTATTGCCAACTTAAGTGTACAGATGACGGTGGGAGTCAAATCGATTTGTTCACATTTAACGATACAACACATAAACAAATGTAAACCTTTGCCCGCTAACAGGAATTAGTAGTGCAAACACATTACCCTCAGGTTTCACATACACTGGGTGAATCAGATCTAATTAAATTCCATTGGCCGTGGACAGCGTCTAAGAAGAATAAGCTTGACTTGTAATGAAAACAGTCATACCTGCCACTAAGACCAGTTTCTCCTTCCGCAGAACTTTTTGTAAAGCCTGAATGGTGACTTCAGACTTAGCAGTTTGTTGACGCCACAAGACAAAGGCGTCGAACGTTTTGTCACTGAGATTTTTGTTTGGTTGATGGTCAATATCGGTAATTCTTTTGTCGCTCAAATGAAGCCACATCATAACAAATTTCCACCGTGTTAGAACGCTCGCTTGTTCGCAAAGGTAATGAAATACTTCTATCCACTCCACATCTGAAGACGAACTCACGCGCAGTGGCTCCTCGTTCGGCTGTACAGTGTCCTCTGGAAAGCTGTACATATCGTGCCAACGCTTACAACCGCATGACCACGTACACTGGCATGAGTGACTTGGATGACGTTTATTTTGTGAAACTAAGTTAATCTTGACTGGGCGTCGGTTGACCAAGCTACCGTTAGAGCCAGTAGCTGGAACTACTGCATCGTAGAACCCCAAGGAGCCCCACACGACATGGATCCGTTTCTCCGGTCGCTCCTCGCCGAAGTAAAACGAGTCCGTGCGGACGGTGTCGTTGTCGGAAGTGCCACCTGACGTTACGAGTATAACAACATTGAGGTAGCGACTGAGCGCCATTATGACTTCGTAGCCGACCCACGAACCCCCATCCTTCATCATTTGCAATTCATCAGTTATAACCGACATATTATCAAGCAATGTGGCGCCTTGGTCAACCGACATGAATATGTAGAAGTCATTCAAATTTCCCATGATGTAATTCGCTATCTCTTGGCGTAATTGGTAGTTATCCATATCGAGCTTCTCGGCCGAGCACACAGCAGAAAAGAGACAGTTTTCGTCCGGCAAGACAGCGACACGTTTCATTTTGTAATGCTGCAAGTATCTGTCCTGGCGCAGTAGCTCGGACTCCAGTCTGTCATCCTGTTGAACACCAGAAACATGTACATTGATAAGACACATCCTTGCTTACTACGACGAGTTATGAAGTTATTGTAACAGCACAGCGCACTGGAATACATAAATGATATCAAAACAATAATAGTACAGTGGAACCTCTCTGTTAAGGTCACCCTTGGCACTGGACAACAGTGACCTGAATAGTGAGGCGCCCAAATTAGCGGAACTAAGTTCCTGTATTTTACTGTTGCAAACTACTCATTTGGAATTTCCCTAGGACGACCTTAATTGTGAGATGGCTCTATGATCGAGGTGACCGTAATGGGAGGCTTGACTGTAGGATTGGTATAAATTGGATGAAGCTGGTTTAGCCAATTGCTAATCCGATTATTACACTGTCCAAATATGCAGTGTGTATACACACTTTACATGGTATCCGCTGTCGGTTTAATAAAACAGTGCATGTATTTGTCTAAACGGTCGAAGTAGCTGAATTTGGTCATTACGTCTTGCCAAGGCAAATTGCCGTGTCGACATTTAACCCTTAACGGATGACACACTTTTGAGAGAGCAAGGCAAGTCGACAATATTAACTCAGAAATACTTGCTCAATCACTCAGCGCGTACTTTATATCTGATACGCTTCAAATTACCACTGAAGTGGCTTCGAGGTCCATTTTGGGCCCTCTCGTATATTTGATTTACTTGAATGACATTACGTACGGCAGCACAGTATTTGAGTTGTTGCTATATGAAGATGATTAAAAGTTAACAAGCACACTAGGGTATTTTAACATACATGATAATTTCCATGACATCAATATTGATTTAAATAAAGTGAACGAGTGGTTAAGAGAATGACATTAAACATAAAATATCGAAATATATTTTATCATACTCTTCAGAAAAAAGTACCAAAACTATTTTAAATGATATATACTACACCAACATGAAGACATTTTCAATGTCCTACAATTAACAATAAACAAACATCTTAAACGGAATAGCCACTTTGATAGAATAACTTCAGCATTTCTAATCGTTTTATTGATGGCTGCAGTTTTCAAATTACAAAGTACTAATTATTCATATTTAACTGATGATTATTTTGAATGCACGTTTCTAGGTCAACGTTTTTATCTGAAAAAAATAGTCCACTCCGTTCTATTACACACACACACACACACACACACACACACACACACACACACACACACACACACACACACACACACACACACACACACACACACACACAAACAAACAAACACACACACACACACAAACACACACACACAAACAAACAAACAAACAAACACATATATATTGAAAGAATTCGATGTATGCTTTGTTTATATAATTTAGCAAAGAGTGTTAAGCTTTTAAGAGCATAATTATGACGCACAATCTGTCATCGACTTTAGTCCAACTGAAGGTACAGAGCCCCTCGAATGGTTAGGTGCAGACCCTCACTAAGCGTTACGCTCGACTGATCACATCATAAGCAGGTCAATCAGAACATGTACAGTTGTGTGTAATCGTGTTATGACTATAGCAATATACATGTATATCGTTACAAAACATATAGACACCACATTTGTATGTATTGGTGAGAAATTAATAATTGTTGCTGGTGTTAGCGATCTTGTGCACAGTTTGTGCAATAATCTAACGCAACTCCTTGGCATTGCAATTATGATATCGCCGCACAACAACAAACGCTGTTGGCTACTCAACCTATGTATCACTCACACCCACATGCACACGTTTTAGTATACTGCACATGTGCTTCGTACGCCAATCTTAAATCACAAGTATATACCTCAGACTTTGCCATATTCTTGAACCAGTGAATTATCGTCAACCGGGATTCCGTTCTTGATTGTTTAGTTCGTTTCGTTAAAACGAAACACAACTCTCTTTAACCTACACCAGCTGGAATGTGTTTACCGTTGCTATGGCTGTGACGATGAAACATAGTCGGCAATGGTAACGAAAGGCAGCCTTATTAGTCATGTTGCTTCACAGCCGAGGACTTTCCAAGTTAGTAGATACAAACGACTATTCGGAGCGTTTCCCTCTCGTGGGATCTCGTGACGGGAGGTTTCTCAAGGAGTTTTAACGAATATATTTTGTTGATGGCTCCACCTACCGAAAGTTGAGCTACTCACTCCTTCTTATCTGTTTCGTGACTTTCTTCATTATTTCTACCACGAAAAATGTTAATATTTGCACATGAGACGATTTTCATGATATTGGCTTAACAGTTTCTACAGTTTATTTAAACCAATAACTAATTAAATTGTATCTTAATCATAGGGAAACAAACATGGACATAAACTGTTGGCAGCACTATGTCTTTATTTGTGCCAAGAAAGGTAGCATCGACCAGTCGTAAACGGCGCCATTCGGTTTTATAGCGAGTTAAATTAGACTATTATTGGTATTCCCAAACGTTTGGAGAATCCAAGAAAACGTTATGTGTTTAGCATTTGTTCAAGCCACTAATAACCCACCAATACCTCGTCGTGTTGGGGGTGGAACAATCTAGTTTCCAGCAATAGGCGATGACTACCAAACTACGCACTCTACACACTGCATCAACTCATTGAGAAACTATTTTGGGGTGACTTTGCTGCGAAATTATGCGACCATCCATGGAAGAATAACAATACAACAATATGAGGGGCCGGCAATATTTGAACATTTGAACAGGCAACAGTGACTAAATTAGCGGGCCGCACATGTATATTGCTGCTTGTAAGACTAATCCATCGTTGGAAATGGTACTGCATATTTTGTTTGCCATCTGAATATAAACAACCTTGTTTCTATGCATTGAAATTTACCTAACAAATTATGAACGTTTACAAATAAGATTGATTATTTTCATCAAACATCAACGTCTAATTGTGTGTCACTATTAGAAAGCATTCATTGTTCATGGACAGTGTTCACAAATGGTATCATAATGACACTTGGTGCAGTCGCTGCGCAACCAAACCAATAAGCAATGTGCTTCGCGTGTTTGGTCAGATCAGGAAATTGTTTCGCCGGCAAATGCATATAATAAAAATGTACTAGCGTCAACTCTTTGGCGATAACTTTGAAAGTCACAGATCCGCATTGTAGTTTGTTGAACTCAATCCGCACAGCTTCCGGCGCATCGACGAGTTTCACGTGGAACGGGTTGGAAAATAAGGCAACTCATCGTTGTGATTATAATTGATTGTTGCTAGTTCTAATACTGGCAAGTCGGTCAGCTGTGCGTTTCGCAGGTGTGTCTCCCACGGTAGGAACGTGATCTTGGAAGCAGTGATGAACTGGAAAAGCTAACTGATGATAGTCCTGTTCTCGCAAATCCATTTGGAGTCTGCAAATTCCGGTACTTCCGTATCCTTTTGCTCCATGAACACCCTATAATCCCTTGTCCCAGCTCATAGGGCCTATGTGTGCGTGAGGTCTTGATATTGCGCATTCATCTCGGCCAGAAGGTTGCCAGTGGTTTAGGCCACGAGCGCGAACGTTGTCCACAATCTTCACGATGGTGCTCATTGCGTTCTGCATTTCCGTTTGCTTGGAATTCAGGCTTTCTGAGGGATGCTACGGCAGTTCCTCCAACCATGGAAGTTGCAACTACTACTGTATTTGAGTTACTGCTATATGCAGAGGATTAAAAGTTAACAAGTATACTAGGGTATTTTAACATACATAATAATTTCCATGACATCAATATTGATTTAAATAAAGTGAACGAGTGGTTAAGAAAATCTTATTAAACATAAAATATCGAAATATATTTTATCCCATAGTCTACAGAAAAAGTACAAAAATTATCTTAAATGATAGAGCATACACCAATTGAACATTTAGTACTTTCTATGTCCTACAATTAAAAATAAACAAACATCTTAAATGGAATTGCCATATTGATAGAAGAACTTCAACATTTCCGATGAAATAGCTTCCAATTCCACGGACTTCAGTGTGTTTCGTCAGCATGTGGAAAATTGAGAAGCTACTTTTTATTCACAAAATTAATATTTGCTTTAATACGTGCTACACTGGTTCCTTAGAGGTTGACTTTTTCTTTGATATCTTTGACATTCACACTTATTGTTAAATTGCACATTGCTACAATATGTGGTGATCTTTTTATGGTTGGCTGGAGTTTTCAAATTAATAAGTACTAATTATTCATAATTAACTGATTATTATTTTGAATGCACGTTTGTAGGTCAACTTTTTTTAACATGAAACAGTCCGTTCCATTATATATACATGTATATATATATACACACTGTATATTGTAAAAAATCAATGTATCCTTTGTTTATCTAATTTAGCAGAGAGTGTTAAGCATTAAAGAACATAATTATGACGCACAATCTGTCCCCGGCTTTTGTGCAACTGAAGATAGAGAGCCCATGGAATGGTTAGGTGCAGAGCCTCATTAAACGTTACGCTCGACTGGTCACGTCTTAAGCAGGTCATTTAGAACAAGTACAGTTGTGTGTAATCGAGATATGACTATAGCAATATACATGTATATCGTTACAAAACACATACACACCACATTCGTATCGGTGAGAAATTAATAATTGTTGCTGGTGTTAGCGTTCCTACGAGTGCACAGTCTGTGCAATAATCTAGCGCAGGTCCTTGGCATTGCAATTATGATATCGCATGACAACAAACATTCATGGCTACACAGCCTGTGTATGACTCATGCCCACATTCACAAGTTTTACTATACTGCAAACCAAACCTTAATCACAAGTACCTACCTCAAACGTTGCCATATTTCTGTACCAGTGAATTCTCGTCAACCGGGATTCCGTTCTTGTTTGTTTAGTACAAGATTCGTTAAAACAAAACACAACACACTACTTCAGCTGGAATGTGTTTACCGTTGCTATGGCTGTGACGATGAAACGCAGTCGGCAATGGTAACGAAAGGCAGCCTTGTTAGTCAAGTTGCTTCACAGCTGAGGACTTTCAAAGTTAGTACAAACAAAATGAGTGGGAGATTTTCCTTCTCGTGGGATCTCGTGACGGGAGATTTCTCAAGGAGTTTTAACGAATATATTTTGTTGGTGGCTCCACCTACCGAAAAAAACTTTCTTCATTATTTCTACCACGAAAAACGTTAATATTTGTACATGAAACGATTTTCATGATATTGGCTATATTGTGTTTACATTTTATTTAAACCAATAACTAATTAAATTGTATCTTAGTCATATCGAAACAAACATATACATAAACTGTTTGGTAAAAGTATGTGTTTATTTGTGCCAAGAACGGTAGCATTGACCAGTCGTAAACGGCGCCATTCGGTTTTATTTTAATTTCATTTCACTTTCCCATAACGCGTAAGGATCGTTGGGGCACCACTGACAACTTCTTAACCAACTCTCTCCACATTTCTAGTCATATATCGGCATTGTGGTTTGTTGAACTCAATCCGTACAGCTTCCGGCGCATCGTCGAGTTCCACGTGGAACGGGTTGAAAAATAAGGCAACTCATCGTTGCTAATTCTTATATTGGCAAGACACTCAGCTTTGCGTTTCGCAGTTGTGTCTCCCACGGTAGCAATGTGATCTCGAAGTGAAGATGCACTGGAAAAGCTAAGTTATGATAGTCATGTTCTCACAAATCCATTTGGAGTCTGCAAATTCCGGTACTTGTCTACTCTTCTGCTCATGATCCCATGTTCTAGCTGATAGGGCCTATATGTGGAGGAAGTCTTGATATTGCGCAGTCATCTCGGCCAGAATGTGTCGGAACTGCCAGTGGTTTAGGCCACGAGCGCGAACGTAGTCCATGATCTTAACGATGGCGCTCATTGCGTTCTGCATTTCCATTTACTTGGCATTCAGGCTTTCTGAGGGATGCTTGAACTGTTTTTACAACCATGGAAGTTGCAACTACTGTTGTCATCACGCTGGCTGCATTAAAGACAATTTCACTTTTAGACCGCGGGCCGCATGAAATAACGTCGCGGACCGCAATTGGCCCGCGGGCCGCAGTTTGCCGACCCCTGAACTAAATAATAATAATAATCGATCTGGCATATTTATGTGTTTGTGTGTGTGTATGTGTGTGTGTGTGTGTGTGTGTGTGTGTGTGTGTGTGTGTGTGTGTGTGTGTGTGTGTGTGTGTGTGTGAGAGTTAAGGTTTTTATTCGAGACGGTTTGCACCTCGGGCCCATACTTTCAGGATTAATCTACGACCACTACAGGAATAATTGGGAACATTAGCGATTACGTGACTTCCGGTCTCACATCGTAGCAACGGCCCTTGGCGGGCTAAACACAACAACTTCAAGAAGGCGTGTCACATTTTTTCAGTCGTGCATCTTTGGCCGGTCACCTGAAGAAGTTGTATATTACTGTCAGGCTATAGAAGTGACACTATCCATCAAAATACCGCTGCGTCGTTCAGGTTCCATGGTAGACAATGCACTGCATTCGCTTGTGTATAGCCAAGATGGTGATCACCTTGACGACCGGACACAAAATTGGGGCAACGACGTACGATTACTGGTCTCAATAATTAACACCTTTATTTGAGTTCGCAATTCCCCGTTTGCTATGGTTCTTACAGGTTTTAGGGTTCGAACAGTACGTTAGACGGACGTAAATCGATTGTTCAAAGCCTAGCTGAATCAAACTCGTAATTGACTTCGTTGGTCGCGAATGTACCCCCCGTGAAAACAATGCAGACACCCGTCCGACACGCTCCCAATTCCAAGACGGAGCCATCGATTTCCAGGAATCCCAATATAATTACCCATTCGACCGTTCTCACGAGGCTATAGCTGAAATGAAGACCACCGGAACTTCCCGGCAAGCGATATTATAAGCTAAGCATACCTTCAGAGTCGTTCCAAGGCGATTTGCCAGGGATTAAAGTGAGGCTGTTTGCTCCTAGTTTTTGACTTATTATTAAATATATTGTTCTTAAGAATATAATAACTATGTTAAAGGTTTATTGCCTGCCAAATTGTGTTTAGTAAGCCTGTAACAATGTTCGCAATTTGGAAGATACGACCCCGTTGCCAGCTCAAATGGTAAACAAAACACCCATTTCAAAACAAGATTTATTAGCAATAATGCCAAAGCAGGCTGAATTAATCGCAATGCCCTTTGATGTTCAACAATTTCCATTTTCCGACGCTCTACACTGCAGACTTCCTGTTACAAATTACGACCCTGGCTAATTCCGGGTAGAGGAACAGACTAGCTCCCTTTAATGAGATTGATGTAATCAACAGGACGTTTGTGCCCTGACCGAATCCCCCAGATTGTGTTAATTTGCAAAACAGCAATACGTTACATGCAGACGATATTGACATGCATACGATACTGAAAGCAAGCGTGTTAAGTGTTTGCACTGACTGAATGGTGAACATTAGCCAAATTCTACTGTTATCCCGTACACACAATCACGTTGATATTATTCCAGCAGAAGTGGGCGATATAGATCATGCTATCCCTAAAACGGATAATAAACCATTGTCAGCAGTTGGGTGCACGCACGTTTTACTAGTCATGTGGGGGAGACGGATGCTTATCATAAACTGAAATGAACAATATTATTTCAATCGCTCACAACTATCATCATCTAAAGTGGATATGATGACGTATAATTAAATCACAGCATTATCGCTTGAGAGTAATGCATTCGTGCATACACTTCATGGCGCGACGATGTGCCTTTATTTAAGATGCATTTAACGCATTTTTACGTAAATTCCCAAATCGGTTGTTAGCAGTCGTGGTACAGTTTTGATGTGCATTCAAGTGAATAACGTGTCATATTTGAATGCATATGGTTACGTTTACAGTACCCGGAAAGATTATTTCCAAACCGTTGATAGCCTCGATTACCCAGGCGCCGTAAGGTGGCAGCACTTTTTCGCCCCTCACTACGGCCTGGAATATTAAGGCTCTGCCAATGTTACCGGTAGTTGGTTTTACCTCAGATTCGGGTAGAGACGATGATTGTCTCAGGCCAACTATGAAATAACAAATTAAATAAGGATACACTTTTATCAGATAATACTATGTTATAAAAAACTATTCAACATTAAACTTATATTGAAACATGTCACACACAAAATAAACCGACGTTAAAACTTTTTTCATAGTTTAATGCCTTTTAATCACATGCATATTCACTAGGTGGCAGCTCTCGTGGCTGTCAACGATTCCGTGTTGACGTTCTTTGCTTATGCTCGAGCAGAAACAAAAGACTAAGTGTGAATAAGCATGATATAAATACCAAACAAGGACAAATTTAACTATATATGCGTAATATTGTATGGCTCAAAGTCTCAAACATATGCTTCAATTCCAGGGGAATACCTAATGTAATGTAATGTAGGCCAGTTAAACAAAATTTTGCCAAAATATGAATCTAACTGCGATCTTCACGCGTTATTTTTAATATTGGAAGAGGGATATATGTGGAAATATTTATGCTGCGCAAGTAAGGTGTTGTAAGTTGTATTCAGCACAACTTTTCCACAAACTACCAAGGAGAAAATATCCTTACACAGCGGACTGTCATTTCCAGACATGCGCATTAAGGGCCGGAACTGCATTATTTTATAACTGCAGGACTGCTCTGTAATAAACAGTGTTACCGCCATCCGGCTAATGTGGATATAACTCAGACAATGTGTCGGAGCAGTGATTTTTGGTCACTTATTAGCGTTTACCAGAGAAATGTTTGTTCAAATTATAGTGATTTAGATGTATACCTTACTCTCACAGGCGGAATACGTATACGTGATACAAAATATAGCTGCATTATGCACTTGCTTGCGTGGATGTCGAGCTTTGTAAACAGTGCAAACAGTTAATAGCGTAAAGTTTGTGTCCGTTCACGTTGATGACATGTGAGCCATTCATGTGTTGACGTGTTGTTGTCTTAATAGCTTCATGGATGTATCTCACTAGATAACCATCCGATTGTTGTTCTCATTGTCTGAATAGCTTCACGTGTGTATTGCATAAGATACAACACACACGAGCCGTCCATCTTGACATTGTCTCATTGTTTGATGAGCGTTACACGTGTATCGCGAAACGTACATTATACAATGAGCCATCCATCAGGTTGATTTTTTTAAATTTCTGTCTAGTCTAAGACACAGTTCCCGAACCAGTAGAGCAATGTCCAAATACAGTCTATATCAGGGTTTTCCTTTGCATGACAACTTTAGCAACTGAGTAAGTGTCGGAGGTAAGACGACATATATATTTTCCTTTGTATTCTTGTCTCAGACACATCAGCTTCAGTCGTCGTCCATATCCGGTTCTACGCAGCGACGTCACATATCTCCTCTACTTGAATTGATCCAGTCCTTCTGAAAAACGGAAGATATCATCACATTTCCTGTATTTACATGATGATGATGAAAAAGACATACATCGATGATCTGAACAAGGTATACTCATATCTGCAATTGACTGTCACCATACATATAATGCAAACGGTGAGAATGTATTTATTTGTCCACATATAATAGCACAACACACAAACACCTAGACACTCAATAAAGGTTACCCAAATTAATTGATAAGTTTTCAACTGCAGCACCTTATTTTTCAAATACTGCAACCAAGACACGATGTACCTTACTTTTATTTTTAACTAACGCTAAATGAAATAAAAGCAAACGGACCTGCCACTAAAGCAAGACTTTCCTGTCGCAAGGCTTCTTGTAATTTTTGAATAGTTTTGTCAGATGTATTTTCTTGACGCCAGGTGTCGAAGGCTTTGAACACTTTCTCACTGAGACCTTTGCAATCATTGTCGATTGCAGTGATTGTTCCCTCACTCATGCTTAGCCACCTCATTATGAATTTCCATTTCTCCAACACGAACGACTGTTTGCAGAGGTATCTAAACACCACTCCGATTCGGTGGAGGGAAATGAAGACGATTTCGCCGGACGAGACTGTGCTAATGACGAATTCACGTGCACTGGTGACGATGACTGGACCACATCCTCAGGAAATGTGTACGTATCGTACCAACGCCTACAATCGCATGACCACTCACACTGGCACCAGTGACTGGGGTGACGTCCATCCGTTGAAAGTAAGTCAGTCTTGACTGGACGTCGTTTGGCCAAGCCCGATTTGGCGGCGGAGTCAGTAGCGGGGAGAACCGCATCGTAGAATCCCAAGGAGCCCCACACGACATGGATCCGTTTCTTCGGTCGCTCCTCGCCGAAGTAAAACAAGTCCGTGCGGACGGCATCGTTGTCGGAAGTACCGCCCGATGTCACGAGAACAACAGCTTCGAGGTGTCGACTGAGCGCCATTATGGTTTCATAGCCAACCCACGAATCCCCATCCTTCATCATTTTCAATTCTTCAGCTATATCCGGCATGTTATCAAGTAATGTGGAGCCTTGATTAACCGACATGAACTTGTGGAAGTCACTCATGTTTCCCGCGATGTAATCCGCCGTCGCTGTCCGTAAGTCATACCAGTCCATTGCGAGATTCCCGGCAGCGCACACGGCGGAAAACAAACAGTTCTTGTCCGGCAAGACGGCGACTCGTTTCCTGTGGTAGTGATTTAGATACCTGTCCTGGCGCTCTAGTTCCGCGTTGAGCTTGTCAATCTGCAAAGTCGATAAGACTACATAAGTTATCCGCTGGCAAGTTACATCCTTAACGGTTCTAATGCAGTTGATGTACCGACATGGTGTACAAAGGTAAAGGTAAGTTCTTATATAGCGCAATATCCAGTCCTTAGGACTGATGAAATCGCTTTACACTTTACTCCTGGCAGGCATATTAAATTGAACACCATCTCGACTTCTCTGGGAAGCATCCAGCCACGCTGCAATTAATGCGTGAAGACTATTCATACACAAATATCCACCACTGTCTATAGCCAGTTACTTATTCATACAGCTGAGTGAACTGGAGCAACGTATAGTGAACGAACCTGCCTAGGGTTCGACACTGCCGCACAGGATTCGAACCTGGTTTCTCAGTCTAGAGACCGAAGCTCTGGCCACTGCACCACGGCGCTACACATTGAATGACGGCTGAATTTGGAGGGGAGTGTAGAGAGAGAGGGGGGGGGGTAGAGAGGGGGAAGGTGAGGGGAAGGGAGGGAGGGTCAATGGTACAAAGAAGTGAGGGGAAGGGAGGGAGGGTCAATGGTATAAAGAAATGAGGGGAAGGGAGGGAGGGTCAATGGTACAAAGAAGCGAATGAACATAGAAAGGGGAGAGTGACGTCGACGCCTGGGAGGTGATACTGTTACAACGCGCCAAAGTTAACATATATATTATATATTAATCGCAGGATTTAGTGTTTGCGTTGTTAACATAAATTAGCAAATGGCGTGCGCAATATAATTAAATCATTTTACAATAAATCGTCAACGCAGTAATCATATTGTTGCAATACTAAAGAGTCCGACCGCATGCATTTGTATGATGCACATGAAACGTAATAGCCTATCCACTATCATATTATCCAGCTGTCTAACGGCTGGTGGAGAGCCCCGCCAATGTTTAGGTGCAGACCCTCATGCGATCACTAGTCAATTGATCATATCCAACAACAGGTTGGTTACTCGATACAAGTATGGTTGTGTGTGTGAGCGACAAATGACAATGACAGTAAGTCGTCACAAGACATGCACACAATCAACTACACATCGGATCTAGACGCGCGTTTGTTGTTGCATGACTGCGTACTCTGTGGAAAAATGTAATGCACTATATCTGACCAAGCATGTGCAATACCAGCCGGGCCAGTTGGCAGTACGTAGCTTTCATGGCCGCATGACCTATTTACAATTCATGTCCACACTCGTTCGCTCGTTCGCACAGGATAGTCTCACTGCTACACCGGTTGATTGTACGAGAATATTACATCATGTACGTACCTCAAACGTTGCCATATTCGTGTGCGATTCGGTTCTAACGTTATGTGCTGTGATGTGCGTTACGTTACGAGTAGGTGGCTAAAACAACAAGCACCTATGCTAGCGTACATGTGTTTATTGATCGTTGCCATAGTTACAGGCGGGACACGTAAGTGGGTCAAATATTCCAAAACATGCAGTAATAACATTTACTTGTAGACGTGTGGCACGTCTTCCACAACCTAATATTATCGATATTTAATAATCCCCATAACAGCATTGCGTAACATGCACTCGCATATTATACGGGCATCAACATTGTTACTTTATTTACTGCACTGTCGCTGTATCACATTAACCAATTTGTACTGTTATTGCAGAAGTCTAAACGGCTTACAAAACTCAAGGTGTGGATATTTCAGGGCCTAAACACTACTGAGCATGTATGCCATAATGTATGCAAGTGTGTGTGCATGTATGCGTGCGTGCGTGCGCTTGTGTGTATATGTGTGTGCGTACGTGCGTGCGTGTGCGTGTATGGTGTGTATAATGATGTACACTAAACATGTGTGCCGTATATTATATTGTAAGCGTTTGCACAACATTTATCGATGTACAGGCTTTGCGATCCTTGTATATATATCTAGTTAGAAGTCAGTTGGAGTATTGCAGTGTTATCTGGAATCCATGGCAACGTACGTTTATTGATAAAATGGAACGACTTCAAAAAATTAATTAAATATATATTCCAAAATACAATACTCCTCTGACAGTTATCCTGAACTTTGCCATTATTTTAGACTACCTTCCCTTCAACATCGTAGGCAAGTTGCAAATCTAATCTTTTACACGAGTGTGTGCACTCCCAACTAGACTCCTCCTATCTGGTAGGGGCTATCCAGTTTCACTGTCCTTCACGATTTCTAAGAAACTACACTCCTTTTAGAGTCTCCAATAGCAGAATCAGCATTAGAAAACACTCTGGTTTGACTAGATATATGATTACTTACAACACATTGTATTTAGTTATCCAACTTGTCATATATTGGCAGTAAGCGTGACTGCAGTGTCAAACAAAGTTAACGTCAAGAGGTAACTTTTCGAAATCGTGTGCTTCCGAAAATGTCTTACAAATTACAGTGGTTGCATGGGATCACACAATATCATGTCTCATGAATTCATAGCTATGAGGAGAAAACGTCAGGTTTTATTGCCATGAAGCAAGCTATTATTTTGTATTGTTTCCAATACCTAAGTGGTTGATACTCGCAGCAGATACTTCACTGGAAAGGTATAGCCTCGCCGCAGGGCACTTCGACTGGCTGCTATGAGAAAGTAACCCTTCGACTCCACAGTCGTCATCGTTTCACTTCACGTGGGAATGTTATAAACATAAATTATTATAGAAGTGAGACATGGCTACATACGCATACATCATACACACATCATAAAGTACCACACACCTGACAGATCAGATTGGTCTGATCCCTGAAGCTATATGTGCTTACAATAACCATGTAAACAGACTGTTTTGAACAAACCTAAGTACAGGGTGTACCTGTATTTTAGTTCTGTACAAAGTTGTGCTTATTGTATGAACCTTGTGTCTGAAATTACTTGTGCCAAAAAGGTGGTGTTCTGAATTACCCGGGTACTAAAAACAGTCATACAATTTGTAAGCCTGTAATATTTGAGCCTGTCTATGTCGACTATGAAAACAGTTTTAGCCGATTGTTAATTCGGTAGTGATTGGTATATTCTTTAGGCGTAGAAGCGGAATCATTAAGGTAGTAGTTAATATGAAACAAAACTTTTGTTTAAACAATAGTGTATTTCTTATATAATTTTTTATATTTAAGTGTAAGTGTTAATTTTAGTTTTGTATTTCCCCTAGCTGTAACTTTTTGCAGGACTAATAAAGCATTTGTCCCACGCATAACGGCCATGGGATCACTATATTTCATGTCTCGTGAATTCATAACACTCAGACATTTCACAGGAGGGGTAGACCTCTATAGGTGTTATATTTGACCCATAAAAGCTAAGACACTGTCACTGGTGGAGTCCAAGGGTTACTTTGTTGGTGGCCAGTAGTCCAAATTCCCTGCGGCGAGGCCATTTTCGTACAGGGTCGCGACCGGTGGCTTAGGGTTACGGGTAATTTGTAACCGTTGCGAAACGCCCACTTCCATTACTCATGCGTAATAGCGCAGCACTCCGTTTTTTATTTTTAGTTTTTATGGTGAGCAAAACAGAAATAGGAAAACGGTTGATTTACCTTTTCATCGTTTATCTATTTTTATTTTACAAAAGTGGAAACGGGAAAAGGGTTTGATAACTGTTTTACCAATTACCCATTTTAAGATTACTAAACGAAAATTGGAAAATGGCTCGTTTTCCTATTTTCCTTATGTAATATTCAGAACGGTTTAGTAAATAACGGTAGGTTCCGTGACTGCGCTGCAGTCGTATTTCGTTTTTCGTTCAGATGCAGTGAAAACGAAACACGTGCAAACGATGGGTGATAAATTGCCGCCGTAAAGACTTAGATGACAAGAAGCCTGAGTATTTACATAACAACTGTCAATTGTGTTCAACCCACTTTGAGGATGGCCAATTTATGAATACGGCCTCCAGGAACAAATTCATCTGGAATGCAGTTCCAGGAATATTCCGCGTGCCTCACCCACCTGTTCTCGTAAATGGTAAACGACCAGCACCGAAACCAAGAGATGCCGGACCAACCAAGAAACAGAAGGCCGATGACAATGATGATGTATTTGGATTTCTGAACAAGATCATTCAGATACACATTGTATAAAAAATCTACATTAAAAAATTCAACATTTAATTTCTAATTTCTAATAGTGTAGATGTATCATATCGGGTAACGATTTCTAATGGCTGAGATATATACTGATTACCTTTTTAGTAAATGTTGTGTATTTTTATTGATTACTACAGGTACCATTGGTACTAGGTAAATATATTTTAGTATTCTTTGGCATGATGGTGGTGGTGGTGATCAGATTATACTTAATATGCATGTAGTAATATATCATATTTGGGTTTTGGTGTGTCGTGTATCGACACTTGTGAATTTGTTGTGGAAATGTTAATTGGTCAAGATGGAACACTCTAATTTTCTGTGATTTGCAATTTATTAAAATAAGAATATTTATTATGCATGTATTACTTAGTTGTGATACTTTGAAGCAACTCCCATTATGGCTATTCCAGAAAAATGGAGACAGATAACCCCTCTCTCCACAATAGAAAACATAAAATTTTAGAACATCCTCTGTCCACTGACATAATGTCTATAGCCCCCTCTAGATAATGGCGTATATATTTACCCTGTCAACCATTATATTCCTTTGTATACTGCATAAATAAATGATGATGGGTCCCATCTAGAGATATTATTTTGATGAGTTTATCTACCTATTACATTTATATTTGCCGGAAGATGGAGGGTAGCGTGTGTCAGTTGTGCAACGACAGCTTTGTTGGTCCTTTGGATGAGTCAAATGAGGATCACATATTTCTGGCCAGTAAACAATATTCCAATGTCAGTAGTGTCTTGCATGTACCCAGTGTTGCATTCCTTGATATTGTAAAACAAATCGAAAATAAATTCCGCGAAGTGTTGGAAACAGTGATATATCATGACCGGGTACGACTGAAAATTGTGACCGCATTGTTAAAGATGTCTTGTGTCATTTCATTGTATTGTTCTGTACATACATGTCGGCATGGTCATTACCTTGTAACCACGAAATAAATTACACTTCTACCTGAAAGTGGCCAGTAGAAATCTTCCTGCCATTTCAACGAAAAGAAACCGGAAAACTCAGAAATTTAGCCATCAATAATTTGGTGCTCAAATATATCACATTTATCAAGTCATATGAGGATCACATATTTCTGGCTAGTCTTTGCTAGTAAACAATGATCCATTGTCATTGGCGTCTTGCAGGTAACCAGTGTTGCAATAGCGTCTTTTCAATTGGAGGGTTGATTTCTACGGCACTGCATCTGAGCGTAGTCTAGTAGTCGTTCATTGGACCATAACATTCCATATAATTGTGAAATCGAACACACTTATGATATTGAACTCCATATCAATTGCTTGAAAATGTCATTGTTAATGTGATGCTGATAAATAAATGTAATGGTGGTTGACTCAACATAACTTATTGTTTACTGATAACAAAACAATACAACAGGAACACAACAAAAGGAAGTAGTCTTTGTTCACATTAAATACATGTGACACAAACTCCATACGATTCTGTCTGGTGAATACTTTCTTATACCAGTAATAAAATAAATTCACTGTGAACACCCAAATTAATGCACATGTACAAAAAACCAACAATGGCTGCATCTTGCTATTCTTACGACTTTCAACATGAACACGTACAGTTACGCTAGCAAACACATACAATTATCAAACTTAAAAGGCTTTGTAAATACTTTTAAATTGCACGCTTTGTTATACATTCCGTTGCCTGGATGACATTTTTTGGGGAAAATCTTGGCAAAATATACTGTCTTACAATATACTATCTATACTATCTAAATATCCCATACTCATAAATAATGAGCAAGTTATGGGAACAGGACGAAAACTGGTCTGTACTGACCTTCGTTAGACCTGGATATGGTCTCGGGGGGATGTTCAGATGGGTCCAGCAGCTGCTACCCTCTGCTGAATTAAATATCAACTAGTAGAAATGTTGCATCAGATACAGTTTGCTCATATGACATATATTTTACTTTTGAAATGTAAAGAAACACACCAGGTCAAGACCACTGAAAATCAAGGAAAACTCGTAAAACGCAATGAGTTTGTACGTTTATCACTGACTATGTGCGCCAAACCGTATGGGGGAGCCACTGGCGTCGTAATTTCAGACAGTTTAATGGAATATGACGTAAGTGGCGCATTTTACTAATGTAGTATCTTTGCTTCAAATATGAAAACGAAAAACGAACATTGTTTGCTTTTTTTTCGTTTGCAAATTTCAAAACGAAAAGGAAAAAGACGGTATGTACACGGACCACCCTTTATCTAATTAGATAATGACCATATCATGTAGTTTTGGAAAACTTATTGTCTCCCCGTAAAAATGAGATACGATGTTGGGCTGTTACCCGGTGTACCGGTCCGAAACTTAGTTCCGGTCTGAAAGTATGTTGCGGTTCTGTTTTTCGTATGCCCGTGAACATGCCAAATGTTAGCGCCTGTATTCGGACCGTTTATACACGTGCCGAAAGTAAGTTCCGGTCTGAACGTTTTTAGTGCTGTTCATACGCATAGCGGGTGTCGTAGTAAACAACACTTTCCGTTAGATTAATATATTATGATGCATTTGTATTCACATCTCCGTTACTTTTGTGTGTATAGGGCTGACATTTGGTGTGTGATCTAACGGGCCCATTGGGGTAGTAGGTAGTAGATGTAGGTTTTTTCTTTAGAATTCGTCCAGGGATGGGGGTCTTGGGGGTCACAGTTACAAAATGGCACATATCTCTGTCAATTTTACATCAACGGGGCTGACATTTCGTGTGTGATCTAGACGCCCCATAGGTGTAGTTTGTAGATCTGTATTCGAAATTCGTTTGGGAGGTGGGGGTATTGGGATCACAATTTTAAAATGGCATTTGTCTGCGTCAGTTTTGCATATATGGGGCTGACATTTTTTGTGCGATCTAGGGGACCATTGGGATGAGTTATAGATTTAGATCGTCTTTTAAATTCGTGAGGGGTGCGGATGATAGGGGTAACAATTTTATAATGACACCTATCAGTGTCAGTTTGTTATGTATACAGCTGAAGTTTCGTGGGTGATCTAGCGGGCACATTAGGGTAGTTAGCAGATATAGTTACCGCTCCGTCACTTCCTACGGCTACAGTATAACATCTTATGTCACCTCTGGTCAAGTTATGATTTGATCACGGGCAGACCCGTATACTCGCTGGTCAGCATCGTAAAGGGGCTTGTAGGTCAGTGGAGTAACGGTCGCTACAGCAAACATAAATTAATTAATTTTGTACTCAGTCGCCGCGTGCTTCTATCATGGGATCAAAGTTGATAGGTCACCTGAGGTCAGATTGTTCACCGCGGTATAAGTTAGTCGCTGCATAGGTCTCGCACGGGGTCAAAGTTGATCGATCACTTGAGGTCACGTTCTCACCGTGGGTGGGTTTGGTGTATTGCGTTTGCGCGAACATGCGCAATACGCAAAAACGGAACCGGAATATCTTTCAGACCTGAACTTACTATCGGACCGGAACACCGGTATAGCAAGTGTGAGGCTATGGTCAAACAAGGTCACCTTGAACTGATTAATTAGTATTCTAACTTTTCCAATACCGCGAACGTCAAGTTACAATAATTATGTATCTACTTCATTTCTACGCACGCGTCATACACAACGTGAAAGAACACTTTATCTCCGTCAAAACGATATATCACACGAAGGTATTAGTTGATGGAGTGTGTGTGGAGTGACGATGAAACAAATGTTCGAAATTGCGCCACCACGCAAATGTTGTACAATATCAATGGTGACGTATATCTGCATTCTCTACATACTCTTGGCCACGTCATATACCTTTGGAAAGCCTACAATCTCCCCGTAAAAATGGGTTAGGATGGAGAGCTATTAAGTGGTGCAATAGGTGTGGAGTGAAGGTCAAACAATGAATGCTCAAAACTGCACCATTCCGCAAAGGTCTTACAATTACAATGTTTGCATATATTCTATATATTTTGTGTACCTACACTATGCCATGATAAATTCCTATGTGTATTGTATCCCCGTCAAATTGAGGTATGGCATGGAGTTGGAAAGTGGTGGTCAAACTGTGGAGTGAAGGTTGAACAAGGTCACCGTAAAAGATGCATTAACAAACATCACCACGTTTGATGAGTGTGCAACAGTTGTTGTCCATCCCATCATGAAGCACTTAGTTAACTCCAGCATTGTTGGCGTATAGGACACGTATAGCGCCGGCAGCATCGAATACTACACAATAAAGTAGCGTGGTGACTAGACTCGGGGGAAGGTAACCTTGGACAACATGTTGCCAATAAACTGGAAATACTTCCAATGCGATGTCACCAACAAACAGGAGCTACTTGCATGTCTCTCCAACAAGGTTGTAAAGCTCCACAACCTAGGTTGAAAGGAAGTGTTTGAAACTTCAGATACCTCAGTTGTCGTCAGTAGGTGCAACTATGAGCATGCTCTGGGAAAAGACATTGCCAAGACTTGCCAGTTTTCTACGAATTAATCATTGCGACATGTGCGTTCTTCGGAGCCGGTTTGGAAATAGCATGGGAAACCTAGAATTCATACGATGTAACAAACGCATTCATATATGCATGGTATTGAATGCATACGTCCATTTGGATCTGGTTTCGCGACACTCCAACTCCATTTATATATTTCACCAATCCACGATGCACTGTAGCAGTATTTAAAGCGCATAGCATAACAAACTTTTATTTGGTTGACCAGTCCACAGATAATGCATGATGCAAACATGCCGTTATAAGTAGGCTGTAACATCACTAGTTGGCTGGCGTAACATCTGTGGAATGACACAATTTCAAAAATGCATATTTTGATGGTGATCTTGTTTAACCTTCATTAAACAGTTAGACCACCACTTTACAACTCCATGCCATGCCCCATTTTGACGGCGATACAATACACATAGGTTTATAACATGGCCTAGTGTAGCTAGTGACAAAGTAGATGTGCAAACAATGTAATTGCACAACGTTTGCGGAATGGCGCAGTTTGGAGCATACATTATTTGATGGTGACCTTGCTTGACCTTCATTTCACACTTACTGCACCACTTGACAGCTCTCCGTCATATGTTTTATAGGGATATGATAGGCTTTCTAATGATATATGACACGGCCATAAATATATGAGTAATGTATACGCCCAATTGTGGAATGTAACGAAGTATATGTACAACACTACATAACGTATTGTATATATACTTCGGTTCAATATTTTATGTAGTTTTTCCAAGTAATTGGCATGTGACGAAGTAAAATTTTTATAAAGTACTTTTACTTGTAACGACATAGTTTGATCTGAAGTGACGGTACTTTTTACTTCGTTACTTTCATTTACTTCGCAAAATATATTCGTTACAATATTTAGGGAACTTAAGTTATTCTGAACTATATACGGTACACCCCGCTTCCACGACATTAAACAAATCGTGTCCAGTCGTCAGATGATCCTATCGCCTTGTAAAAAATTATTAATAATATTATTCAATCATGGCGATACACCAGCCAGGTCGCAATCGTATTTGCAGACAAATCTCGCTTTGAGATAGCGCTTAAACGCAGACCTCTATAAATAAGAGATCGGCGAGCGGGAAGTCATTTCGAATGATTGTTTACAAATTACAAGCTCTAGGGTGATCATTTGAGTGATTTGACTATGGGCGTTAGTATCAAATGTCGTGAGCCCGCTGAGCTGGAATGTTTGTTTGAACATCCGTGGCCAGGTGCGGGTCCAGAGAGTATAGTCTAGGTGGGTGTGCTGTTGGTTGGTTAATTTTTTTCTTCGCTGCGCCACTACAGCTTCAGTGACGGGGGCACATATAAAGGGTCTAAAGGCACGCCACAGCAGCTCAGGCAACACGCGGTTAAATTCGAAAGATCTAGGGGAACACGTTCCCCCCAGGCAAAGGGCCTGGTGACCGTAATGTTTTAACGGAACACAAGTAGTTTTAAGGTGAGTTACTTACACACATTATCAATCGGTACAATTTTTTCTTTGACGCTAGTTTTAATTAGTAATGTGTGTTTTTGGTACTGATTAATTTGAAGATTATTCCTTTTACTATATACTATGCAGTCGTTTGTAATTATACATGTGAAGACAAATTGTGGTTTGATTGGATAAATGAAAATACAAAACATAAAAGATCAGCGGAAATTATCTCCAGTAATATAATATTATTTTCATTTTTATCTCGAATAAATAATTACTACAAAACATTCGATATATTTAATTATAAACACTGCACCATGTCGTAAAAATGGCATGGTTTATATTAATTTGCGAAAGATAAAAAAAAAAACACAAAAAAGTTTGCTGTTAGGCTTGAACCGGAATCTCTCGCACGCGTGTCGATATTAAAACCTGGTGCGCTGAGCCAACGCACTTAACCACTCGGACACAGGGAATTGACGAAAAATAGTTAACCGAATTCAGGATTATGCTAAACGGTACAGCTATACCTACATATAATGTTATGATATCATATATAATATATCATATCATATCATATATATATGTATATATATATATATATATATATATATATGTACAATATTATCGGTGGGGTGTGTATGCCTACTGATGTTGATTAGTTTTCCTGGGTCGCAATCGAAACCATTTTGGTCAAAATGAGCTGAAGAGGCGAAGGTTTTTGATGTCGGCTTGTCTTCATTTGTTTCAACAAAGTTGCATTCGCGTGGAACCGTAAAATAAATTATTGTTCCTCTATTTTGACAAGTGTTTGCATTACATCGGAATACCGCACAGTAACTCATTCTGACATTCGTTTCCACCTAACATCTATCGTTATAAACATGCACTGAATATATAGAAAGTGCTGGCATGTTGCTCAATATTCGCGCCTGTAACGTCTAGCTCATAAACTATCACCTTTCCGCGGGAATCGCGATACAGATGGGTTTAAAATCTGGTTTAAACTATCAATGCATTTTTCTGTATTTTTTCATGTTGCCAAATGTTACATACAATGCTATACTTTGTGTACACATGGAAAATGGAATTTAGTGGGTGCCTTGTTTTAGTTCATTTAATATAAATTTGGTTATGACGTCTGCGCCAGTGCAATTACAACAATAAAATACGATAAAACATGTTCGGGCTTGTTCGGCCACCAGCACCATCCGTGTATTCCAGTTCAAACCGGTTTTGACGCCTGAGCCATGTGGCACTAGTAATAGCATACACGTCAGCACAACTAAAAAATAGCAAACGAGCGAAACGATGATCATCTTGCAAAATAATCCTTCTTGGGTGAGCGGGGCAAACGTGTTATAACTTGGGAGAAGAGGGGGGTAACGCATTACAATGTCGTAGTATAAAACAACAAGCGTGGAGAATATAACGAAAGTCTACAATGAAACGTATGTAAGTCGTCCTGGTATTCAAACATCTCTGCGAGATCAGACGTCGCGACTAGCAGCATTCCTTTCCTGCTCTCTTTATTCGACAGTTGTAAGATAATGACGTCTTATTCCATGTGTAACCGAACAAAGTCATGTCAAGGGAATATATCTTTTCGATACTTTCCATGTGTTTTGCTGGTAATCGGCTATAGTAATCACTTATGCGGATCAAGGAGGTTTTTCCTTCAAGCATTTTCATCGATTTTATGATACTTCTCTGTGAGTCGGAGAGGTTCTTCACCATTGAGAAAATGTGTGGATAGTCTACATGGCTAGTTTCAAGTTTAGCGACGTAGTCATATTGTATTTCACACAGATGACAGAAAAACACGATGGGTTGCCAGTGTTTATCGTACTTTAGTGGATTTCTATCAACGAGATAATGAACGAACTGTTCGAAAGATACTTGATCATCTCTTGACTGGTTCGCAGGGAAATATAGATTTTTAATTTCTCGTCCGACAAGGTGTTCAAACAGGTCGTCCCGCACCTCCAGTTTGTCACGATAACCCGACAGTAGTCTTACCATCGGATGTCGCGACATTATAACTTTAAAATACGTCTTTAACCTGGTTTGTATTTCAGATTCATTGTATGAGTGAAGGTACCGAAGATTGTGTTTGATGAGACCGTCAGGGTGGTGCACATTTCCGACTTTCTTGATGGGTACACCGCGCGTGAAGTTCACCCACATTTTCTTGAAGAATGTACATCCGTTCTTTGGTGGCAGACACATGATCATGCGTGTTTGGTCATCGCAGAGAATGTATTGGTACTTGTTCCGGTATTTCAATCTGGCGAGATTTTCTGTGCTGAGAGTCTAGCACGCACCGCGGAGGAACTGAACCCGATCCGAGTTGGGACAAACGACAACCCCGGTTTCTAGAAGACAATAGTAAGGTTTCTGTTTATTATATGTATACAGGTGCCTTACAATGTGTACTGTTTGGTCTGCATTATCTACACACCCATACACTCTAATTTGCGGTGCTTATAGGCTGCAATATTCAGGGTGTATTATGTACTGTAGTTTTGTCTATATGCCCTTGGTCTATTGCTCCACTGGCGTGTGTACGCTAATGGCAAATTAGCATGCAGACATTAAATATGTGTTAACTACAATCGCTTAATGTCCAAAGATTGTTATGTCTTCAAATCGGCAATATTTTCAGATTACCTGTACTGGTTGGCATATCAGGTTAGCCGTTACTACTGTCAACCTTGTATGTATGTATGTGTGTGTGTGCGTGTGTGCGTGCGTGCGTGCGTGTGTGTGTGTATGTATGTATGCATGCATGTATGTATGTATGTACGAACGTACGTATGTATGTATGTATGCATGTATGTATATTTGTATGTACGTATGTATGCATGCATGTATGTATGTATATATATATATTTATGTATATATATATATATATGTACATATATATATGTATATATATATATATATATTTAATATATATATATATGGAGTATATATTTATATACACCTAATATATATATATATATATATATATGTAAGCATATTTCATGTATATATATATATATATATTCGATATTCGACATGTGTACTAGGCCCTTTAACGTCGGCAAGGAGCAAAATAAAAATCGCTCTAGTTGGAATAACACAAAGCCTAATAGGCAATATATACGTCGGTAAGCCGCTCAACGGCAAAACTGCACGATAGCAAACTGTCGAGAATCGAAAGAAAAGCTATTTTCCTAAAATAAATTGCCGCTCGGCAAATTTACTCTTTGACCAATCGACGCTGTTGTTTTGGTGCGATGTCTAATTGCACATGTTCCTATATAACGATGTAAACATAAAATTAATTACATCTGTTCAATCGACCCTAATCTCGACATCTCTGGGAAGCATGCAGTCACGCTGCAATGAATGAGTAAATACTGTTCGCACACAAACATCCAGCATAGTCATTATTAGCCTCTAGAGAGTCCGATTCTTTAGCAATGCGCTACTGTACTCTGCGGTGAATGTGTTTGTGGTTTGCAGTTCTCCACGATCGACGTAAACTGACACCGGGTTTATCTGGCTTAGACCCATCAGGTTTGATGTAATTTTGTTTACGTAGTCCTAATGTTTGTTTTTACATAAATATCGTGTCGCGTATGATACAAGAGGATTACATTATCAACGAAGTCGACATCGACGAAAGAAATATAATCCAATAATCCTATGTTGGGCCTTCTTTTGTTTTCTCCTTAAGCCAGTTTATGACATGATTGAATGTGACTGCTGATATCACGTATCCTAGCCAAACCCCTGACGTTACCTTGAATGCGATACTTGACTGTTATGTCCGATAATGCATGTGTAGCTCTCATAAAAGAGCTTGATGAGATCCACAATAAGCGAAGACATTTCATATGTACGCAGGTGTTTTACACCTTAGCTGAAAAGTTGGTGGTCTGTCGGACCTTCAACTTTCAAAAGTTGGTGGTCCCACACAAAAGTTGACGGTTCAAAAATTTACATATTTACACGAGTAATATTATAGATTTGCAGCTGTAACGCTTGGCAATTATTAAACTGGTTCATGCTATGTCTGTCTTGCATATTAATTTGTGATATTCAGATTAATGAACCAGCGAATATAAAATGTCAACATAGGCAACAGTTTATTGTTGACAAAAAAACATGAGTCATTATCCGAGTCCAACTCGGATTTGAAGTTGGGCATCCTCGCGCTGGATGTGGGTTTGAAGTCAGCCATGTCGGGTGAATGCAGTTGGATGGTGATGACAGCTGACACTGTGGATGGCTTGATGCGGTTTCAAAACAGAGTCTTGAACTCTTCACTCGTTTCACTACGCTGAGGCCTCTTTCACATTCTTTGGAACTCGCTGTAGTGCCAGCACTACGAAATTAAATTCAATCAATCTATCAGCATTGATCAGCTCGACATTTTATTGTTTTTCCAACTTGTTTTTGTACCAGGCTTACGTTAAATCTCTCGTTCGGAAGTACACAAATGTCACCATTATAGGCGCTTGTCTAGTGTCCGGGCCCACCTCGACTTCGTCGTTTCAATAATATTTTTGTCTAATTTTGTATACCTCATATGTTATTGCCATCATTCAACATCATCCCGTGCATAGTTGAAATATTATGGTATACATGGAACAAATCTGAACTTATTCAGCAGTTACCTAACAAATCGTGAACAGTATACGGAAATTGACAATATAAAATCAAATATGTTATCATTAACAACAGGTGTACCACAAGGCTCAATCTTAGGACCCCTGTTATTCATCATATATATATATATATCAATGATTTTGCTCAAGCCAGTAAAATGTTTAATTTAATAATTTATGCTGATTATACAACTCAGTCAAGTACACAAAACACGTTCAGCGATAACGTATATGACGACAATTTAGAATCTTTAATAAATGAAGAACTTTAAAAAATAAATTAATGACTAAAAATAAATTTATTATCGCTAAACATAGCAAAATATAAATACATGACATTTCAAAAGGCCAAGAAAATATACAGACACTTACTCTGAAGATAGACAATGTAAATATTGAGTAAGTCAAATAATTAATTTTTTTAGGTTTAATTATAGATACAAATCTAACCTGAAAAAAGCACAATGAAAAAATATCAAATGCTTGTTCTAAAAAATAAAAAAACATTTGTTACCTCTTCATATTAAAATAATATTATATAATTGTTTAATAGTGTCACTAATTAATTATTGCATCATGGCGTGGGGTTTTCAATCAAACAGAATAATAAAACTTCAAAGAAAAACCCTCATAATTATTACTTTCAGTAATTATACTTCCCACACAGAACCACTTCATAAAAGACTCAACTTGTTAAAAGTAGATGATAGCCTTAAATTACACCAATTAAAATTTTACTATAAATATTTACACAATGACTTACCAATTTATTTACAAAATTGGAGGATAATGTTTAACTATGAGGTACATAATCATGATACACGAAGAATCAAATATACACGTATACAATTAAACTTGAATTTACAAAGAAATGTCTTAGGCATAATTTGCCACTTTTACTAAATAACATTCCTGATATAGTCAAAGAAAAACTTAATACACATAGTTCACAAGGATTTGCCAAGTATGTTAAACTTTATGTTTTACAAAATTATCAAGTAACATGCACAAGGCAAAACTGCTATATATGTATGCAAAATTATCACTACCAATGTGTGCAATACTGGTTGAATCTTGTTCTTTTTTGGCATCTTGTCTGTTGCTGTTGAATCATTATTTTTCCAGATGTTGCTAGGGACTGACAACAATTTATCTCACCATTTGTTACAGTTACAAATGTTACCTTTCTTAGGGATTTTAACACTGATACATTTGTACAAGTCATCAAGATATCTCCATCCAAATCTTCACAAATAAGGCTGCTGTGTTCTGGTCTGCTTTGAATAACACTACGTATAGCGTTGTACCTTTGTACGTTGAAATTCTTCTCACGGTTCTGGAATGCCTGACAGATCCGATGATCTTCTCTGTTGTTGTTCTCGCTCTTTTTTAATGTCAACACGTGTCCTTGCCTGTTTCTTACAGGAGTTTGTTTAGGGTGTGGATTAGGTAGGTGATCGTAAAAAAGCATGTTGTTCTTTGTGTTCCACATCTTGTTCTGCCTCTGATGCTCTCCTCTCAAAGTACATTCTCTTGTCTGTTCTTGCAGACCTTTTGACCTGCTTATTTGCTTCACCGCAGATAGTTCCATTATATGTTCTTTAATCTTAATTCCTAATACTTTGAGTCAGGTTTTCTCATTTCAGTTATGGTTTGTGCAGTCTTACCAGTGTCATACTTGGCCGAACATTTACGAATCCTGTCACTGTCTTGGTTTTGGTGTGTACAGCTGTATTGCGCGCGGTTGCACTTTGAGAAGGCTTTCAATGCACTGGGCTTACTTGCAATAACCTACTCCAGCTCGCCGAGATGTAAAGTGTATTCTTACTGTTTCCGTGTCATTGATTTTTGTGTGTGATGAGTGCATGTGCAGATGGATAAATTGGTAAGATTTAGAAGGAACGCAGTTGGAGCTTTTCCAAATAGCGGCACAAAGTAGTTAATTTTCAAAGAGGAAATACATTAATTTAAGCAACAGATGTCAACTGGCTGTGCAACTGTTACTATATATAGTTCGAATATTTTACAGCAACAATTACACATCTGATAATGACGGGCTTCAGACAGCAACAATGACACATCTTATACTGACGGTCTTAAATATTATCGGATTCTAAAAACGCACATCAGGTTATTATGATACCTGTTGCACATACTGTTCCTACCATCGTGACGAGTAATAACGGACTCCAACCAAAGGTTATTTCACCACAGATGTAACAAAAATGTAACATCATCACAAATGTAAAACCGTCACTAACGTATCATCATCACAAAGATAACATCACCGCAACGGTAACATTACCGCACATCACGACAAACATAACATCTCCACAAACATAACATCACCATAACGGTAACATCGCCGCAAATCACGACAAACATAACATCAACACAAACATAACATCACCATAACGGTAACATCGCCGCAAATCACGACAAACATAACATCTCCACAAACATAACATCACCATAACGGTAACATCGCCGCAAATCACGACAAACATAACATCTCCACAAACATAACATCACCATAACGGTAACATCGCCGCAAATCACGACAAACATAACATCTCCACAAACATAACATCACCATAACGGTAACATCGCCGCAAATCACGACAAACATAACATCTCCACAAACATAACATCACCATAACGGTAACATCGCCGCAAATCACGACAAACATAACATCAACACAAACATAACATCACCATAACGGTAACATCACCACAGACGTACCATCACCACAAGCGAAATTTTACCACAGCTGTAAGATAATGGAACGTCATCGTAAGGTAACACAATTTAACATGACGTTCCACTATTTTACTTATATGACGAGATAACATGCGTTATTTGACACGTAGAACTAGTGCTGCAAACACTGCGTTATGGGTGCGACTATGTGGATGTCTTAGACAATATGGCGGCCGAATGACCTCGTTTTTATTTGTTTGGCGATGTGTCACAGTTTGTCATTCTTTGATATACATATACGTGCCCCTAACTATTTAAAGTTTTCTTCAATTATGTAACTGTGATATATAGGACCTCAACTGGACGTGTTGTTTTACTTATACTAAGTCTTCTCTTTCACGTTTACCTCTTTTGTTCTCCCTCTTTCCATCTGGTGGTCCAACACCTGAATGGGTATGTCCTTCGTCGTGTCGATGCGATCCACCTGCCTCGTAGCCCAAGTAGTATAGACATATCATTGCAAATACTATAAGACCCAGGATTGTCACCAAATTCCTGCAACACACACGGCGTCCGATTAATGCATTAAGGGACCGCGTCATTTTCTGGGCACTTGCTCTGTCCTGTTGCTGCAGAAGTCGTTTCGAGCCTAAATATAACTGCACATCACTGTGTATGTGATTTAGTTAACATTATAAGGTTGACAGTAGTAACGGCTAACCTGATATGCCAACCAGTACAGGTAATCTGAAAATATTGCCGATTTGAAGACATAACAATCTTTGGACATTAAGCGATTGTAGTGATGCTTAACACATATTTAATGTCTGCATGCTAATTTGCCATTAGCGTACACACGCCAGTGGAGCAATAGACCAAGGGCATATAGACAAAACTACAGTACATAATACACCCTGAATATTGCAACCTATAAGCACCGCAAATTAGAGTGTATGGGTGTGTAGATAATGCAGACCAAACAGTACACATTGTAAGGCACCTGTTTGCCTGCCAACGTTTGCTTTCCGAAATGCAGGCGGATTTCATGTCACCAAGAAACCTACAACTAGAACTCCCTTTTGAACCTCCAACTACACCACTCTTCAAGACAAACCATATTATTCGGTGAACATTAAAAGTAATAACATCCTCTTTTCAATAAAGGTGATGTTTCTGACTTTAATAAGTATTGTCCTATTTCAATCATGCCAGAGATTTACTAAACATTTGAAAGGGTTATGTTTGCTAAAATTCACGATTACTTCCATTCTAAAGCGTTATACTACAATAGCCAATATGGGTTTAGAAAGAAACATTCTACTGAGCTTGCTACACTCGAAATTATAGACAGAATTATACAAGAACTTGATAAATCGGTTACTCCAACAAATATACACCTTGATTTATCAAACGCATTTGACACAATTGACCACGATATATTGGTACAGAAGTTTAATTACTACGGATTAAATGACAAGGCTCTGGACCTTTTAAGAGTTATTTACAAAATCGTAAGCAGTACGTAGAAGTTGAAAATGTTAAGTCTAAGGAAACAGTCACCAACACTGGTGTCCCATACGGTTCAATTTTAGGGCCACTCTTATTTATTATATATATATATAAATGATATAGCACTTTCTATTGACCTTTTCAAATTTATAACGTATGCTGACGACGCCACCCTTACTAGTACACTAAATAGATTTAACAATTCAGAAGGCCAAATGCGAAGTGACAATATTAACAAAGAACTAACAAAGATTAGCAATTAGTTGAAACCTAATAAACTGTCACTAAATGCCAGAAAGACTAAATTGATGATTTTTCATAAGCCTCAAAAGAAAGTAGAATACCCTGTGTTACAAATAGATGGGACATACACTGAATGTGTAAATGATTTCATTTTTTCAGGCATCACAATAAATAACCATTTAAACTGGCAGAGTCATACAAACAAAATAGCAAATAAAATATATAAAACAATAGGCATATTAAATAAACTTGTTACCACTTAATACATTATATATTATGTACAATGCTCTTATTCTCAGTCATATTAATTATGGCTTACTTGGGGTCATCAGGCAAATCGAATTTTCAAATTACAGAAAAAATCAATACGAATAATATCCTTACGTAAATATAATGCTCACATAAGTCCAATTTTTAAACGACTTCAGTTGCTAAAGTTGGATGACATTTATAAAATCCAACAATTAAAATGTTACTATAAATTGATTAACAATCTGTTACCCTACTATTTCAATGGTTTTTCAAACACACACATCTATGATATTCATCAGCACTGCACACGTGAAAGAAATAATCTGTGTATGTCCAGATTCAAACATAAATTTGCAAAAAAATGCATTAGACAGAATATAGTAGAGAAAGTTAACAATACACTAAGTATTATCATTAATAACATTTACACCCACAGTCTATGTGGTTTTTCAACATACACAAACACTTTTTTATTTTAAATTATGAATCCAGTTGTTATATTCATAACTGCTTTATTTGTAATTCGTAGTACGTATTGAAATGTATACCTAAGTATCCATATGTACGTCAATGTGTACACGAGTACATATAATCAGTCCTTGTATTATGTATGTATGTTGATACATTTTGTAATTATCAACTGTAAAAACAAGTCAAATTATATTCTGATTTGTGATTTGTAAATTTTGTTGTTGTTTATATTTATGGGGTGGCTCCTGTGTTAGCGATATTATATATCTTAATGGGAATCTCCCGAACATATATATTACTTACGTTATTCATTGTACATATATATCGTATTTATAGGTCAAATAAATTGATTCTGAGTTTTTGAATTCTGACGCCTGAGTTATTAAGTTGTTCACATATTATAAAGATGTCTATGTGTTACCGAAATATCGAAAACAAATCATAGGTCACCGTTCTAAATTTTGATCCACGGGGATTAATGTGAATCGGAGAGTGAACCACTATGAAAAACTATTTTTCCTTGTCTTATGTATACGAAAGATACACTTTTCTACAATGCAACAAAGACAACAATGTTTAGCATATAATTAAACAATATTTGTTGACATTTATTGAGTTTTTACATTTATTTATTATTTTCTTTAAAATTGAATACAGGTATCAAAATAGTTCTGACACAGTCTGGAAATGGTTACATATTACAAAGATGGCTTTCTATTGCTGAAATGTAAACACATAATAGGTCACCGTGCTAAATTTTGGTTCACGTGGTATAACGTGAATCGGTGAAAGCATCTCTATATTTCCTTGTCTAGACACATTGCTCATGCCAGACATATATCAACTATATGAAATATACACCTTTCTACTATGCAACAAAGATAACAATTAACCATGGTGTTTAAAATAGAAATAAACAAGATTTGTTATAGTGATTGAGTTTTTGATGTTTTATTATATTCTTTAAAATTGAATACAGGTATATAAAAGTCATTACACCCTCTTGAAATGATGACATAATATAAAGCTGGCTGTATATTACTGGAATGTCAAAAAAATCATAAGTCACCGTACTAAATTTTGATCCATGAGGCATAAAGTAAATCGGAGAATGACTCTCTATTTTTCCGTGTCTAGACAAATTGCTCATGCCTGACACGTTATACTGAACAAGTTCACACGTGAAATTACGTACATAACAATGAAGTTGTCATGCCTTCGAACAGATTGTACTACTCCGCCAGCGTTCCCGCCACCACCCAATTTTAACTGACAACCAAATTACGTCACTGAGCTAGGTAATGCCACCGCAACTGCGCTAGAGTGGCGCTGCATGCGTTACTATGATATGTCCTTAAATTTCACACAATCTTCCAACGTCACACCGAATGGGAGCTTCAAATGAACCCAGCTTTTGAGGCTCACCAAAAACTTCCAACTACACCGTTCGGGACTTCCAACTGCACCATTCGGGACTTCCAACTGCATTCCTCATTGAGGTTAAAACAAATCTCCAACTGCACCACCCCGTATTACCTCAAGTTGCACCATCGCAACTTATAGCGAGAGAGAGATGGAGAGAGAGAGAGAGAGAGAGAGAGAGAGAGAGAGAGAGAGAGAGAGAGAGAGAGAGAGAGAGAGAGAGAGAGAGAGAGAGAGAGAGAGAGAGAGAGAGAGAGAGAGAGAGAGAGAGAGAGAGACAGAGAGAGACAGAGAGAGAGAGAAATTCATCACGACTGAATGTCAGTCATTGTTTTTAAATTCCACCAGATAACAGACTTTTGTGCAAACCCATGTTCGATATGATCGTCGGTGTAGTCAATAGTTTTCCTGTTCTTCCTTCTTGTTCACTGCATAGGGGTGAGGATCAGCTGTAGTATTATTGATCCACTCGTTCTGTCTTTTTTCTACAACTTCCTGTCAGCAGCGCACTTTCTCCATGTTTTATCTTCCCCGATCGTCGCTCCTCACACAGTCCTCCCGTATCAGTTGTGGCCTTCCCTTTCTCACGTGTCTTTGGTGTTGTTCCGCTTTTGTTCTCTTTGCATTGCAAGTTTGTTTGCATCCATCCATCCAAGTCTCATCCGGCTTCTCATTAGTCTTTCTCAGTCCATGTTTCTTTGCCGTATTGGCTCGAAGCTGCAGTCGTTTTTATTAATCGTTAATTTTGCATACGAAATCACGAGTGTCTACGGGCGTTAAATTATCTCCATGACCGACCTTCGACATGTTGTACTGTTAATGACGTGATTATAAATTATCGCGATTATTTCCCTTGTGTTAAAGACGGGGATACGCCAGCATTTTTTTCGCCGACCAGACCAGACCCGACCCGACCTGACCAGATCTCATCAGACAATAACAGACTCCCTTCGGCTGCAATGTATCCACTACACTATATACTCTAAGTCGGCGTGACGTCATCACCAGCCATCTGTCACTTTGATGATGAGATGTCGGCGATGCTTATAGGTCGACGAAGACAACCCGAGTGATTTGTTCTCTTTTTAAACCGTCTTCGTCAACTTTTAATTAATACTGCCGATGCTATACAGAACTAACGAATTTCAGTATTTACGGATCAGATCCAAATGAAGATCATGCACGAAACGCGAAAACGATGCTTCATTCCACCAGAACAGACGGGGCTTGTGATATGGCAAACAAGGAGAAGAAGTGAGTTTATGTTATGTTACTGTGCAGTGACAGTCAGCATTCGACCTAACGCGGACCTGCATCCTATGATTCCATTCAGGCCTGTAACTGCACCAAGGCACGTGTCCCATTGGCTCTCACAGTTTTTGATATATCAGTCGCACGTAAGTTCCAGCAAGCGATCGAATTGCTCGATTTCAATCATTACCCATATGTATATAAAAAATGTATTTATTTTATAGAGCTGGATCCAGTTCTTATGACTGCTCAAAACGCGTTGCACTTTACTCCCTGTGAGACGTGCAATCGAACACCATCTCAACTTCTCCGGGAAGTATTCAGCCACGCCGCAAATAATGCACGAACAATATTCGTACACAAACATCGACCATTGTCTGAATGAACTAAAGTAACGTACATTAAACGAACATGCCACTTGTTCTGTTAACCTGCTGCACATAATTCGACTCCGGGTTCTCTCGCTTGAGAGTGCGCTGATCTAGATCAGCGGTTCTTAATTCCTGGGTCGCGACTCAAAGTTCAAGGGTTTCTAGCGACTCTGAACTTTTCTTTATTTTCCTGTTTTCCCGTATCAGATGTGTGCGAGACGATTTTGTTTCTGTTGTATGAATTTGAAACGTCTTGTGATATAAGTTGGCGTAATATATTAGTCATTGATGCATCTGGTACGAACAAGTCATATTCTGTTTGGTGCCGCCGAAAATGCGCATTTGCGCACTAGTATAAAGTCGGTGCCGTTTTCGATTTCGTCGATATCGTAGCCATCACATTACACATCCTCAGACAAATATTGCATTAACCAGCATGTCCCGCGACATTATATATATATTACCTAATGGAATGTCTGCCTACTTATTATCACAAGTATGAAAGTGTTCTTCAAACGTTGTCAAAATCGTACGATCTTCCAGACTCCACCTGCCATTTTTGCTTACTGTTTCAAAGGGGTGTCCTCTTCCTACGTCGATGATGAGCGGCGGTGACTTCACGTCAGCAAGTATATTTATTAAATGTTCGCATTTCTCATTAATTTTGTGTTATGCTTGTTTACTTCATAATTGTTTATGTCATCATTTATTATAAGTAACGTCATGAAGGCATGGGTCGCCAAGCAAGTTCCGCGACCAAAATTTGGGTCGCGACCAAAAAAGGTTAACAACTTCAGCTCTAGATACTGCGCTGCCACGCCCCTTTTTACCACATTATTTTACATCATTAATTTATCGCTACCGACAAGTGACAGATGACGTTGGCTCGCGCTCATGTTATCAATATGAAGTGTTGTGTTGCCGGATAGGTCGACTGTCGTGAAACGTGAACTACTGCCTGTAATATATTAAATCACAACATTACTTTATCGAGTATTTTGTTAGCTTCGTATGAATTATGAATAGTATGTGTGAAGATTCGTGATTCGACACATGTGATACGATTTACTGCTCAGTATTGTTGTCAGTTGGGACTATGAATGATCGCTAGATTCACATTGCATGAGCCGACCTTCTTGGCTGGTTTATGTGTATGCAAGTTTTCAGTCTGTGTCCCTTTTCTTCATATTCCACTTTACGTCTTTGTGGCAGCCTCTGCCATCACCATGTAACTAATAACAATCTGCCCGCGTACCTTATATTGCGCCGGTGTCGCCACTAAATACGCTCGTAACGCTTACACCAATATTATGAATGCAAGTATTTTGGCAGCAGCGGTTTTGCACATCCTGACCATTGGATTCGACCATTATTATAGTAGCGCCGCCAAAACGCCGCCAAACAGCGTATTACCTACATAGTTTAATTAAATAGTCACGGACGTTCTGTGGAAAGTCAACCTAAGTGAATAACAGTTTATTTTCTATGTGTTCCGGTGTAAATAACCATACATATTAACATGTTTCATGAGCGACCTGTTTTCTGTGTGATATAACTGCGATTTGCGAAGGCATAACCAGGCGAATCGTCCGTAATATTATATTATTTTTTTACATTTCACAGCAACGCATTTGAGAGAAAAAAATATACATTTATTTAGGGAAAATAAATGTTCCTCACTGAATTAAATATCATTGGTTTACTTTTCGGGGTATTGTTGCAAACGTATAATTTAATTATGTTTTGTTACCTGACGTGTAGACTAATAGTGACATACGTTCTGGTAAAAACACAAAATATTGACCTACAAAAAATAAAGCAAAACATGTAAGAAAATGTTCAACTTTCACATAACTTACGCATATATTACGTCAACGCACACAACACTAATACTGGGCTCTAAATAAGCCGCGTTTCTATTTTTTATAACAACCACAATTGTTGAAAAACCAAAAAGAACAGTGACTTTAATAGTTCTCAATGTTTATAAATTGAAATAAAAATATACGTAGGTGGACAACAATGAAACATTAGACATGTGCATACAGCAGAACACACCCATGGAGTAGTGCATTAACGTCGTGAGCCGCAAAATGAGCGTTGAGCTGTGTTTCCCTAATTGCTGCCAAGTTAGGATGTAATAATCCATACACACACACACACACACACACACACACACACACACACACACACACACACACACACACACACACACACACACACACACACACACACACACACACACACACACACACGCACACACATAATAATAACAATAAACTGCTAATTGTATAATGCCGTGTATCCGGATCAAAAAATCCTGTCCATATTAAAATACATCATTGGTAAAACATAATCACTATCATAATAATCTAAGAAATAATAAATATATAATTTACATGTAGACAAATTGTCAGGGCTCGCGCGATTAATGACCAATGGGAAACGTGCACGAGCACACGTCATTGTAAACATGGCAGCAACCGCAGTGCCACTGGCCGCGATGTCAAGCGAAATGTTAAAGTTCGAGCAGTGGGCTATAGAAAACTGATTGCATGGGAATCCCACCAATGCCAGTAGCACTGCGGGTGCTGCCATGTTTACAATGATGTAATTCGCACCTCACTTATATTCAATTATCTACCTACATCTATCAAGCTGTCGCCATCCTCTCCAATATTCCAAAAAAACGTCTTTAAATACATCCCCCAAACAGATAATGAACTAGCCGTGCACTACGCTGCACAGTATACTGTGTTTTCATGATGCTATTCATATCATGACTAACAAGATTTAAATCACTGGTAATATTTCAATTGCATCCTAGTAGATTACAAATTGTATTTGGACTGTGTCATATACATGTAATTCGTGTTCTATGTAAGCGTATTATGTTTGCATCGATTTTGACTATACTCGGATTACCTGTAGTCCATATTTGTGGGCATTGTGTGTAATAATATGTGTCCTTTTGGCATGTATATTTACACAATTTAAGATAGATTAAAATTAATTTAATTAGATAACTTTTGCATTACAAATTAATTTAACTGAACAAATCTAAATTAACGTAACTTAACTTGTTAACGTTATAGTTACCCTACGTTGAAGCTATTTAGGATAACTAGACTGTGGCATGGCGTAGGCTACCGTCTGCTACTACACGGACTTCACAGCGAGAACATGTTTTACCATGCCGAACACGACTCAATATTTTAGTGTCGTCTGCCCTGCACTGATTATCGCCCACTAAAAATATATTAACTTGCATATGGTACAGTTGCTTCTAATTTAACACAATTAATATATTACCAGCGAAGCATGACTGTTTGATATTTCGCTGGCTAACACAACGGCAAGCGTGGTTAACTACAAACAGCAGCTGGGCTATTTGTTCGCGTGAATGCACGTGAAGCACATGTTAGAATCGAAACCGAAACTCCAATAATATCCCCGCTAGTTGCGCCAGTTGGCACTATATATTTTATTTCATATTTTAAAACACTGTTTAGTGATAAGTGCAGTCGGTGATGTTTGTGAATACGTCGATCGTAAGTAGTTGGTTAGAATAGTCAGACGAGCATTACTCATCTAGCGAACTGCTGCTGTCCAGTTCACTAATGTCCGACGCGAAGCGTGATATGTCTAGTTGATATTAGTCGGAAAAGACGGGCGTTGGCGATAAACGCTATTGTATTCATGTATTCTAGGTCGCCAGTATAACACCAGCATGCTTAACAAGCATTGCAGTTACGGGACTAGCAACAATTATTTAAGATACGCTCATTGACAGCACCTGCAGGGTGTTAATTTCTCCCCTTTCCCTAAACTTAAAAGTTAAATATGCACACCTCACGACACAATACAATTTGTACCTTTTTAGTTGCAATTGGTCCAAGGGAAGGCTTCACCAACTTACAACCAATGCCGGGCTCCTGAAGCCTAGGGCAATTTATCGACCTTACTGCAGCTAGGGATGTCGATGAAAATGTCAGACTGCATATCCATTGTGTTTTAATGAGGCTGCAGCATCAATGGACGCTTATTACAAGTCGTTAAAGTTCTAAATAAATATGTATTATTCCCGAAACGTTTGTTGACATCCTTACGACACCATGGCCTACTTTATTAATGAGATCATTTGTTAAACTACGTCTATGATGTATTGCATTGATGTAATGGCCTAGTTGGTTTTAATTTAGTATGGTATGTGTTGTTATTGAATTAAAAAGTTACTGTTTACAACACTAATTATTGCGAACTTACAATAAAGTAGCTGTTTGGTATTGACAGCCTTACTGTGTATACTTAATTCACAATTGCACATAATACCAGAACTATTACACTTTTCAACTGAATACGAACAATGTTTATTTGTGTTAGATAATGTTAATTATTTCACAATTACGATAATGTTAAATATTTCACAATTAAGACAACGTTTTAACAATTGTTTTTACTCAATCGATGATATAAGTAAATCATTAGTAATTTAGTATATTGATTCTTCACACGAAGGTTTCCTCAGATTTGTGTAAAAACAATAGATATCAATGTAATTAAAAAAAGTAAGCCTACACGCACACACACACACACACGCACACACACGCGCACGCCCACGCGTACACGCACACACACACACGCACGCACGCACGCACACACACACACACGCACACACATAATAATAATAATAAACTGCTAATTGTATAATGCCGTGTATCCGGATCAAAAAATCCTGTCCATATTAAAATACATCATTGGTAAAACATAATCACTATCATAATAATTTAATAAATAATAAATATATAATATGTAATATAAAATACGCCTTTGTAAAGAAATAACTTACGTTGTGTGAAAAAAGTATGGAACAAATAAGTATATACAGCTGTACTGACTAAAGTGCGTACTTAATTAGTATAATATAAGTTTTTTGTTTATGCAACGCCATATTCATTAATGTTCATAGTGCTCCACATAAAACTAATAGGTAACAATTAATCACTGCTTTAACATAAATAATACAGATACATAATTAAAATGCAAAAAACATCACGTCAGTGAGTGACAGTATGTATTATATAAGTATCAGGCATAATTATTGAAAATACAAATTGCTGGTAATATCGTTGTTGCAAGCATAACTAAACTGGACGACCACTTTTCTGCCAGTTTCAAACAAACTTCGCCTGAAGGAAGGCCGAGATATTGCAGCCGCCACTGTATTAACGATGTATTCGAGTATCTTTCTACATTTGCAGGATACAGTTTCGCCACAGGGGTGTCATTTTCTAATAGCATATTTTTTTTGAAAAGACGCGGTCTCGTTAATTTTATTGTTGTACGACGCATTTGTTTGCTCATGCTTTCGGCATTGCGGCGCGCGTGCTAAAACAGAATGATGTCATGCAGATGTTACGCGTTACTGCCTCTGGCGAGTGCTATTAGCCAGCTTGTTGACAACCGATACTAACCAACCGAACGTCGAAAGCAATTAGTAATAAACTCGAGTCCGAATGTTCATAACCATACTGACAGTGATCGAATACCCAGACCCCAAAGTTGTTATGAAAAGAGATTCAGTTGCCATGGAGTGGTAAATGGAAAGGTAGACGGAGGGCCAGTACGATTCTTAGTGACGATAAACAGATTTGATTTCTTCGGAGACGTAGCCGGAGAATCACAACATATATTAGATAATAGAGGATGATGCAACTATTGGTGACTAGATAAAGGCGAGAAATTAACGGTGGTTGAGTTGAGGGTGCTGAGAGTTACCCAGAGAGTCAGGAGAGGGCTAGGCTTGAGAGGGCTAGGCTAAAGTCCGGAGAGTGATAGACAGAGAAAGACAGAAATGCGTAATGTAGTTTAGTTTAGTTTTATTAGTACGGGTTGGTAAGTGTGTGTGAATGTGAGTACGCATGTATGGATATATATATATATATATATATAACAACGTACACTCGATCCGACATCAAGGTGACTGACTTGAAATTGATGAGATCTATTTATTCTATGTACTACGGTTAATTGTACGATTGTAAACGACGACTCGTAATCATAATCTTTACTACCGATTATTCCTATACATAGAATAACATTAATTCAACTTTTCTATTTTAAATTCTTTGGAGTGATTGAGTTTGCACGTGTGGCAGTATTGGTTAATTACACCAGGGAACCTTTATAGCGTAAAGTAGTCATTAGTACCTGTAAAACTGTCGGAGGAAGAGCGCCAGGACCCAAGAGGACCCGATATTTTTCAATATGCCAACGGCGATGGAAGTTCATGTCATATCGGCATATTACATAATTGTCAAAGTGCACTCCCCTTCTTTATTGGACTAATAATAATTATTGTCAGTTATTGATGAAACAAGACTCAAATTTGTATTACTGTACCCGGTAGTTGTTGACTCTACTATTGGCGTCGGCGCTGTCACGAGCTTATACTACAATGCATTACAGTCGTGATACATCAGATCCGTTGCCACTGTTTCCAAGCGGGGGGTACCTTTTCGTACGTCGAATTGCCTACTCTAGACGGCTGCATAGAAGTCTAGGCATGGGGGACAT